>OX016541.1:24514314-25114314 GCA_943590905.1 Sphaerophoria taeniata
CAAACATACAACCGACAAACAAACAAAAGTCTTACTTTATATATTAGTATAGAAGACTAAATATGAAACTGCTTCATCGTTTTGGTTGGATTTGGCTTTGATATTATTTTGGGATGGCATCCTGGATATGATGATCTGGTTTGAAGGATTTTTCTGTACTGAGATATTAGTAGATAGACTTGACTTATACCTCATATCGGGAGTGTCGGAAATTAATTGTTCGTGTACCTGTAACCGAAAATCAGGCTTGAGTAATTATATGTATTAGTGTATTTAAGCCAAAGCCGACGCACGCACAGCGGATATCTATTTCTTGATTTTAGTGTTCTAATCCTTGATCACCTTATTAGGAGATATAACGACTCATTAATGATTTAATCCTGTAATCCGTTTACCTCTTTTTTATTAGGGTGCTTCTGTTACATTCTGTGTATGCTAAGACAGAAGAAGAAGGATAGGGTTTAAATAGTGGTAGTTAATTTATTCACATTTATGTAGTTCGGCTTAAAAATTGATCTCTGTACTTAACATTTGTAGTAGTTACTACTGTGTGAGATACTGCATGCTATCCTATTGTCGTTGTATAATATCTTTCTGTATTTTAGTTCCTAACACAATTACTCTTACTGATACAATAACATAAACCGATTGTCATTTCAAAATATACATATGTACAACAGATCGTTATTTCTGCTTATGCTATTTATAGACTTTACCCCTACTTCCATTGTACAAACGCTATTCTCTTTTCCTTTTATCTTCTCCTTCTTGTTTAAAATATGAAAATAAAGACAGTTTCAAATTGGATGCGAAACGGTGCGGTCATCAGCTCAGCTCTCGGTGTTTTATTTAAATATTAGAAAATATTAAAGTCGATTAACAAATATATGTACTATAAATTATTCAGAAGTGGGATTAGTAAATCCAAGTAAAGTTTCTAATAAAATAGTTCATCCCAGTTTTAATTAAAGTGACGCTGTTCTCCTCGCGAAAAAAAAACAAACTCGAGTCAATTTGATGTTTTATTTTGTTGTGTGACACACAAGCAAAGCCATAAATTTTTTTTCCCTCCTTTCTAAATTCTTGTTTTTTTTTCTCTCATCTTGATATTTGCTATACCTTTGTCGTGCGCGGTGTGCAAATAAATTCAAAAAAAGAAAAGAAAAAGAAAATGGAACAAATGATCGATGTGTCTGAATACACAGCTGCCCAGCTGCGCGAGTGGTTACAGCGCTTAGGCAAATCAAGCGCTGGTACGAAACCAACTTTAGCTGTGCGTTTGAACGAGATACCAGTAGAACAACGCGGTTTGCCTCCACCAAAACGAACGGCAAATGAAGAAAAAAACTTGCTTGACGACAACGACGAAGAAGCCGACGACGGTGAAGAAGAAAACGAGTCCAATGATGAACAGCAAGAGGTTGAGGAAGAGGAAACAGCAACAGAGAGGCAACAAAGACAAAAGGAAAACGAGTTGTTACGAAGAGAAATAATAGCGAGGGAGAACGAACTATTGAAGATGATGGCAGAGCTGAGCAAACAGAAAAGACAAGAGACGGAAAAGACAACGGGAACGACAACGGGAACGACAACCGAAGAGGCAGCTGGAGTTAAAACAAGTTCAACGGTGGTGACGACAACGGGAACGACAATTGAAGAGACAACGGGAGCAGAAAAAAGTGCGACAGCGGTGACGACGACGGGAGCGACAACTGAGGAGGCAACTGAAGCAACGACAAATTCAACCGTGGCAACTGGAGTGAAAACGAGTTCGATGACGGCAACAACAGCACAAATGACAACTAGAGTGACGACCGGCAGCCTGGTAGTGCAACAGTATACTATGTATAAAGAATTAGTGCCTGAATACGATGGTGGAGCAAACGTTGAAGTCTGGTTGACACAGCTAATGAACGTAAAACAAATGTACGACGTTTCCGATGAAATGTTGCGCACGCTGTTTGTCACCAAGTTAAAAGGCAAGGCAGAGGAGTGGCTGAATGCACAACCAAATTTTTTGTGCCTGAATGTCGAGTCGTTGTGTGGAAGTCTAAGAGACGATTTCACGAAGAAAGAAAACAGGATGGTAGTCAGGAAACGGTTCGAGGCAAGACAGTGGAAGACAACGGAAAGTTTCGACGAGTACTATTTGGACAAAAACCGATTGGCGACTGGACTGGACTTGGATGAGGAAGAACTAGTTGAGTACATAATCGAAGGTTTTTCGGATGAAAATCTGAGACTACACGCTCTGGTTAGCAACTTAACGACAAAAGCAGGATTATACAGATCGTTCCACAACAATGCGCAAAGGAGATGGAGGGAAGACCAACAGCAACGGGATCGACTACGAGTGCAACGACAACAGTATCGAGAAGGCCATACGACACGGTAAGGTGTTACAACTGTAATTCAATGGGACATGTTGCGAGTGTTTGCCGTAAGCCAAAGAGAGAGTATGGTGTTTGCTACGCGTGCGGGGAAAAGGGACACATAGTAGCTGCTTGTCCCCAACGGAAATTAGCACAAAGGGTTCATCAACTGAACGAAGAGGAGGAGTCAAACGATTTTGTAAGAAATTTTTTATTTAGTTTTGATTCACATAATTATGTGAAAATCTCTCTAGATTGCCTCATAGATACCGGAAGCCCTATAAGCATGGTAAAGACGTCACGAATTCCGGATGTCATTAAAAAAAATTGTTGTAGTTGTGTAATAAAAACAAAAAATTACTACGGAATAAATAAAAGTAAATTAAAAGTTCTTGGAGTAGTGTCTGGTGTAATTTTTTTCGAGAAAGAAATTGGAATTGAAGTTAATTTGATTATTGTAGATGATGAGGCAACTGGATATGAGGCAATCTTGGGAAGGGATTTTTTAAGAAAAGGGAAGTTTAAATTAATTACCGACATAAAGAAAAAAATTGAAATTAAGTCAAAAGAAAATATAACAACAGATAGTCAGAGCGAATTTGAAAGACAGCTTATGTCAATTGAGTATAAAGACGAGATGGATGTCAAGTTAGAAATAGATAATGATGTTAATTTTGAAACAAAAACAAAACTGATCGAATTATATAAAAAAAATTATTTGTACGCCGATCGCCCCACGGAACCTACAGTCAAAACAAAGATGAGCCTTGTCCTCAACGATGTTAAACCTTTTCATTGTCGTCCACGTAGACTTTCTTATGCAGAAAAGGGTGAACTCAGTTCGTTGTTAGATGAATATCTAAGAAAAGGTTATATTAGGGAAAGTGAGTCGGAATACGTTTCGCCGATAGTGTTAGTGAGGAAAAAGACGGGAGACATCAGAATGTGTATTGATTTTCGGACGTTAAATAAGATAACAGCAAAGGATAGTTATCCAATCCCTATTATAGACGATTTGTTAGATAGGCTAGCCAACAAAACGATTTTTTCAAAACTGGATCTGAAGAATGGGTTTTTCCATGTTTACATGCATGAAGATTCTATAAAGTACACATCTTTCATTACGCCGCTGGGTCAATACGAATTTCGTTTGGGTTAAAAAATGCTCCGTCGACTTTTCAAAGACACATCAATAGGATCTTCTCAGACATGATTAGAAATGATGAAGTTATAGTCTACTTAGATGATATAATGATCGCAACAAAAAGTTATGAAGAACACTTTAGAATACTTGGAGAAGTTTTTAAAAGAATGACAGAAAATCAGTTGGAGTTAAGAGAGGATAAGTGTATGTTCCTACAGCAGAAGATTAAGTATCTAGGTTTTACGATCACGGGACAAGGGATACAGGCAGACGATAGAGGAATTAAAGCGATACAGGATTTCCCTATACCAAAAAAAGTTCACACGGTACAAAGTTTTCTAGGCTTATGCTCATATTTTCGTAGATTCGTCAAAGATTTCTCGATAATAGCCAAGCCTTTGTACGACTTGGTCAGAAAAGACAGAGAGTTTAACTTTGGACCAGAACAATTGCATGCGTTCGAGACGCTAAAGAAAAAGCTAGTAGAAACTCCGGTACTGGCACTTTATGATCCTAAAGACGAAACAGAATTACATTGCGACGCAAGTGCCATAGGTTTTGGTGCCATACTGCTTCAAAAGAAACAGGATGGGAAATTTCATCCGATTTTTTACTACTCTAGAAGGACTACGGATGCGGAGGCCAAATACCACAGCTTCGAGTTAGAAACGTTAGCGATAGTGTATGCCCTAGAGAGATTTAGGATTTATTTGCAAGGGAGACGGTTCAAGGTGGTGACCGACTGCAATTCTTTGACGATGACGTCCAAGAATCTCCAGGTGGGCGTTAGAGTTACAAAATTATGAAATGGTGTTAGAACATCGAGCAGGAAGTCGAATGCAACATGTAGACGCGTTAAGTAGGTCAACGAATGTGTTGACAATAGAAACAAATACGTTCGAAGAAAACTTGATAATATGTCAAAACAAAGATAGTAAAATTGTTAAGATTAAGCAAATGTTAGAGGAGACTGAAAGTAAATCGTATGAGATGAGAAACGGAGTGGTGTATAAAAAGAAGAATGATGGTACCATCGTGTTTTTAGTACCCGAAGACATGATTGATCATGTTTTATACAAATACCATGATGAAATGGGTCATGTAGGTACAGACAAAACCTGTGAGTTAATTTCGAAAAGTTATTGGTTCCCCAATATGAGAGAGAAAATAGGATCGCATATAAAAAATTGCTTAAAGTGTATAGTTTATTCAGCCAAACAAGGTAAAGAGGAGGGTTTCCTTCACAACATCCCAAAAGGGAAGATACCGTTTGAAGTCATACACATAGATCATTATGGACCGGTAGACAATTCTAGGTCTGTCAAAAAACATGTGTTAGTGGTTGTTGATGCTTTTACTAAGTTCGTAAGGTTGTATTCAACAAAGACGACGAATACCAAAGAGGTTGTTAGAGCACTAGAAGACTACTTTAGAGCATATAGCGTACCGAAATGTATAGTGTCAGATAGAGGGAGCTGTTTCACTTCAACTGAGTTTAAAGAATTTTTGATAGCTAGGAATGTTAGACATGTCAAAGTTGCAACGGGATCGCCTCAAGCGAACGGTCAGGTTGAAAGAGTAAATAGGAGTTTAGGGCCTATGTTGGCTAAGTTAGTGAAACCGGAAGAGGGATTGTTTTGGGATCATGTCTTAGACAAGGTAGAACATACTTTTAATAATACGGTGAATCGAACGATTAAGCAACACCCTAGTGTAATGCTGTTTGGAGTAGACCAAAAAGGAAAGTGTTCAGACGAACTCAAGGATAAATTGATAGAAATAGAAAGATTAGGAGAGAAACGGGATCTTAAGAAGGTAAGACAAAAAGCAATAGAAGAACAAAAAAACACTCAGGCATATAACAAACAATATGTAGATAGAAAAAGATGCAAACCAAACGTTTATAAAGCTGGCGATTTTGTCATGGTTAAAAATTTCGATTCACATCCTGGCGCGTCTAAGAAACTGATACCAAAGTTCCGGGGACCTTACGAGGTTACGAAAGTATTGCGAAACGATAGATACTTACTTAGAGATGTTGAAAATTTCCAACAAACAAGGTTACCCTACCAAGGAGTGTGGGCGGTCGGCAATATTAAACCGTGGCTTAGAAAAATTGATAAAAAAAAGAAAAATTGTAAAAAATAGATAAAGATCAGGTGATCTCAAAGGTCAGGATGGCCGAATTGTAGTAGTTACTACTGTGTGAGATACTGCATGCTATCCTATTGTCGTTGTATAATATCTTTCTGTATTTTAGTTCCTAACACAATTACTCTTACTGATACAATAACATAAACCGATTGTCATTTCAAAATATACATATGTACAACAGATCGTTATTTCTGCTTATGCTATTTATAGACTTTACCCTTACTTCCATTGTACAAACGCTATTCTCTTTTCCTTCTTGTTTAAAATATGAAAATAAAGACAGTTTCAAATTGGATGCGAAACGGTGCGGTCATCAGCTCAGCTCTCGGTGTTTTATTTAAATATTAGAAAATATTAAAGTCGATTAACAAATATATGTACTATACATTACAGCTGTTGTCTCGGAATTCTGTAAGGCGTGCGTATTTACAGCAATTTGGCCTCTGTAGTTGTAGGATGCAGGACGATTTTCTTGTTTTTGTTTTTAGCAAAAGGCTTTAATCGCTGTGTAGCTGGGTGGCACGCTCGCAGATGCTCGAACTAAGCTCGCCGATGGGTGAGTTCTTGCTACACAGTCTTCCTGACCACAAATTATTATCGTGCCAAAGAAAAAAAAAATCAGAAATTGATGTGCCATAGTGATCTTTCTTACCCAAAGACCACTGTGACGTAAAAGGGTTAGGATTTAAAATAAGTTACACGAAAAAATAAGAATGATTTGAACCATATACGAGTTTGCATTTAGATCACATAGGTGTCTTTGTGACCTCTTGAGGACTCCCTCCCTTTGTGACGATGAAGCGCCATTCATTCCTTGACTGTCTCTTCCTCGTATTTTGACAAGACAGTCCCAAAACTGACAAATCCATTTCGATTCATACTACAATTCTCACTCCACATTACTTCAAAGATTATGTTTTTTTCAGATTAATACATTATGCTTTATTTCTCAGACTCTATTATAAATTTGATTCAAAAAAATCATTTAACTTTGATTATAAAACAAAATATTTGCATAACCTCATCATGGCTTAATCTTTTTTTCATTCTTTTTAATTCTTTTTTTGTTTCTTTGTTATGGATTTGGTTTAAGAGGACGTCTTTTTATCAAATTATAAATATATATATAGTTCTTTCTTACAACTAATAATGCAAAAAAAATAGGTTTAAGAAAATGATACAAGAAAAAAAGGTACTCACTCATTTATCAAATGCTTGTTGTTTTTGCAAATAGAGGTGCTCCCGTCCGAAATTTGTGCACAAAGTTCGTCACGTTGCTTGGTCTCTTTTAATGCTTCTTAAATGATTGGATAAAAAAAATGATTCTTGTACTTATTTTTCTTTTACTCTATGATTTTTTGCATTTATTTTGTTAGTTTTTTTCTTATTAAGCACTCCTTAAAGCTTATTTTTCTGAACTTTCCTCCTTTAACAAATCTATAACTTTTACTTTACTTATATGATTGAACCAAGATTTTAATTTATAAAAAAGAATGTATTTATGTTTAATTTAAAATGTATTAAGTTATAGCGTAGCTCGACAAGAATTTTACTTGTGCATGCGGTCACTGCTTTGATCGGTGTCGGACGTATTAAACTCGCTCCTTTCTTTCGTTGCTTTTTTCTTCGTTTTCTTGCTTTCTCGACTGCGGTGATGTAAATTTTTGTGTGTGCAAGACTCTATTCCCTTGTCGAACACGTTTTGTTGCTAGGCAAGCAAGTGGATGGCTTAGGAGAGTTTTGGCATTGAGTCTAGCGTTTGCTAGAAAAACATGCGCTCTCCAGCTTCTGACTAAAGAAGTTTTACTTCGCCTTATCCTAAGCGCATCCACCTTGAACAGAACAAGTCTGTGATTTCGTTTAAGTCGGATTTTAATGTTTTTGTTTTTAAAAAAATTCAATCATATCCTCTATGTTATAAAAATTCAGGTGCAGGTTGGAATTGAAAGGAAACTCACTAATTTTGAGGCAATATCTAATTTGAGATCAAGTAAAGGAAAACTTGCCAAGACCGCTGTCACGAAGAAAGTGACGAAAGTAGAAGATGGCTACAACAGCGAATCCTCTTCCGAATAGCATTCGATCTCCATCTCGAAAAATTCGATACTCGAAAATCATAGAATTTTTTGGCTGAATTAGGGCATACGCATTTCCGTCTTCTCAACATATTTCTTTTTGTTCACACATAGCGATTTTTTATGATTTTCGTTCTGATTTTATTTTAATTTTTCTGAATTTTTTTTTACAAATCTACCTTGCTTTTTCAAGAAAAGGGGATAGTGCCAGTCAGACAGTGTCAGTGTCAGTCTAACATTCAAAGAGAGTGGTTGTGTCAGTGCTGTGTCCGTGTAGTTTCTTTTTCTATGTCCCGTATTTGTTCCTGTCCCCCCGCGCGTGATTAAAAATCGCAACAACAAAAACAATAACATAAATTAAACAAAAAACCGCACCCAAAAATACAATTAATTAAAGAATCAACACCAATTAAATAAAATCAAAAACAGCATCAACCCAATACAAAAACTAATATATATAATAAGAAAGTCAAGCAGTTAAACAACGAAAAAAAAAGCACACACAAAAAAAAAGGCATATGAATACCTACTGCCACAAGAGTTAGCATCCCATTCTCTTTGTTTATGGCTTTACAGTTGCATGGTTTACCATATGCATTACATTGCATTGAGTTTTTTTTGCTCATACAATGTAATGTATGCATATGATATGTCGTCAACAACAGATGAATAAAGATTTGCTGTTTGAATTACAGGGTCGGATCGATTCACGCTGCTGTTAAGGCATAACACTAACAGTGGCGCCGAATCGTAAAGAATTCCTTCAATTTAATTCAGTAACTCTTTTAGATCTCGTCTGTTTTGGTTTTTTATTATTTTTTTACTTGCAATGATTGGCAATTTCAGGGTAGACTACAGTAATATTCGCGGGCTACGTTCGAGTTTTCTTGCTATGTACGTCCACACTGTGACTAACAGCCCAGCTGTTTTGGCACTGAGTGAAACCCAAGTAGATGAGAATTCCGATCCTACTGAATTACTCATTCACGGGTATAGCTTAGTGATATTATTCCTTTCCCACCATGGTCTCGCCGTTTACATCAGGAGTGATGTTGCGTATCAATTCTTACCACAGTATGGACGTTGCTCCAACCCTTTCTTCAATTTTATGTGGTTTAAGTTTTCTGTAAATAAGCACATCATTCACTTTTGCTTTCTTTATCGAAGCCCAAACCTGGACAGAGTTTCAACTTCCCACGAATTCGATGCTCTGTCTGACTCCATCCAAAGAATTGTTTCCCTGTACCCTCAAACTGAAATCGTTATTACGGGCGATTTCAATGTCCACAATTCTTCGTGGCTTCTCCATTCGGGCCCGACAACACCCGAAGGTATGTGTGCTGAGATCTTTGCTGAGTTCAACCATCTTACTCAGCTGGTCACCGAGCCTACCCGAATATCGGACATTGATGGCCAAGCGGAAAACACTCTTGACTTGTTCCTTACGTCCGACCCTGATAAATTTACAATAAGTGTATTATCACCTCTAGGCCGATCCGACCATAGTATCATATCTGCAAATTTCTCGTGTCAAACTAATCCAGTTAATGAAAGAGCTCCGAAAAGAACCGTATGGCAATACGAGAAAGCCAACTGGGACGGTCTCAATAACTTCTTCCGGATCTTTAACTGATCACTGTGCTTCCTCGATGGTGACGTAGACTCCAGCGCAGATATGATTACTAACATGATTATTTTGGGAATGAAAACTTTTATCCCGAATAGGGTTAAAAGCATCAAACCCAAGGAAAAGTCATGGTTTGATTCAAGAGGTTATCAGGGAAAAAGAAGTAAAGTTCCGGTGTTATAGAGCCAACCCAACTGAGGAAAACCGGAACAAGTTTAAACAAGCCAGGAAGGCCTGCAATGCCCATATTCGACGGACAAAGTTTTACATGACCAAAAATTAAGGCAAAAAATACTGCAATGTCCCAAAGGCAGTAAGAATTTTTGGTCATTTGTTAAAAATATGAAGAATTCTTCTTCTTCCTCGGTCCCTACGCTCGTTGACAATGACACTCCAGTTGTTAGCTCTCTCGCGAAAGCTAACCTTTTTGCTAGGCAGTTCGCCTCCAACTCTTCGCTGTCAGAGAGTGTCATGACTCCTCCAGTTATTGAGCGCGTCAATGATTCCATGGGACAAATCTTCTTCCGCACTCGTGCTGTGGCGAGAGTCCTAAAAGATCTCAATATACACAAATCCGCTGGTCCGGATGGTATCCCCGCTATTGTTCTGAAGAGGTATTCTTCCACGCTGGCAAAACCCTTGCGTAAGCTTTTCCATCTATCCTATTCTTCTGGGCTCGTTCCGAGCAGTTGGAAAACAGCATTTGTCCAGCCAATCCCAAAAAAAGGCGAATCTTCTTCTCTCTCCAATTATCGACCGATTGCACTTACGTCCCTTCTTTCTTAGGTCATGGAAACGCTGATAAACTATCAGCTCAAGAAATATCTCGAAGACCGAAAGCTTCTTAATGACCGGCAGTACGGCTTTCGTAGCAACAGGTCCACTGGTGATCTGATGGTTTATCTCACCGAACAGTGGAACAAATCTTTACACCGTTTTGGAGAAAGTAAGATTGTTGCACTTGATATTTCAAAGGCATTTGATAAAGTCTGGCATCTTGCTCTCTTATCGAAAATGCGTGCCTTCGGTATCGATGAATCCCTCCTTCGTTGGATTAGAAATTTTCTTTCGATCCGTTCTATACAAGTTGTATTGGACGGGTTCAAGTCTGAAACCCATAAAATAAATGCTGGTGTGCCCCAGGGCTCCGTTTTGTCTCCGACCCTCTTCCTCATTTTTATTAATGATCTCTTGTCTGTTACTTCTAATCCAATTCATTGTTTCGCTGACGATAGTACCCTTAGCTTTTCATATTCGTTTCCAGACTCACATCCCTCCTCTTCGGATGTGGAACTGCAACGGCAAAATATGATAAGCTCATTAAACTCTGACTTAAACAGCATTGTACAATGGGGAATACAAAATCGCGTAGAGTTTAATGTTCGAAAACTCAATGCTGTCTTGTATCGTCGAAGCGAGATATACCCCCCTTGCCACTATCCATGAGTGGCACTTGCATCAATGAGACCGAACATCTCGAGATTCTCGATATGTGCATCACTGACCACCTCTTGTGGAACGAGCACATATGCGATGTCGCCAAAAATGCCGCAAAATGTTTGGGTTTCTTAAGAAGGTGCAAGAAATTTTTCTCCCCGTCTGATCTGGCTATTATCTATAAGACTTATATACGTCCAAAGCTTGAGTATAATTCCCATCTCTGGGCTGGTGCTCCAGCTACATACTTAAGCCTCTTGGACGGTATTCAAAAAAGAGCTATAAGAATGATTGGTGTAAGAGACATCACTAATACATTCACGTCATTGGAACACCGTCGTAACATCTCATGTCTCTCTTTGTTCTACCGTTACTTCTACGGTAATTGCTCTAGTGAAATAGCCAGTTGCATTCCTCCCCTTAAGATATTCAACCGTAATACCCGCGCCTCCAGGAATGCCCATCAGTTTACCCTCGAGCCCAACTTCGGACGTACTGTTAAGTATAGAGAATCGTTCTTTAGCCGTACTACGCGAATGTGGAACTCCCTTCCACACTCTGTCTTTCCCAGTCATTGCAATGTTGATGAATTCAAAACCAAAGTACACCGACACTTACTTTCAAACCCTTTCTAAATTCTTAATGCGCTCACTGTGTCTCTGGCATAATAAGGGTATAAACAGCCCCTTTAGTGTGTGCAAATTATATAAAAAAAAAACAAAAGTGCACTCGGGCGTATACTTGCTTTTTTTCTAGAAATTATATTTGTTTTTTTTTTCTTTTGTAGTGTATTCATTAATTCTTCTTTCTAACGGTCACATTACATACTGTAACTCGATTGTGTAGACGAATTTGGGAAAGACTGTAGGAGCGAAGCCTTTCAAAATATAACTGGTGCGAGGATTGAAACCGAACGACATACCACAACGCTGAATTTTTAGTGAAATTGGCCGAAGATCCCCTTTTTTTTCTGAAAAATTGCGTTCATCGACAAAGCTCATTTCTGGTTTATTGGATTGGGAGAAAGATCAGCTGAATGACAACGTTACTGTGAATGGTCAGCTTTCCCTTGCCATGATAACAAAGTTTTTATGGGCAAAAAATGGAAGAGCTTGACTTACATGGCATGTGGTTTTAACAAGATGGTGCCACATGCCACACAGCACGCGTAATAGACCAATGGAGTGACGAGTTCGGTGAGCACTTTATTTCACGTTTGGGGCTGGTCAACAGGCCGCCTAGGTCGTGCGATTTTACTCCTCTAGAAAATTTGTGTTTGGGGCTCTAAAAATCGCTGCCAGTTTATGCTTGTTTCAGGGAGACTCTCAATATGAACAACTTAAGCATGATAAATACCTATGGGTTTTAAGCGGTGTAAAATTTGTTGAACCATAATCAAAACTTCATGCTTTTCAGGGAAACATCTTCCAAAGGTTCATCGACACTGTTTTGAAGAGCTTTCGAAATAAATTCACCGTTTTTGAAAGACTTTCCTTACACTTCAAGGATTTTTATTTTCTTTTGAAATATACAAAACATACATAATATGTATGTATGTATGTATCAATGCTTAGAAATAACGTTACAAAAAGGTCCAATGTTAAACCTTAACAATCTCTCATGTGTGCCCGAGAGCTCAAACCATGAACTACTTTAAATTTTGTGTACCAAGAAAAAGAAAAGACGAGAAAGTCCTCGTCATACCTCCCAGATTATCGGTAAGGTTACCTTGCTTAAAGGGATTATCGTGATCTGTTTCCATAATTGGGTTTTGTATTTTTCCTCCTGCTTTTTTGTTGGTTGTTGTTCGGTATTTTGCATTGGGTTATTGTAATTTTGTCGTAATGTTATGAGAATAAAAAGATAAACAAAAATCCTTTAACATACAATCGAAAAATTATTGTTAAGTATGCCATAACTTAAGAAGGTTCTGCAAACGAAAGTTAATCTTAAGGAATTGGATCAACAAAGTTATTGAGTGTTTAGCAAATAGAAAGTGATGATATCTTTCCAATTTTATATGAACACAAACTGGCAATATAATCGATTCCATGGAATTGAACTTGAACAAATTCCGATCAATGTAACATAATTATAGGTGCTTGGTTTTGTTTATTTATGTTTGGGAAAACAGTGAAAGGGGATGCGGCTTACAAAACAAAAAAGGACTAATTTTTCGGACTTTCTAAAATTTCAATTAAGAGCCAGGGTAATAACTTATTTATATTTTAACGATAAAACGAAATCACTTTTTAATTTCTTGAGAAGAGTTTTTATTATTTCAGGTGTCTGTGAATTGTATTCCCTTAAGCATCAGGCAGTTTATTGACCATGACCATGAAATTTTTACCAGACTTTGGGATCAAAAACCTATTTGGATTGCAATTTAAATTTTGCAGATTAAGGTTATAATATAAGCATAGTTGAAAACAAAGGATTTGACAGATGTCACCAAAACAAAACGGCCGCCAAGGGGCGCCAAAATCTACCCACGCCAATTGAAAATACTTTTAGAAAGTTGTGTCAATGGGTTTACATTGATGAGAAGGGTAAACAGAACACAACAAAATTGCACGAATTCGTTAATCGTATTTGTGCTCATGATGAAAAAAAAACAAGTATACGCCATAGTAACCATTTTAGTTTGCTTTTATCCTTTGAGCGAATCTGAAATCATTTTTTACATATTCAGGAACTTTTAGAGAAATGAAATATTAAGAAATTATAAAAAAAAATCATAAGCTTGAGGAAGACATTTTATACAAGGACAAGGTGGGATCTGCCTTATATTTATGTGAACATTAATACACAAATAACGAAACAAGGTTCCATAAATATTCCAGTTAGCTACAATGCTAATTCAATAACAGTCTGAAAAACTTGCATCTTCCATTGCCTGAACAAAAGATGCGCCCACGACCTAACCTATGCTCTAAATAGATTACAAAACTTTTGCAATCATTTTAAAGGACTTTTGATAGTATGATATTTTCGTAAGAGTCCATTTTTGAAGCTTGACTTTCTGTATTGTTCAAAAGTGAGTACCTACGTATTAAGTGCTTCAAGGATCGTTTTACAACATTTTCTGTATTCATAAATAAGTAAGACCACATGTAGAAGTTTGTTTTATTTTTATTTTAAATCTGACTTCAATATTGTATACATGTCCCTCATGAAAAAATTTATAAGACTCTTAAAAGATTGAAACTTAAGACAAGGTACAAATCTCAACATTTGACCCACGTTGCCAGATGTCAGATGGCAGAATCTCATAAAAATCTAATATCCTCGATGACAACATAAATTACAAGTCAAATAAATCACTTTTAATTTGCAGCTACTTGAAAAAGTATGGCTTTTCGTCTCCTAGTGATGTGACGTACATAAGAACAAAACTTACGAGCATTTTAACTGATAAGAAAGAAAAAAACATATTTCATTTGTTGGTCTGTTTGTCTCGTTCAAATAAATCATTTTCCGTAACCTACATTTGAACCTTCAAAAAAGATAAATAGATAAGGTCCTTTGCTAACTATTTGCTTGTGGATATCGTTTTCTTGGTCAGTTTGATTTTTTCATTATTACTTTTATTGTTTTCTTTCAATGGAAATAAGAAGAATCTTTCACAATTGGCCAAGAAAAAACACATATTTCTGCGACATGAATTCTTATTTCCGCTCACATTATCGTTGGCCTAGCCTATGAAGTGACTGCCTTTATCGGCTCCATAGCAGAGATACGGTCTGGGCTTTGTTCAGTATGTTCTTCAATGTTCTTCAGGATCGTTGGCCGACGCCATTCTGTTCCGCACCAAAGACTTTGGGCACCCCGGTCTACGACATCAATCTACCTCAAATTTTATCTGCTGCTGTCTCCTACCATGAATTGTAGCACAAAAATCTTTACAAGCGAGTTCCTCTAAGCTCATACAAACTAAGGTGTCCAGCCCGACGGAGTTTACCAAGCTTAATTCTTGACATCATGCCTGATTCCTGCTAGAAATAAAAATGAAATGTAGTTCATGATTATACTGTCTCTGGAATCGTACTTCCTCACAAATGATGCCAACAATTCTCCGTAAGACTTTTCTCTCGAACGTGGTTAAGTTCTGAGTGCCTAAGGCAAACTACCCATATCTTTGTCCAAAAGTGACAACTGGTAAGACCACAGAAGTAGTTTCCAAGTAATGGTAAGATTTTTGGAATTAAAGAGCATCGAAGGACTGAAGTCGGGCTTGTTGGCCTTGACCAGCCGCATAGCAATAATAGAGTCCATCCCCTTGTTGGAGTTTATTGAAAAATTGAGGCTATGGATAGCAATCTGGTTTATTATTTTGGTTTGAAACATTGGCAATGGCAGACTACATAAATTCTTTTTGTTTGGGTAGCCAAATTCTTTCATGACTTTATACAGTTTTACCCTTGCTATGCTCTCGTAGGCGGCCTCCAAGTCTTATACAGATGGTATGTTGGGATGTTAATTTCTAGGCATTTTTTATCGGTTACCTTAGGGTGATTATCTGATCAAATGACATTTAACATCTTCCGGTATTTCTTTCAAGGGCCTTACGTGCACTACAACTTCTGATGGTTCTCCACGTTTGATCAACTCGGTTGGTATAATCTACCCTATTAAACCTTTTCCCATGTTACTAAAAAATCGATTTCCATTCCCTTGAAATAATCGCGTTAAAGTGTTTAGCAAGAAAAATCAAGTTCAATGTGAAAGTTATCCCCTTGGACCGCAGCAAACTTTATCGAAATCGACAACAGCACGCAAAAGGATGTCGTTGTTTATCTGCTATGCCTTCACCCAACCTTATCAGAAAATCAAAAACAAAAGCAAATAACACATAAGGTACATAAACTGCTCTATATGGAAAATTCTTATCATCATTATGCGAAACACAATTTTCCCAAGCGATTGCGTTCCAGAGAGGGAAGGCCGTTCGCCATTGCTGTAGTACTAGTATCCTTTTGTTTTCAGCATTTTTTGTGGAATTATAAGACTTTAATGTAACTCGGGCTGATTTGAAAATTTTGTTTACAAGGATGCAATGATGTTAAATTTATTTTTAAATCACAAAAAAACTTTTTTTACAAAATATATGCCAAGGGCTCAAATTTATACATAATGTTGGTTTAAAAACCAAACCGCCTAAAATTTCACAAACAAAATTTCGTGGTCAATTCTTTTTTGTTATCAACACGGTTTTCTTGTTTTCCCTAATTGCTTTCAAACACGCCAGTTGACCTCTATTGATGTCCTGTTTATCTTGCAATTAAAGAAGTGCAAACATGTTTTTCTTTCATGATACAAAAAGGTTTATTAGTTCAAAGCAAGAAAACGAGAGGAAACATTATTTTTAAAATAATTTGTGTGATAGATTGGATTCTCCTAATAACATCCATTTAACATTTTTTCAAAGTTCAATCAAGTTGAAGGACATGAAAGTCCTTTTTCAAAAAAAATTGTTGGAATAAAAATGATATTTGTGGAAGTAGTAAAAAAGGTATAGAGAAAGCTGAACAAAAATTCTTCCAAGAATTTAAAAAGTACTACAAACGTTTTTTTTTTGTGAGGACATTGAAAAGTACTTTCCGAACCATGTATCATTGTCTTTTTATTTTAGTGTCAATATTTTGTACTGAAATTTCGCTTGCATGTTTTCAAAATCTATAAGCACAATCGAACATTATTTTGTTTAACTTTTCACTTAAACATTCGGTTTGCACTTTTTGAGAGCATATTTTATCTTATTTCTCTGTCTGGAGTAAAACAATTTAAAAATGGATAAGATTGAACCTTGAACTTCTTGCCCCTAAAATCTGCCATTGCCAGTATACCCACTTTCTATTCAAAAATACCTTAAATATCATTTGATTGCATCATTCAACTTGTATGAATAGAACACTTAATATCGCCCGTGAAACAAAGCAAACAATGAGAGCCAATATTCGTTCTTTTCAAACTCTCTCCATCAGAGTGATCCCCTACCACAGCCCACACTGCTAAATAAATAAATAAAAAAAAAAACGAACCCACAAAACAAAACCGAAACTCAAGCACACACCTCCTACTTCCTGTATTCACAATTCAAAAAACTTAGTTTCGGTTTTAATTTTCTGAGGAAATTTGATGATTCATGGCCCCCTTGAGATTCATTCATTGCCTAGGAAGCCAGCAAACTTGAAACGGAAACGGAACCGTTCTAAGCGGTCCGGCAACGGCAGCACGCGGCGGCCGACAGAAGAACTAACTTTTGTTTTGTACTTTGAAAAACTTTTAATATAAATTCGTAATGAAACAATGGCAGGTGTATTGGAAATGCTTTGCGTATTCAACACAACAGGAACTCAGATTATTTTCAAAGGTGAATTCTTTGGGTCGGGGGAGTGAGTATTTGTTACTTTATCGTCCTTCCTTTGTTATTCCGACAATTCAACCTTGAAAGTTTGAATTCCAAGTAACATTGAATATTTCTACTCAGGCTCAGGGAAAGGTCCATTAGAGTGAGTTTTCTCATTGATTGAACTTCATATTTTTGTTCTTCAAGAAAAGTTGTACAATGCAAAAACTTGTTCATTTTAAAGAGGAATTTAAGTTAGAATTAAAATTTTCAAGGATTGATCAGGTGGGACTAACGCTTCTTCACTTCTTGCTTAGTGTATATTCATGGGACCAACCTTAGTTGCATTTTATTTTTTATTTTTCAAGTTTCATTCATATCCATCCATATATCCATCGAGCTTCTTCTTCTCTTTCCTTTTGTAGAGTTTGTGCTTGCCTCTCCTTTTCCACCCATAGAATTAGCTCTTAACTCGAGTCTGCGACATCAACATAATAAGTTTTGACACGCACAGTGAGTAAAACAAAATTTATTTAACGGTTACAAAAAGAAAAACGACCTCCAAACGAGTGTTACTATTTAAATGCAATAAATAAACACAATTGTTACCCCTGAGGTTTGTCAACAGCCGAAACGACACGTTTAGTTCAGACATAATTAATGTTCCTGCACTCATACGCACGGCAACAAGAATTAAAGTTGAAATCACGCTAAAGGGTTGAATGTCATGACACAAAGTAGCAACAAAAAAAAAATATTTGATTACCTAGCCGAAATAATGTAATGAAACAACCAGCGAGCAGGTTCAATTAAGAGTTATTGGATTACAAGAAATAAAGTTTTGATCGGAAATTATTCCAAAACTTTGAAAAAATTTTTCTTTGAGTCTGAAAGTGACTAAAGAAGGTTTTTTCAAAGTCGAAAAAAAGAGCTATGAATAAAGGGCTAACTATAATGAGCGGAAGAAAGCGGAAGCTAGTGTCAGAGCCGAACGAAACGCTCCCTTCTGAACTGCCATGCCATGTGAACACTTTACCCATAATAAACGGATGTGTACGAAAGTATCTTTCAAAATAAAATACATATATGTTTCTTATTTCCAATAATTTGTGAATTTCGGTTGCCATGCAACAAACAAGCAGTTTCAAGATATTAATTACCTGAAATTAACAACAAATCAAATTCCTCTTCAGAAAAATCAATGAAACCAGTCAGTTGTAATATTTTCGTCCGTAAAAAGCGAAGGGGTGCGCAGTTTACGTCCGTAAACAAAACTGAACGAAAATTGACGAAACGGAGCAATCCGCTTTTCCGGGCACAACATACGAAATTCTTGTATTCGCTCAGTTAAGGACGACTCCGTCCGCTCCGTTCCTTTCATAAAATCTTCCAAACAGGAATGAAATTAAAAACAAGAATAAAATCAGGCAATTCTGAAAGTAGACAAAGCGTTCAACGTATTGTTTAATTAAAATGCAAATCACTGCAATTGTCTTCTTAAGTGTTACTTTGCATTTGCGATTAAAATTGATTCTACCTTTTATTCTACTCTTCTGTATCAAGCGATTATTAAATTTGCATTTTGCCTCTTTGCAGATCATAAAGGTCAATAAAATTCAATAGCAACGAAAGAATCAAACAGCTGCACTTTATAAGCAGTCAAAGGTTGTCTAGACCAATTTGATTGTATCACATTCCACAAACGACTTTTAAAATAGAGATTCAAGATAAAATTAATGTCTCTTGAAAATGCTAAAAAGGAATTTTGTTTTAAACAATTAAAAATAGGTATCTGCAATAAAAGAAGTTATTAGAACTTAAATTATGAGTGGAGCCATAGTAAGGAGTTAGGACATTGTTAGGAAATTGTTACCCAGATGCTTACCATAAAATAAATAGATGTACAAGATTATTTTAATGAGCTTATAATGTGTCTCAAAACAAAGAGATAACCCTAAGTAATAAAACTCTGTAGCTGTTCCAAATTACAGTATTTCAATTAATGTCTTTTTATCTTCAATTACTTCGAGAAACTCAAACAGTGTTTTTTTTCATTTGAGTATACCCGATACCGACCAAACCTTGGATTTATGTAAACGAATTCTTAAATAAATGTGTTTTACGATGAAAAATCCTATGCCATCATCATCATAATATATCAAACCTAGCCGGTATCGGCATTTCTTCTGCACCTCACCGGAAATTCGTCTCATTTTATTTCCAAACTACCCATTTCCTAAGGTAAATTTTTCGGAAACAGATAAGGTTGAAAGGTTATCTTTCATGACTGATATCCAAAAATCAAATGAGGGTCCTTTTACTTTTAGAAAGAAAGAAATAACTTAATGTTGATTTTGTGTCCATAAAACTCCATATAACATCATTTCAAGTTTTTTTTTTTTTTTTTGTTTTTTTTTTGACCTAGTTTTTTGAAAGAGGACATTTTTAACATTTGGTTTGCTTAAATTGGCCTTTAAATTGTTTTTGCAAAAATATTGCTTTGGTTGGTCCTTTTTTATAGTTTAATCTGAGAACACAAATGAAACAATTCATCACTTTTTTTGGGACTTTAAAAGCTATTATTTATATAGTTCTTCTAAGTCATTTCATTTGTTCAAAATACATGTCTCGAATATAACCTTTTGTACCGAAATACTTTATTGAATAAAATGAGAAAAACGTACAGTGGTATAATGGCTTTCATTATATAAGTAACTGAAAGTTGATGAAAGTCGACATTTATTAAATAATATCTTGATTAAGTTCAAAACTTTGTTGAATCACTCATGCGTTTTTGTTATTACCTTCAAGGCCATGGTACAACTTATCAGTCACGTACGCTCATATTGGTGCATTCAGGGGAAATGATGTTGGCAATTGAAGAAACTTTTTCATTTTCACAAAATTGCCTTTATCTTGTCAGGAGTAGGGTTCACCCTTTTCCTCAATCCAAAACTTCTATCTTTGCCACTCACTGTTGCAACGCTCGATTTCAATTCGACGTTTTATCAAATTTTAGGAGGAAAAAATAATATAAATTGCAGTAAAGCGAATAACCTCAAGCAGATGGTCTCGCAACACTATTTGATCCGTGCCATTGCGAATTCAAATTCAAGAATGACTGACACGTCATATTCGTGCACAAATGTTAGCCCTTTTTTATTAGGATTCAAATTTACTTTTCAGACAGAATTTTGCATCAGAGAAACGAGCATTTAATGGTAGAAATGAAAATGGTAGAGGTAGAGGATTTCTACGGAACTGGGCAATCAAAAGCGAGAGAACAACTAAAATTCACTTTGGACTTTCTGCGAAATACCAAATTGAGTTTTGAATTTACATCTCACTACTACATCTCTGTTTGATGACCATTTTCACGATAAAGTTAAGGACTTAAAAATGCCAGACGTTTGGCGGTTGAACGTTTTTTGTTGAACAAATATTCACACAAAGACTTTATATACTATACATATAGCAAAGTTATAGTCTTCACTACTTTCCAATCAACGAAAAGCATAACAATGGCCCATCACAAACAGAAGATGTGTTTTTTTTCTTCTCAGTCGAGTAATCATTTGGACGGAAAATAATGGACTGTATATTTTCAACTAAAATGATTCAGGTAAAGAAATAAGCTTGAGCTTGAGGATTTTTCTAAAAGGCTGAAGAGATTTTAATAAGAACAAAAATAAAAACAGCTGATGCAATTATCATAAATAAGGGTTAGGCCTGATGGTCTCTGAAAAGATATATAATTAAGGTATTGACCGACCCATAGAAACTGCAATCCGCTAGCGTCAACGTATACGGATACTGTTAACGTATTTTCCTGAAGTGAAAATGATTTTTTTCCCAAAATTTTGATCATCCATTGCTTTTTCTTGTTGCAGCGGGAACACATTGAATTGACTGCTCGTCAAATTCAGTTGTCGACGGATCAACGTACGCAAAAAGTAGAAAGTTAACCAACTATATTCGATGCATGCGTTGCTTATGGTACGCGTTCAATAAGAACATGTGTATCCTATTGAGCTGTCAATTAAAAACGTCAAAGCTGACGGATTGACGCATTCTATGGGTCACCGCCTTTATGTCTTAAACACATACACGATTTTGCTTTGGCTTCGCGTGACGTTTACGTGTTCAGCTATAAGAATTTAAAGCATGCTATAGCAATGAAGATTCGGTCTCACATCTTGTACGTAATGTTTCGTAACGGAAGCTCTCCAAACGGAAGCTCTACTTCAAATATGCTGGACGTTTGTCTGACAGCTGTGATAAAAGTCAAGAAACAAAATTCATTTGTTTTGGGAGGGACAGTGATGTGGAGGGAGACATGTCATTCAAAGCAAACTCGAAGCGGATGCATCGTAACGTAACGCAGACGAAGACGAAGCCAAAACATGCTTGTGTTTCAGCCATCATGGTGATTTGAGAATGCAGGAAGCATGCTGAAGGCAGTAACAGCAAATATCCCATCCAATATACACTGTGGCGAATACGTATCTTTCTTTTATTGCATTTCTTCAAAGTTCTGGACATTTGTCAAATACAATTATACTTATCCTTTATTACCATTTCATATTTTGCATTGTAAATACGTATATTTAGATCCAGGGTAGACCTCATTAGCTTGCACTAAATCACTGCTGGAAGCATTATATTCCATACCCTAATTCCTTACCCTTTTTCCAGTGCCTCTAAAGTCACTTCCTTAAGTAACTTCCGTCTTTAACAAACCAATTGTGCCGGCGACGACGGCGGCATCAGTGGTGGCCTCCCAAAACACTTAAGTCATTTGAATGTAGGTATTACAAATCCTTTTTTTTTTATTTTAAGCCAGAAATTCAATTTCCTCACTGCGGAAGATATTCCTCGACATTCATTTTCCTTTCCGTCAGCATCATCATCATCATGCAACACGTTGTGGCTCGAAAACAGTAATCTCAGAATTTATGTGTGCAAACGTTGAAAGAAGTCACAAAAAAGAAACGAAACACTTTTTTGCAGATATGAAGAAAAACTATTCCCAGTACATTGACTCTGGTAACATGGGTTGTGACTTGTGAGCTCACCAACCAGACACTAGATTTTTTCGTCAAGAAAATATATTTTTCATCTTTTTCCTATAATGGTGATGGGGTTACTCCATGGAGCTTTTCGGCTATGAAATGTGTGCTGCTGCTTCTTTTTACAATTGCCATCATTTTGAGTCCCTTATGCCTTATGGTATGTTTTCTTTTATGCAAAGACATTTTTAAAAGGTCTTTACGATTGAGTCATTAAATTTTAGTGCATTTAAATTATGTCTACTATTACTAACATTCTGCTGAACAGATAAAAATCCCCCCTACACTTTTAAGGACATTTAAGAAAGCTTCAGCGTACCCATTGGTACGACTGAGAAAATTTTAATCCTAAGTGATTTGAAACGACCTATTAATTATTTATTCTTCCGCAAAGTCGGAGAAGATTTCCTCTCATTTTTTCTGTTTCTTCTTTCAGCCAAGAATTCTTATAATCAAGAACCAGGACACAATGATGATACTCTTCTATAACTTCAGGCGCCAACTCACTCCACCAGGCCATTGGATATAATCAATGAAATCCAATCGAGTGCCATTGATTCCGTTGATTCAACTCTGGCACTTGACTGAATTTATGTATAAATGACAGAAAAAATCTTCAAGAAAGAATGAATCTGCCGGGATATGGTCTACTTATTTTAAGAGGGACACAATGATCGAAGGAATAAGATCCGTCCGGTTTTTCATAAAGAGTTAGCCGAAGGCGTCCGTGTTCCATTTTCCGTTTTCCGTGGCTGCCTCATTGAGTTCAATCCGATTGGTTGCCATTTGAAATTTGTTTCTTTTTTATTATTTGCGTCAAAGGAAACGACAAAATAGAATGGTTTCAGTTCACTAGCGCTAATGCAAACAGTTTATTTTGAATTTTTAAGAATAAGAATAATATTTTCCGGAGAAAAGGATTGTTGTTGTTTTTTTTTTTAATAATCTAGAAACTGAGCAGGGCTGTTCGAGGATTTTTATTTTCTTTGAGGATTTCCGTGCTAATGCCTTTGATCGGTGTTGGTAAATACTTTTTTCTAATATAAGAAAGGAAAAGTACTTTTGTAATTATTATCGGGTTTGTCTTCATTAAAAAGTTATTCCCCTTGACAAAAAAATCTAATCAACGAACTGGCCGTTCTTATAGAATTCAATTTCCTGGATGTTTCCACATCTTTAATTATTATTATTGTTTGCTTTCTAAGTCACGTGAAATACATACATACGTTCCGTCAACTACTTGTCGTTCTGAAACGCGTTATTAATGCGTCAAATAGCTACGATTCATAACTATTCCCAACTCATCTCTAGGAGGTGAGTTGAAAGTGTTGATTTGTCATCGAAAACTTGTGTTTAGTTCAAATTTTTTGTGGCAGAAACATCAAAATGGAATATTTAAGCGAGAAACAGATTGAACCAGCAACAGCATCAGCACCGTCAACAGCAAACAGCACGCTGGCCAGCAAATGTTTTCCAAACACATCGCCACCAGCCACCAGCGACGTCATTTCATCTGTTTTGACATTTCGTTCTCCTTGTTTTCATGTTTGTTTTATTTTTTGTTGTTTGGCGCCTCTGAATTTTGTACATTGAAAGTTGTCAGCAATGGACCAGCAACAGCAAATTTAGGACTTTGATCAAACGACGCTGTTGACGTTGCTGGTGCTGGTGTATTCTGTGTCAGACGATTAAAATACATGGGCCCTAAAACATGGCAGCCGCTGTTGCTGGCGCTGTTGCTGTTGCTGGTTCAATCTGTTTCTTGCTTTATTCAGTATTAAATAGGCGTGCAAAGGTCAGTGAAATGTAGACAGTGATAATTGTGGGCATTGTTAATTTTGATACACGTCTCCTTTCTGATCTGTGGTTCTGACATTATCACATTATTGAACGCACCTATGAAATGACATTCCAGTGCTAAGGTTTGTTTCTTTATTAAATTCATTTGAGTATCTTTCAGTTCTGTAAGCTGCTTTAAGGTAGAAAAGAAAAATGCGATATGTTTTTACTTACTTGACATTCAAATTCAAAAAAGTATTGAAGGGCAACGAAGTGGAAGGTTCTGATTCTGACCGAATTTCCACAAAGTAACATGCGACGTCAACGACCGAAGACCGACGTCAAGTTAATTTTTGCATTAACTTATTGAACTAGCCTGGGTCACTAAAGAAGAGAGAGCATCACATACTTATATTGGCCAAAAATATTGACGAAAAAAAAACCTAAAATTACAGCGAGCTCGCTTGCCAAGAAAAAAGCAGCTCAACGACTTTTAGAAAAACGTTGTCTGTGTTGATGTTAATTATGTCAATAGATTCAGTAGGTCAGTTCCACTTGTCAAAAATCCCTATGAGATGTCAATAAAACTTTGACTGATGAAAAGTAATTACGTGGCTTATAATTCAGTATTCATTCAAGAAATGCTGAGATTTATGTTAAATTTCTTGTTGCACTTCAAAGAGTAATCATTGTTGACATAACTTGATGCAAAACAATGGCGAATGCATTAAACAAAATTTGATCAATAGAAAACTTTAGTCCAGTGAAAAAAGAAAATATCCAATACGAAAGAATGCCATATTTTTTTTTTAAAGAACAACACACAAATTAGGAATGCAGCTTCTAATTCATATCTCTAACATTTTGCACAATGATATGGAGCCACTTTAAGCTGTTTTTTTTCTTTTGTCATTTTTATTGTCATCGGCCCATTGAGTAAACTTAGTTCTAAATTCAATACCAACATGTAAATTTAAACCAATGCAGCTTTGCACTGTTATAGCTAAGCCAAGTTATTTCCTCAATAGTTTCCTGTGATTGAGTATGTTATTATGTAAGCGGCTAAACAAGACCCCGCGTACTAATGCAACATCCGCTAACGCAATTTGCTGCAATTCCACAATATCTCATGTTGCTATACATTAAAATTTCTGGCTCTCTAATGTATACGTGTTTATGTATATTTTATTTTGAGCAACGATGCTAAAGAGCTTATGTGAGTCGGAAGGCAGAGGCGGGAGTATTTTATATTTTGAAATACATACATATGTTCAATAACAACAACATCGCAATTTTAAATGATGCCAGAGGAAATATTGATTTCATGAGAGATAACAATTAGCGGACATGAGATGGGAAATAGCGGATACAGTTGCCACCATTCTACTCATATAAGCAAATTAACTTAAATCAACAAAATGAGTTTTCAAAATTTTTAATTGAATTTTTGTTTTGCCTAAAATGCAAATTAAATATTAAATATTTGTTTTGTTTAAAAAGCCAATTCATAATGGTGATGCGAAAAGTGTGGCGCACTCCATTTTTTAGGCAATGTATGGCTGAAACACAAACATGCTTTAGCTTCGTCTTTGTTTGCATTACGAGATGCATCCGCTTCGAATTCGCTTTGAATGACATTTCTTCCTCCATCATCATCATCTTTCCAAAAAGAAATGAATTTTGTTTGTTGACTTTTTTTGCGGCTCTTGAGCTGTCAGACGAAGCAAATGTTCAGTATATTTCAACTAGAGCTTACGTTTTGATCCGCAATACGTTACATTACGTACGTAACTTGAGGTCGAAGCTTCATTGTGATATCATGTATTGATTTCCTATGGCTGAACTCGTAAACGCCAGACAAAGCAAAAGCTAAAGCGTGTTTGTGTATCGGCCATTAATATTTCAAGAGCCATCGATTGATACATCATAAGACAAGTCTGTGCCAGTTCTCTTCTATCTCATAAAATCATCAGGCCACGAACTTTATGTTAGTCTGCTAAACAGATAACTTCTGATTCTTCACGTTCTCTGTCTCCAGTGAAACCTAAACTGTTTCACTTTCACATTACACATCAAATTTCGTATTTAAAAGCAATCTTCTTAAAAACCAAGAGATTCACTGCTCTTCATTGGATAACCCATTTCGTTATGTCTACAAATGATCAAAAAAATAAGAGCAAAAACGGCAAAATGAAGAAGTAGGCATAAGCAACGTGAAGTATATAAATGTGGGCGTTAGCAGCGTTATAATGCCAGGTCTAAGGAATATCGAAACCAAACGATGTGTCAATTGTCAAAATACACTCATCTACGACAGTAACAAGTCAGCCGAAGTCGAAACAAATGCTGAATATATAAGAAAAAGTGGACAAGTGCGAGATAAACTCGCTCGAGGAGGGTTCCGTACTTGATTATCCGACCCTACTTTCTTTCAGTTTTGAGGGATTTTTTATACAAGGATTAAGATTTGAAACCAAAAATTTTCTTGGAAAATAATTTGAATAGTCTTTCTGCCTATTTCCTTCAATGACTTCGAAACTGTGTATCTTAAAAATCTGGTAGCAGCATTTTCGGATCACTTCTATCTAGAAAATGTGAACCAAATTTAATTGCAATCAGCTTAGCAGATTCTAAAAAATCGCTTGTGAAACAAATAAAAGGAAACCGAACTCATCTTATAGGTTTTCGTTTTCACCTGCGTAAGAACCCTAAAAAGAAACAAAAATTTTGGCCATCGGCAAACAAAACGAAACACCACAGTAAGAAAGGAATAAGGAACTTTATTTTTTTTCAGCAATAAAAAAAAACTAATTATAACTCGAATAGGTTGTCTCTTCTTATATACCAAACAAGAGTTAAACTTATAATAAAAATTAAGTCTCATTGTAATACGAATACAAAAAAAAAAAGAAAAGCAATCCCCCGACAAGATTCGAACCAGGCACATCAAGAGCATCAGGCGAGTACTCTACCATCCAGCTAACACCACACATGTATTGTTTTGTGACAAATGTTTTATATTTTGGATGAGGGCATACAAATTTTCAAAAAATTATAATGGTATTCAAACTATACTAGTTGAGTACATTAGGGCCCGTGGTCGAATGGTTAGCGACGTCTGGCATGTGAGTGAAGTGATCCAGGTTCAAATCCGGTGGAACGGTACGAAAATTTTATTCACAACACTTAAAGTACAAAATCAATACAACAAAAGAAAATCCCATAAAAGAGTGTAAAGGGGGGGGGGGGCAAATTTTTTTGTATTTTTTTTTATCTTTTCTCTTTAATAAATATGTGTACCAAATTTCATTGGAATCGGCCTAACAGATCCGAAGAAATCGCTTGTGAAACACGAATGAACAGAAAACGAAAGTAGCGAAGTGATGTTATAAGGGTTTCGTTTACACTCTGTGTACGGAACCCTAATACATATTCGGATTTATGCTTATTTACATCATCACTGTAATGTTTTTTGTATTTTCTGTAACCTACACGTTTTAACTACATTTTGAAATTATTTTGGAAATGCCCGGCGAAGCCCTTTCGCATATGAGGAGGGGGTGAAATTGAGTGTTTTTCATAGTCCTTTTTTGTTGGTTTTTTTTTTGAATAACTTCAAAACCATTTTCCTTGAAAATATATCGTTATTTACATTATAACTGCAATTTTTTTTGTTGTTCTGTAATCTATACGTATGGAACTATTTTGTGAATTTTTTTTGGAAATTCCAGGCCCACCCTTTTTGGTGATGGGGAGGGGGTAAAGTTTAGTTATTTGCATTTTCGGCCTTTTTTGTTGTGTTTTCTTGAATAATTTCATAACTATTTGTCTTAAAAATAAAAAAAATATATGTTTGTCATTGCAGGCAATTAATGAATGATTGTACTTAATTTGAAGTCAATAGGGTTACCACCTGTTCAAAAAAATCGTTTTAAAATTTAATGAAATTGGAAATTAGTATATTGAAAATTTTTGCATGTTACATAAATAACTGTGACTTCTTATCACTTTTCCGGTAATATTCATGTTATAGACCTATATCTCAATTTTTTTAAAGAATTTTAGGTCCAGTAGTTTCGGAGATTAGGGGGGGGGGGAATGGCCTGTTTTTGACATTTTTGCCTATTTTTTCATATTTTCTTATATAACTACAAAACTATTACTCTTAAAAATATAAAAAAATATGATTGTATTTCTACTTAACACGTTGATATATTGGCCAACTTTTAACTCAATCGGTATAACGGTTTTGGAGGAAATAAATTGTAAAGTTGAGTCAAAAATTAAAAAGTTACTCCAAATATTGAGTCATCTCTGTGTTGTATGTAACAGTACAGACTTCTTATTTGCTTTTTTGTAATCTACAGGTTGAGACCTTTTCTCAGTGTCTTTTTCATAATTTTAGGTCCAGTAGTTTCGGAGATCAGGGGGGAGAATGGTCATTTTTTGTATTTTTTTATCTTTTCTCTTTAATAACTTCAAAACTATTTATCTTAAAAACATGAAAACAACATTTTTAGATTACTACTGAATACTAAAATATGTGTACCAAATTTCATTGGAATCGGCCTAACAGATCCGAAGAAATCGCTTGTGAAAGACGAATGAACAGAAAACGAAAGTAGCGAAGTGATGTTATAAGGGTTTCGTTTACACTCTGTGTACGGAACCCTAAAAACGAACTCAAATGCAAAATATATGCCATCGGGCTTTTAAAAGGCAAAATGCAGCAACATGATGTATGACAGGCAAAGAAAGATGTCGATGTGTCGCCATCTAGAGTAGCTCTACTCTCAATTCGTAACCGTACCGCCTTCCCATTGCTGAAACATTCATCAGATGCACATAAAATTCTTAGAAGAATTATCGGAACATGCTTTCCTCTCAAACACGTACCTAGATTTTAAGATTCTCATGGACAGTTTGCTTCATCTTCTTCTTCTTTTTGTTGGTTTTTGTGTGTTCCTGCATTGTGAAATACATAAATAATAACAGGATATGTAGGGAATTTAACTGTTGAGGGGAAATGTTAGTATCTTGTTTTGTCTCTAAACCTGAATGCGAGTGTCCTTGCTGCTCTTTTTCGTATGTGTGAAACCTATTTCGGGTCACAAGAAAAAAAATGTGAATTAGAGACGACACGACTTATCTGTTCCGCATTTATGGTGTTAGAATTTCTGGGGTTGGAGGATTCACGATGTCATCAGTTGTTAAAGTGCGTGTCATTTTATTTACTCCTACTCCTCGTTTGCCATCAAAATACATCAGTAACATCCTTTTTACGAGATTTCTTCAAAAAAAGGACTTTCTTTAGATAACAAGCATTACTGAACAGAAAAGAAGAAAATCATGTTTACAATAAATTATGTTCGTTGAGAGTTCCTTCAACTTGATTCGCTTGATAACTGCATCAATTCTTGATTCATGATCCTTTTTCAATGGGCAAATTCTCTAAAAAGCCATTTACAAAGAACTGCTGCTGTCTACTGTCCTCGGAATGCCAAACCATATTATTTAGGTGTTTCGAATGGATAAGCAGATGTGGTATATTGTTCGTTTTATTTTTGTAAATCTTCTTTTTTTTTCAAATCCTACTAACAGAAAATTTTAAAGAAAACCTCCATATAACTCGGATCGAATGATGGAGGGAACCTACATTACAGCCCCATTACACGTATTTCTATGAATTGAGGTCTGCTTCTGGTTGTTTTTGAAACAAAGTCAAATTGAAATCAACCGAAGTGACTGAGACATCGTTAAAATTGCTTTAAATCCAAATTTATGCAAGGATTAAGGATTGTTGATGGAATTAGGAAGGACATTTTGTTTTATGTGAATTTATGGAGTTTAAGATTAAATTAGTACGAACAAGGGTTGTAAGACGAGTGGTGGAGTTTAGATGGAAATGCTGTTTGAAAAAACCCTTAGACGTAAGGAAAACGGTTCCAGATCAATGGCATTATTTGACATTCTACAACAAAACCATTTCTCTTCTCAAGAAAAAATTATTTCTTCGAAACCCAAACCAATGGAATTCCAATTTTCCGACCTAATAGCAATCAGTTTTCTCACTACCAAAAGCTCGTGGTTGTCCTTCGTTTTACATTCCTTTTTACTATTAGTTAAATTGTAATTTCAGACAACAAAATATAAACCCAACCAAACCCCCGCATTGCCACTTGAAAGCTAAGCTATTTCAATTCTCAAACAATTACAAGTCACAGATGCTCATTTTCAACAAAACGCGCTTGAGACTCTACCCCGCAATAAAACCACACAAATAAAATTAACACACTACAATAAGACGAGTTGTTGCTGCAGCGACATTCCATTTAAATCATTTCATTTGGCATTTTGGGGTATTTACCAACACATGTCGCTAATTGTATTGTAATTTGTGGACCAAGTAATGGACTTTTTGTCTTTCGGTTTTATGGGTCATTTTCGAGAGAGAAGACCATTTTTCCCCAGTGTGCTGGTAAAATGGTTTCAGTTTGGTTATTTATTTTCAAGGATTCTATCTTATTGTTCGTTAAACATAATGTCCTTGGAGCATTTCCGAACATTTAAAATCCTATTCACATTCAAAAATGTACGATATATCTCTGAGACCACGAAGCGGGATTTTTCAATTCGTGTTAAGTTGCTTTATTGATAAGAAAAGAGATACAAACAAAGATACATAGAAACATCTTGCACTCAATGTTTTGTTGAGGAGATTCGAAATGGAGTTGTATAATGTACGAGTTCATATGCAAAGTCATGTTTCCTTATCCGTTTTAGGTAGGTATTCCAGTGTGTATATCCCAAAGGAAAACAAAATCTTTTGATGGAGTACATATTTTGACGTTATGGATTTTCAAGGTCAACGAGATGAACACAAACGTTGGTTGTGTATTGTTAAGTGTAAGTGTATTTGCACTCTAAATTGATTGACGTCCTCTTCTACTTGAGTGCGCCACCTGAGTAGCGGTCTTCCCCTACTTCGACGTCCCTCGGGAATGGTGTCGAAGGTTTTCTGGGTTGGAGCATATTGGTGTCCATTTTCTCTATATGACAAAGTCATCTGAGTTACTGGACCTTGACACATTTGGCTAGGCCCTCGTCTTCATTCCTGCTGTTGGCTCTCTCAACATTCTTGATATGATGCTTCTCATATTCCCTCTTTTTCCTCTTTTGCTCGAAAGAGTTCACAAGTAGCTTTTGTCATTTAGCCTTGATTCGTTTTATCGTGATGCTTTCGCTTACACATTTGAAGCTCAAGAGAGCTTTTGTTGCTCTCAGTAACAATTACATTGTAAATGTCGTCTTTTTGCCCATCCATTCCATCGCTTTCTAGCAGTTGAGGGTCTCCGCTGATTGCTCAGCAGCTCGCGGTGTATTAAGTAACTTACCATTACTCGTGAATATCCGCAATTCGTTGTCCTTTTACTTTACTACATTTGCTTGGGTCGTCATCAGTCTATCCGTCCTTTCCAAGGCCGGAGTAGCCCTTAATATTTTTGAAAATTCGAAATGTTATTTATTTAAACTTTCAATTTTGAACATATAATGTGCAATAAGCACTCCAAAATATACAAATCACCAATGATTTGGCTGGTAGTGTTATAAAACGCCTACAAATCCGCTTCGCATGACAGACATCCACATCGACCGCATTGAAACGTTTTAGGATAATAGGTTCAAAAGTTATGCAGAGGTTTTCCATCAGGTGGATATGAGCGCGAAAATTACATTAATTTTCTACACTCTGGTTCGAATTTAAATGAAATAAACCAAAATCTATTTTGACCAATTTACCTTCTATAGGAAATTTTAAATGTCTTTCAACATTACCAACATACGGCTTAGGGGAATCTAAAGTCAATATAATAGAGCGTTGCTCAATTTAATCTGACGCCGAAATTATTGGTTTAAGAGCATGGCCTATTTCAGCCTGCTGTAAAATAAACCATTACTACAAAACACAAAAAATATATGATGGTTTTTCAACACGCTTCATTATACCACACACGAAGTTTCAAACACTGCATTTAATTGGAATTCTAACTGGTGTCATGAATAACATCAAGCTTATGTACATAATTGAAAAATGTTAAAACAGTTTGGAGGAACTGTTGGATTTGATTTTTGTGTTTAAAATTCGTTTTAAATAAAATTGAACGTGAACATTTAATTTATTTCGTACACTATGGCGTATACGCAACATCCATAAAAAAGAAGCACTATTTAAAGTGCATGGAAAAAAATTAATCTTTTCACACCCAAGACTTCCTATTTCTATTAAATTTGCCATAACTTGCTTTCATGACATCAAAAATATAAATGGATTTCTTGCCTTGATAATGCTTATCACATCGGCAGCCTTATATTTCTTAGCTTTTCCTCCACCTACTTCTTACTTTTCTAGTGACAACTTAAAATGCTTTTAATGGGTTTTCTTACACACTTCTTTAGTATCTCAAGGATTTTCTCATAAATCCTTTTTTTGTTAACAACGAAAAAAATTAAATTTATATTTCAAGGACAACAACAAAAAATTACGATGTGCAATCCTAATGGACTGGACAGATGAAGTAAGCTGTCGTAAACTCAAGAGTATTTACTTCGCCATAAAAGGATATTAATGTATATGGTTTCGTTTATTTTACTTCTTCTCAAGAGCAATTCTAGAGAAAACATTTGTTTTGAAAATAAAAGAAAATTATGTACTTCGTTTCTTTTGTCTTTTCATTTACTGTTTGATAGATTGGTAGAGCGCCTGCAACAAAATGTCTCAGGAGCGTCGGCGTCGTGGCAACGATTTTTTGACATTCTTTACATTTATATTTCCACTCCGATTATTAATGAAAAAAAGTACATTTTTTAATACACCCGTGCCCAAATAAATTCAAAATAGACGAAGAAATTTACAATGATGTGTTGTATTGACCAATTTTTGTTTTATATCGAGGGTGGAAAATTTAGTTTTCCGTCGGCAATTTGGTCACTTTGTTTTTAGTAAAGAAAACAAATTCTTTAACTTGTCCCGACGTTTCGGCAAGGATTGTTGCCTTCTTCAGGGGAACTTTATTATATGAAAACAGAAATAAATAAACATATAAGTATGCACAACAATTATAACAAACAGTAATTTGAACTTACATTTAAGTTTGAAGTTATGACATTAAACAAAAACTCTGATATGAATACAATTATTATAAAACGTAAGCAACTTCTTCGTATGAAGATTTGTCTTAATTTGCAAAAAAAAAAAAAAAAAGATTTGTTCGTTAAGGTTTAGTGGAAATGAGATAACAATATATGGATGAAATATCTTGTGTGTCTTGTTTTCTATTCATGTTATTTTTGTTGTTAAGGATGTGTAAAGTTTCGAGCGTGTATCTCTTGGAGATGTGTTTTTCGGTTTGAAGAACCTCGGCACCTTCAAAATCTGGATGATGTCCATTTTCAATCGCGTGTAATGCAAGAGCTGTTTTGGCAGGGTTATTGCTTTTTATGTCCGATTTGTGATTTGAAAGGCGTTGTCGTAGAAGTTGTTTCGTAGTTTCAATGTAGCATAAGTTGCATGGTTCTTGAGGTTTTCCTTTGCAGTTTATTTTATAGATGACGTCCGATTGTTGGTCTTTTTCAGTTTTTACTTTTAAATTTGAGAAGAGGTTTCCAAGTGTCCGGTTCGATTTGAAAGCTAAACGAATGTCTTGTATATTATTTTTAATAGTCTGTTTGAAGTTGTCTGTGAGCTTTGGGATATAGGTTACGCTGTTGAAAAATCCATTGTTGTTCGGTAAATCATCAAGTTCTTTCGGTCTTCTATGCTTGTGTTTTAAGAATAATTCCCGGATTATCGTGTTAGGGTATCCATTGTCTCTTAGTATGTTGGTTATTCGTCTTTCATTGGTCAAGTGGAATTCTTCATCGCTGATTGTGAGTACTTTATGAATCATATTGTAAGCTGTATTTATTTTGATGTGTTTAGCATGGTTAGATCGAAAATTGATCAGTCTACCTGAACAGGTATCTTTTTGGAACCAGTCAAACTTTAATTTATTGTTATTGCGAATGATTTTGATGTCAAGAAAGGATATTGCACAATTATTTTCATGTTCTACGGTGAATTGTAATTTGGAATGAAATTTGTTGAGTGTTTGAAGTACGTCATCAATATAGTTTTTGTCAATTACTGCGAAAATGTCATCCACATATTTGGCTATGAAGCTTGGTCGGTTTGGTGAGGAATCGAAACATTGGTCAAGTAGATGGTCCATAACAATATCTGCAATCGTCGGTGAAAGTGGATTACCCATTGGCATACCAAAAATTTGTTTATAGATGTCCGTTTTGTATTGTAGATAGTTGTTCTCTTTCAGACAAAAATCTAAAACTTCTAGAAATTTGTTTTGGGTCATTTTAGTGTGTTTGTAGTCCATTTTGTTTTTAATAAATTTATTGCGAATTGTGTTGGGATGTTTGTAAAAAGGGAAATTACGTCGAATGAAACTAAAACTTCATTTTCTTTGATGTTGATTTTTTTCGCCTTGTTTACAAATTCAAAGGAATTTCTTACAGTGTATTTTGAGTTGTTTGTAACACATTGTAGAATCCTACCAACAAATTTGGACAATTCATAGCACGGTAATTTCATAGACGATATGATCGGTCGCATGGGCATATCTCTCTTGTGTATTTTTGGTAGTCCATAAATCGAAGGGAGTTGTGCGGTGTATGTTGTCATTTTTGCTTTTTCTCTATCGTCTATTATTTTGTTGTTGTGTAACCATTTTATTAAATTATTATTTCGGGTTTGAAGTGTTGTTGTTGGGTTTTGTCTTACACGCCAGTATGTACTTCTGTCTGATAAGAGATGACTCATTTTGTCGTCATAATCTTCTCGCATCATCGCAACAGTAACATTACCTTTGTCAGCTGGAAGAATCACAATATTTTTGTGCTTTTTAAGGAACGAGATGGCTTGTTTGTTTACATTAAGCACATATTTAGAAAATTGGTCATTTTGTTGGTGTCGTTGAAAAGAGTGGAGCATATTACAGTATTGTGATCTGACTATGTCTTGTTCTTTTTCGTCTTTGACCTTTCTTATTATTTCTTCTCCATCAGCTATTAGTTGGAATAAAGGGAATGTTTTTTTGTCTGTGGGGAGCGCGAATTTTTTTCCCAATGAAAGAAGCCATTGTATTTCGATTGGGAAGTCAATGTTGGTTTTGTTTTCAAACCATTTTTCGTGCATTTTTATGTCAAATTTTTCCCAAAGTGATGATTTTAGTTGGTCTATTTTGTAGTTTATTGATGTTTCTTTTCTCTGATACATTGTACGGAACGTTTGTTTTTGTTTTGTTGTAAATTGTTTGTATTCATGTGGTGGGAGAACTTCTTTAATTTTTCTGTTGTTAAAACGAAGAGCGTTATTGATGCGTCTGATTTTATGGTACATCTCAGAAATTTCAAGGTTTAATATTTTTTGGTGGAATTTGAGCTCAATCTTGTCTTTATTCCAACTAATAGCTGATGGAGAAGAAATAATAAGAAAGGTCAAAGACGAAAAAGAACAAGACATAGTCAGATCACAATACTGTAATATGCTCCACTCTTTTCAACGACACCAACAAAATGACCAATTTTCTAAATATGTGCTTAATGTAAACAAACAAGCCATCTCGTTCCTTAAAAAGCACAAAAATATTGTGATTCTTCCAGCTGACAAAGGTAATGTTACTGTTGCGATGATGCGAGAAGATTATGACGACAAAATGAGTCATCTCTTATCAGACAGAAGTACATACTGGCGTGTAAGACAAAACCCAACAACAACACTTCAAACCCGAAATAATAATTTAATAAAATGGTTACACAACAACAAAATAATAGACGATAGAGAAAAAGCAAAAATGACAACATACACCGCACAACTCCCTTCGATTTATGGACTACCAAAAATACACAAGAGAGATATGCCCATGCGACCGATCATATCGTCTATGAAATTACCGTGCTATGAATTGTCCAAATTTGTTGGTAGGATTCTACAATGTGTTACAAACAACTCAAAATACACTGTAAGAAATTCCTTTGAATTTGTAAACAAGGCGAAAAAAATCAACATCAAAGAAAATGAAGTTTTAGTTTCATTCGACGTAATTTCCCTTTTTACAAACATCCCAACACAATTCGCAATAAATTTATTAAAAACAAAATGGACTACAAACACACTAAAATGACCCAAAACAAATTTCTAGAAGTTTTAGATTTTTGTCTGAAAGAGAACAACTATCTACAATACAAAACGGACATCTATAAACAAATTTTTGGTATGCCAATGGGTAATCCACTTTCACCGACGATTGCAGATATTGTTATGGACCATCTACTTGACCAATGTTTCGATTCCTCACCAAACCGACCAAGCTTCATAGCCAAATATGTGGATGACATTTTCGCAGTAATTGACAAAAACTATATTGATGACGTACTTCAAACACTCAACAAATTTCATTCCAAATTACAATTCACCGTAGAACATGAAAATAATTGTGCAATATCCTTTCTTGACATCAAAATCATTCGCAATAACAATAAATTAAAGTTTGACTGGTTCCAAAAAGATACCTGTTCAGGTAGACTGATCAATTTTCGATCTAACCATGCTAAACACATCAAAATAAATACAGCTTACAATATGATTCATAAAGTACTCACAATCAGCGATGAAGAATTCCACTTGACCAATGAAAGACGAATAACCAACATACTAAGAGACAATGGATACCCTAACACGATAATCCGGGAATTATTCTTAAAACACAAGCATAGAAGACCGAAAGAACTTGATGATTTACCGAACAACAATGGATTTTTCAACAGCGTAACCTATATCCCAAAGCTCACAGACAACTTCAAACAGACTATTAAAAATAATATACAAGACATTCGTTTAGCTTTCAAATCGAACCGGACACTTGGAAACCTCTTCTCAAATTTAAAAGTAAAAACTGAAAAAGACCAACAATCGGACGTCATCTATAAAATAAACTGCAAAGGAAAACCTCAAGAACCATGCAACTTATGCTACATTGAAACTACGAAACAACTTCTACGACAACGCCTTTCAAATCACAAATCGGACATAAAAAGCAATAACCCTGCCAAAACAGCTCTTGCATTACACGCGATTGAAAATGGACATCATCCAGATTTTGAAGGTGCCGAGGTTCTTCAAACCGAAAAACACATCTCCAAGAGATACACGCTCGAAACTTTACACATCCTTAACAACAAAAATAACATGAATAGAAAACAAGACACACAAGATATTTCATCCATATATTGTTATCTCATTTCCACTAAACCTTAACGAACAAATCTTTTTTTTTTTTTTTTTGCAAATTAAGACAAATCTTCATACGAAGAAGTTGCTTACGTTTTATAATAATTGTATTCATATCAGAGTTTTTGTTTAATGTCATAACTTCAAACTTAAATGTAAGTTCAAATTACTGTTTGTTATAATTGTTGTGCATACTTATATGTTTATTTATTTCTGTTTTCATATAATAAAGTTCCCCTGAAGAAGGCAACAATCCTTGCCGAAACGTCGGGACAAGTTAAAGAATTTGTTTTCTTTACTAAAAACAAAGTGACCAAATTGCCGACGGAAAACTAAATTTTCCACCCTCGATATAAAGAAGAAATTTACAGCCTAAAACATGCGATAGTCGAAACAAGCAACAAAGAGCAAAACACCTGCACTAGTTTTAATACTCTAATCCGAATTTATTAACACTTCCGGATAACAACTTTCAGCTTTTGCAAATCTTTGTGGGTATCATATCAGTGGTTGGTGGTTGGTTTTAAACCATAAAAATGGTTATTTACAATTTACAAGGATTTTCTTTCGGAGTACGAATTTAAAGGATAAATTTATATTTAAGGTTATATGTGTGTTTTCGCTTTTTGCGAGTGAAATAAATGGAAATGGAAAAAGATAGTTAAATACTATGGTTTATGGGGTAAGCGTGCTGCACGAAACAACTGAAATGCATTACGCTAAATTGAAAAGTGAAAAAAAAGTTGCAGTATGGTTAACAACAACTTGTGTCTCTTTTTGTTTGGCTTTTGAATTAAAAAAAGTCGGTAAAGAATATCATCAATACGTAATTGTTTTGAAAATGTATGAGCATCAAACTAAGTAGAGTATAAGACGTTTACAGCAGGTTGATGGACACGTTGTGTCTCTTCTCATTAATAATTTTTTTTTTAAGGATAAATGTAGGTCGAAGGATTACTAATTACAATAATTGAAATGGAGCATTAGCAAAGGCAACTGCCTGGGCACTCTTGGGACACATGGATTTAAACGTTGTAAAAAGTAACTTTAAAATGCAAAATCCTAGTTCCTATTTTTCTGAGACAAAAAATCAAACCATTTTTGCATGAACTTCTATTTCTGTTCATAAGAAAATCGATCTAACAGCGTTAAAATACAAAGTATATTTGGCATCACTATTTTCATTGAAATATCTGCTGTAATATATAATTTGACAGCTTACTTTAAACAATTCATTTTCATAATTAATAAATTCAGCTCTGATGAAGAAAGAGACCACACTTAAGACATTAAGAAAACTGTCAAAATCTTTCGCTCTTCGATCTGATGCAAACTTTCATTTTTTTACTGATCTCAAAATACATTTTCTCACAGATCCAACTCCACAAAAGAAGCAAACAATTCTTGATGTTTGATTTACATAACCTTAAACAATTCTCTATATTTCAAACGACTTTCACCCGTTAAATGAATGAACAGTTCCTAAATCCCATCCAATAATTATGTGATGAACGTTACATACAACTGAATAGTCAATGTTCTTTAATGAAACTTCTCTTAATTGCCAAGTGGCACACTAAATCCTTTTTGCCATATTTTTGTCTATATGTCTTTTCTTTTAAAAGAGTATCTAGCAAACAAAATTTATTTTTTTATCTAGCAAACATCACTCTGCGTCTGCAACTTGGTGTTATCATCTTATTTGACTTTAAGAAGCCAAATCCCAAAGAGAAACCACAAGTCAGCCACAAATCCTTTATCCTTTCACTTCAAAATAAATGAGTAGTTGACAATTAAGAGTGCAATATACGACAGAAAAGAACTAACAACCAATTTATCAGACCAACGAAGAAAGACTCACTGGACGAATGTGTTTGCTATCGTCACTATTTCAATGATTATGACGGCGACAATGATGACGGTTAAATAAGACCGCTAAAATAGACTCTCATATAGAAAAAAAAACATGTGAACTGGATATCCTGACTTTACTAGCCAACAAACAAAAACAAATAAGAAATAATCAAACAACAAGGCTTTGGGGATATATAGAAATCGAGTCATAAATTACGTCTTTGGGCGTAGACTCTAGATAGAAAACCTTTCATGAATATTTACTTTTGGGTTCGTTTTTCCGATCTCTTAGCAGGATAATACTTTTTGGCATATTTCTTACCAAGTGTTTCCTTTTTTGTTTTCTTTTCTTCTGTTATATTTTTTCTGTTTTCATTTTTTTTTATCAAGTTTCCAGAAGGCCATTTTGAATGGTGATAGTTGGTTAGTGGCGGCCGTTGTCTTTGCCGCCGCGAATCCGGATAATGATGAGGCAACGATGGCACGTCTATGGCGTCTTGTTGTCTGGTTAATGGAGTACGCTCTTGTTTATCTTTTTTTTTAGCCGAAAGTATTTCGTATTTTCAAGCAAGGATATCCCAGAGTGAGATTTGAAAAGAAAACTACAATCCCGCTCGAACTAATAACTAAAAAAAAGAGGTCTGTTAGAGAATTTAAGGATTTTTTTGGTTTTAATGTGGTCCTTAAAATTATTGCGAAAATGAAAAATGATGTGTACTGGTTTTGAATTATTATTTTGTGGTAGTATTGACAATCTAAAATTAAAACTTTTTTTGATACTGAAAGAGACAGTGATGTTGAAAAGTCCTTGTCATGTAAGAGCTTATGTAAAACCAAACAAGTTCAAGCTTCCACGATGTCTGGTTTCGGTGTGAATAACAAAAAATAAAAAATAGTTTATTCGTAGGTTATTCTGTAGATTGCTAAAATACGTTTTTGTGGAAGTTCCACGACTGTAATATTTCACTGCAGATTGCAGCACCATCTAGTGGACAAAAGTGGAACTAATGTACAAAATGTTTCTGTTACAAAAGCCACTTGATCCAGATCAGATCATTGATTTATTTGCATAACAACAACAAACCGTAATCCTGGTTTTTGCGTAGATTTTTTTTTTTGATATTAAAATTAGTTTTTCTATCTCACATAAGTTGAAATTTTGGCTTGTACGGGTTGGTACCACGGGAAGATATTGGCAATAAAATATGTGTTGCCACTTCAACATTTTCAATTACATAAGGGAAAAGTTAAATGTTTATTTATTTTGTATGTTATCGACAAAAAAATTGAAATATTTATGAAAATAAAACATACATTTGTCGAATGTAAAATGTTTAAGTGTAAAAAATGTATGATTTTCCAAAAAAAGAAGGACCGTAGGGCAACTCTGATCTAAACATAAATTTCAAAGGTCAGGTAGATTAAGTTTTACACAGATACCTAACTTTATGATCCGCCTTGTTTTATTTTCTTGATCTTATATGGATTCGATAATTTTTATAATAAAACGTTGTTATTATAAAACAAATATAAAAAAATAATTACGTATACGCCACAGTGTCCCAAAGTAATTTCACACCTGCTGGGAATTAACTTACTTGTCTTTATTTTCATAATGCCAGGTTAATAAAATAGGACGAAAACAGAGTTTGTTCCGCAAATTCCCCATAGATGGTGCTGCGATCGGTGTTGAAAAATCAATAACTTGATGCTGTTTAAGGTGAAAAATTCCTTTTTTTCTTTTTTTTTCTTTCTCAATGCAAATATTCCCATTTCTACAAAATAGATAAAAAAAAGGATACATCATCATGTAACAACGTAAATAAATTTTTCGACAGTGATAGAAAATACTATAACTCATGATACAAATTTAATCCTTCTCAACCTCAATTCACTTGTATGTATGTTAAAAATTTGTTAAAACCATGTAATGTTATATAATTCTAGAAGTTAAACAAACATATTTTATTTAATTTAGTTCAATTACTCTACTGTGCGTGTGATTCGTTAAAATGCCAAAGTAAAGCTTCACAAAGTTTCAGAAAAGTAAAAAAATTCCTTTGTTCATTATTTTTTTTTCCATTTTAAAACTAAGGATTACAATACAAAAACTATCCAGAAAGCCAACAACTTAAATCCACTTCAATTAAATGTTAGCAGTCGAGTTTTTACTATCGACGATTTTTCTACGAACAAAAAATAAAAAAAAAAACTTAAAATTCCCTAAGCAAAATAATAAAGAACAATAAAACTAAGTCCACCAAAACCAAAACTAAAAGAAAAACAAACAACAATTAAAACTGATACACCAAGTCAGTGAAAAATGGAATTGCTTTATTATCCTCTGGTGGATTGAATTTACTACTTTTGTTTTATTTTTGTCTCTTCTGTTTTGTAAAGTTGTTCTGATGTTTTCCGAGTGTCTGAGCAATGCACAAAGCTCCGAATGATCCGAACGCAGTTGTTTATGTATATAGTCAAGTGTATCATAAATTTCCAAGTCCACGAAAAACAGAGCTAAAATAGTTCTGTTGTAGGAGAGCTGTGACTTTTAGACACAATGGGCGGATTGTTCTAAATAGATTTATGACGTGTCAAAGAACTGACTTTGTGTGGTTCGTAGAATTCTATTCCAATCGACAACCACGACAACGATGACTCCGACAAAGGGCCAACAACCAACTGTCTTACTGCTATGCTTTGGGTTTCCTTGGTTTTCTTTTTTTGCTGTCCCTGCCTTAGACATAATCAATCGTAGATCCTGTGAGACTTGTAGTTTGAATGATTTAGTTCTCTGAATCCGAATGGATTTTGTTTTTCTTCCTTCACAAAATGATCTCATTAATGAGATTATGACAGCGGGATTGGCAACGGAGTTAGCAATAATATTGATCCATCCTTTTAACGACATAAATATGTCACATAGATACTGGTTTCCTTACATATCAGAAGGCGACACCGACAAGTGAGATTCTCATAAATATTTATCCACTCTTTGTGAATTAACTCGATGGCAGCAGACTATAACTTTAGTCATGAATGTGAGTGAAATTTAAATTCAGCAAACCAAAATGAACATTAATGCAAACGTAATAGCTCTGTTGATATGAAAAAAAGAAAAAACAAATCAAAGTTTGCCATTAGGTTTAACGTGAAAAGGTGATTTTTGCTCGTTGAACTAGAAGACCATAACGATGGAAAGTCTATAAAAACGTCACATGGCAACACTTAAAACAATAACCAAGCAAAACTTTCAATGCTAGTAAGCTTTCCAATGACCTTTTTTATGCAGTCGACTAGATTTCAGTGTGAAGTTGAAGTAATAAATAAAAATCGTCCTCATAATAACCGTTTTCCATTTTTATGAAGCCTTGGAATGTCAGGTTTTGTTTTTGTTTTTGTTTAGGCAAAATAATATTCAATGGGACCTGTCTAATTTATGGAGCGTTTGGAGATTCGTTCGATCATTGAACAATCGCATAATTGTTGCCGAGCATGCTTCCACGAGTTTTTTCTATATTTTTTAAGTGTCCAAATCCAATTTATGGTCTCAAAAATGTGTGAGATATGAGAGAGTCTTACATGCTCCATAAAAATAGGATATCTTCTATTTATCTGAGGATAGGGATTTGAAAAATGAAAGGGTTGAGAAAGGTATTAATATTTTTATTTTTTATCCTTTCTGTATTGATTAAACGTAAGCCAAAGTTGACTTAATTAATAAATTTTATTTCATAATCAATGTCAATTTTGAAATTACTCTGGTTGATACACTGTCGTCGCAAATTTATTTATAAAATAAAAAATAAATAAATACAGTGGCGCAACAGCTCTTGGAGAGCCAAGGCTTTCACAGAAACTTTTCATTTTTTCTTTTCATGAACTCGTTTAATACGATTCTCTAACTTGTTATGATAAATTACTGTAAATGTTTGCACAAAAAAGTACTAAATGATAAATTCTGTCAATTCTAAGTCAATTTTTTATTTTTATTTTTCACAGTTTTCACAAAATAATTATAGTTGTGATAAGAAATTTATCAAATGACTGCCGGTCATTCAGAAGCGTTCGCCAAGGTATTTCTTAAGCTTTATCATTATTTATCAGCCGTTCCATGTAAATGGAAAGAAATTACTTAAGTGCTATTAGTCGATAACTGAAGGAAGAAAATGATTTGCCTGATATCCAACTACTCGGAACAGGCCCAAAAAAAAGGATAGATGGAAAAACCTAATATCTTCCCAAATATCCTCCACAAACTTTATATTCTTAACACTGCCAACATTATTCGAATTTACTGTTCTTAAACTAGAACAAAAATTCTTTGACTGTACAAAATGTTTATTAATTAAAATTTTAATTTACAATGGAATCTCCTTACTTACATATCACTTGATTTATTTATGCAGATGCAATTCTTCGAGAGAGTAAGCAACATACAGCTTGACTTTTGGATGAATTCCAAACAAATACAAGTTAAGTGCAGTAAGGATAAACAAGTCCTGCAAAAACTGTTCACCCAATGCCTTTCTGTTTTGGAATCCTTCCATCTTATTCGAAAAGTATTGTTTATATTTTAAGCTATTGCGCGTTTGCGCGTTATTCTGCAGTTGTGCATAAAAAATTTGAACTTAAACAAATAACAATTTTCTATACGTGACATATTGATCCGTCAAATGAGGCTTAGTCTTGTTCTATTTTCAATGGCTGCCAAAAATGTAATACACACTGTTTTCAATCAAGTGAAAACGCAAAACAGTTGATGTACTAATTTTCCCGACGCTAACTGTAGCATAAACATCCACAACTCGATATAAATTATTGCTTCACAATTCTCAAATATTCTGCCAAAAATATATCTGGCTAGGACATGCCATTCACTTGAATCAAAACGAATAAAATTCACTACACTCTTTTACAATTCACTGAACTCCTTTTGCAGCCACTTTAATGGCATGGAAAAGTCATTTCTTTCCTAATAAACGTAAATCCTTTAAGAAAAGATGACAAAAAAAAGTTGATGGTGGTAAATCATGGCACCTATTCCATTTTGGAATTAACATGACATTCGGCTAATTGAACCTTGCACGGAATCCTCGATTCTATTTTCATATTTTCAACAGTCCTTCATGCCAGAGTCCTTCACTTGATATCCTTGTGAATTTTTTTTTTCTTTACGACTTCTTCCCATTGCGTGCACCTACTTTAAATGATGAAAATTATAATGACTTGAAAAGGACTGATGATGAGCTGCAACCCGATTGCAAAATTTTAAACGATACACGTGCATTTTTTTATGAATGTTAACTTATTCGACGGAAGTTCACTTCAAAAATGAATATCAATTATTTTTTCTTGAGAATTGCAATGGAGTCAGAAAAAATGTTCAATTCGCTGGAGTTCTCGTGAGAAAACGCGTGCTTGGGTAATAAAGTGGAGTGTTTCTCAGAGACTTTATAAAGAAATAATTATTTGATAACATTTTTGGTCTTTGTATGTTTTCATGAAATTTGAAAGTTCCTGGAGAAGTGAAACCAAAAAAATAAGTTCGACTGATCCTGCAAGTTCTAAACAAAACATTAAGAAGTCTAAACTAAACATTACAGGAACTTTCAAGTTGAAAATACTTCCTCCTCCTCCCAGTTATAAGTAGTGTCAGCAGTTGCGTGAACATACGACGTGGATGTCAACCTTAGTTTATTTTTAATGCAGTGGAACGTCGCCGCCCGCGAAAACACGTTGGATTATAATTTACGGTTGCGAAGACAAGAAACGGCAACTGGCTGGTTGTAAGAACGGTTCTTCCGATCACAGTTTTTTTTTTCTTATTATTTTAATTTTTACTTTTATGAAAATGCAAATTTCACAACAGATACCGAAACAATACCGCACCCATATGCTGCATAACCTCAAATTAATTTAATAAAAGCTTCTAGAGTATCCGGAGGTTCACAACTCACCCACAAGGGATGATCCTGCTTTAGTCATTTCTATTTTTTTTGTGCTATTTAACATGCTTCAACTGCAGTAGCAGTTCTTATTGCATTGCTTATAGCATCCGCATAAGCGTGAAAAATGAGACGAAGCTGTGAGTGGTTGGAGGGTATTTGCTTGGAGTGGTTGAGTTTGGTGTCAGGTCGAAATGGAACTTGAACATAAAGTTTAGATTGGTATCCTGTTGTCTTTGGGCGCTGAAAACGGTGTGAAATGAGTTTTACACGAAATTTCGGAATCGCGGTTCCATGGAGACTTCTTGGAGCAAAAAAAAAAAAAATATACATCTATGCAGTTTGGCGTTACTCTAGAGTCTAGAAAATAACTCTAGAAAATTACTTGGAAAATAACAAAATGTTGGGATTTGCTGTTGAAATTTAAAATTTCCAGTCGACATGACGGCGCAGGGACATAAGTCCACAGGTCATAAGTCCACAATGGACTTATGACCCACTTGGGTGGGTCAGAAGTCCACACAAAATTCCTGTGGACTTATGACACATTCATTGTGTACTTTTGACCCACTGAGGTGAGCCAGAAGTCCACAATGGTGTACAGTTTCATTTGTTCAATTTTGCTTTTCTTCTTTGTAAAACTCAATAAAACGCGTGTTTTCGTGACAACCCAGTAAAGTAAAGTAAAATTTTAACAAAGAAAACAACAATAAAAACTTACTTGCTTTTACTTTAGCTTTTCATCGACAGTAGAACTTACTTGAAATGTTGATAATTTTTTTTCAAATTCAGAGGGAGCTGAAATCAATTTTTGAAATAATTTAGTATGAAAAATGTCAATTGTCAGTTTGTTTTCTGAAAGCAATTGAGTTCAAATCAATATTGACAGTAAAATCGAGTTTGAATCTGGATCGTTTTCTTGATATTTTGTTTTCTTTACTTTACTTGATAGTCACAAAAACACACCTAAAGTAAACAAAAATAGAATACCCAGCTAAGTAGCATAAAGGTGTTGTTGTGGTCAACGTTCTTAAAAGATGTGTGATGTACATTGAAATTTGATTTTGTTTTTGTTTTTTTGTATGATTTTAAATGTTAACTTGAAAAAGCAATACGATAGAGTTAGTTTTAGAGGCGGAGATTATATCGATAAACTGTAGAGTAAAATTAAGACCAGCAATTTTTGTGCTCTGTTAAGATTTTGAAGAATTGATTCACATTGATCAGTGCAAGTGATGTGTACAGTTGAAAACGACCGAGCTACTGGCGCAGGGTCAGAAGCCGAAATTTTTTTGCCAAACAGAGAAACAATTTGGGGAGTGAAAATAAAAAAAATTCGCGCGAATTTTTTTTATTTTCACTCCCCAAATTGTTTCTCTGTTTGGCAAACAAAATTTCGGCTCGCTTGGCTCGCTTTGCAGTGCTGCTCTATAAATTAATTTCTCTTACCGAAATTTTTTTTGCCAAACAGAGAAACAATTTGGGGAGTGAAAATAAAAAAAAATCGCGCGATTTTTTTTTATTTTCACTCCCCAAATTGTTTCTCTGTTTGGCAAAAAAAAATTTCGGCTCGCTTCGCTCGCTTTACATCCATTTATATTAATAAATCTGATTTAAATAATTTGAATAACGAATGGGAAAATGATTCAGAAGAAGAAATTGAGGAAGGTGAAAACGAGTTTCAAAATGAAATCCAAAACTTGAATAATGACATGCTCTGTGGGATTTGCTTTAAAAACCAAAGAAACACACTTCTTATACCGTGCAACCACTTAAAAATTTGTGATACTTGTTTCAAGAACGTCGAAGACGAAGCCAAACGATATAAAAACGAAACAATATGCCCCTTTTGCAGACAAATTGTAAAGTCGTAAATTTTTTTGTAATTATGGTTTTGTTATTATATATTTTGTTATTTGATTTTATCCTTTTTGGACGTACATATGAAAGTATTTGAATTCGTTGATTTATTTACGTTTAATGTATCAAGAAGTGATAGAGTTTATTTTTCACAGAACGAATAAATTATTTAAAATAAAAAAGTTCTATTTTCCTAATTTTTCTTACATAGGTACAGCATTAGCTAAAAAAAAAAAGTTGTGAACTTATGACCCACTTATTCTTTTTAATTATGGACTTATGGCTCCCTTTTTTGTGGACTTCTGACCCACTTAGGTGGGAATTTATGGACTTTTGGCCCACCCAAGTGGGTCATAAGTCCATTGTGGACTTATGACCTGTGGACTTATGACCCTGCGCCGACATGACAGTGAACTACGTAGCGATCGCCGCGCCGCCGCCAGCAAAAAGGAAGAATGCCAGTCCATCCTCTGTCGGAGACTATTAAAAATGTTGACGGCTCTGGGTAGCGATTTGGATAACTTTATTTGGCTTGAAACTTTGGTCATGAGTTGCATTCGTTGGGTTGAGTCTATCATATATGTTAAAAAAAAAAAAAAACAACAACGAATAATGACTTACTTTTCAGCCTTGTGCTTTCAGTTTTTTTAAGTAATCCAATTAAATTTCCGGGAATTTAAATTATTGAAAACAGCACTTGAACAGGAAAAATCACAACATCCATGTCAAGTTATCTAGTCATGAAGGTTCAAATAGGTAAATCTACACAGTTCAAAAGTAATCACAAAAGAATGCTTATGCCTAATCAAATCCAATTAAAAAAGTCAAGTACCGGACATTTCCTAAGCTCACTCGAAAAAAAAAATGTGAATGCAGCCCTTTCGATGTTAAAAATCATAAGTACATTATTTAGTTTCCTCTCTGATGAATTAAGTAACAAGTTCATTGAGTCGATAAGTTTATAGCAAACAAACAGGTGTTCACGTCCTTTAACCATAAAATAAAAAAACAGTCGTTGTAACAAAAAAATAAATAATTTTATATCAAATGGTAACGTGTCTGCATACGCGTTTGTATATGCACTTTTATAGACACATATTTTACATAAACATGACGTTTGTTTAAGCTATTCCCAATTCCCATGTTCCCAACAAAAACCATGTCTCGCTGTCGGATAAGCATTCCCAAAAGGATGGAGATGAAAATAGTTTTCTGTTTTGTTTTGTTAGTTTTTTGGCAAGTGAAATGTGCATCGAGGTTTATGATTGGAACGTTTTCAATTTATCTGACAGAAAAATAACAAAAATGCAATGAAATCGTGATCCCTTATCAAACGTGTCCTGTGGGATTTTTCTGTATCTGCAACAGGATTTGGCTATGTTGATAGACAACGTTTTATATATTTTTAATCCGTTTAGTGTTAGATCCAAAAACACAAATAGTAAAAAGAGAGAAGTTGGTTTTTCTCAATCTAAGCTTATTCAAGTTGATAAAATTTGAATTCATGGAGCACGTTGTGAATTTTTGAAACAGCAAGCTGATACCAATGAAGGGAATAATATACATTGCATGCTTGAAATCCTTTCAATTCTGCTTATTAAAGGAGAACTATGTTTAATTTTTTGCTAGAAATAAGTTCAAGCCGAAATGTTTCTTCTTTTGTTTGATACATATTTTATTTGAGATAATGATATCTTGTGCCAAAAAAAAAACTTCAAATTAATTTCATAATCTATCTTGAAATCAAAATATTTTTTTATTCAATAACATCACGTAAAAACCAAGAGTATCCATATTCCAAAAGGTCTAATGACATTTTTAATTTCAAATTAAGCACACCCCTGCTAGCACATAGAACCAAGGACTCGCGGTACACGATGTTTTCTTTACATTTAATTGCCCGTTGGCTATAAAAGTGTTGCATAGAAGGCCGAGCATTATTGTTACGTAGAGTCGTAAAATCCTGAAGGCTGCAATTGAGGTAGTGGTGTTATAAAACCTCACTATAGGACCGCACGTACCAGAATCGCGAATGTCACGTTTCAATTTCTTTAAGTGGCTTTTTATATAAATGACAAAAAACTGTATAAACGACAAAACAGTGCACTAATTATTATTTTTTAGGATGTTGATAGCCACTGTATGTAGAGGACAGTGTAGGACGAGGTACATTACTGTTTGAGGTTCTGGTTAAGTCTAGTGTTGATGAGGGATAAGGGGAATGTAAGCTTTGAACAAATATGTTATTTTGTTCTGTGAAGGATCTTACGAGCACTTACTACTCAGACGTCAGACGTCCTTTAAATTACAGAACCAAAGCTCACAGCACAAGAGTAATAATGTCTGTTTGAAATAAAAAATTGTTTAGCAAAATGTATACAACATACATAGAGTTGTTTTAAAGGATCGCCTGTATTTTGCATGGAAAGAAAATTGTTTCAAGTTTACTTTTGCTTTTTTTGGTAATCAAGGTTAAAGATTTTCAATTTTCAATCTTATTTATCACCCTGCAGGAAGTATAGGTAAGCAAATTAAACATCAGTCCTTTTTTCTATCGATTTTTAAACTTCATCAAGTAAAGCACAGTTGGGAAAAACATATTCTCGAACACGAACTCGTCAGAGAACACCGTCATTAGTTTGAAGTCTTAGACGTCTTTCTTGTATATGTATATATCTACAATTCAAATATGTCTTTTGAGCACACCAGCCAAGGTATTGGAATTGTAGTCAAGTTCTGGACGGATATAATAGCCATGTAGGAAGGTTATAACAAGTATTTCTTGCACCGTCTCAAGAAACCCAAATATCTTCAGGCATTTTAAAATCAAATACATGATATCAAGTTAGAGGAACAGGACCTCGAAGTAATAGTTGAGTCAGTAGAAGCAGCCGACAACAATATAGACAAGCATATATAGAGCAACTGCTCAATGCTACTTTAGTCTTCCAACCTTCCAAGGCTATTTAAATTGAAAAATCTTACCATTCCTTCGAAGCTGCTGCTGTATCCACACGATACGATGTTTGTCTGCACAGGCTTCCATATAATCACCCATAAAACCATACCATTTACCGAAGTCTGCACAGACTTGTCGCAGAGACAAAATTCAATAGAATTCGATGTCAAAGTCTGTTCCGTGTAGGTAGACCGGCTATAATGGTTGGTCCACATGAGTTCAACTTTGACTCCGACTTCTTTTAAATTTGTCTGTGCAGACTTAGGTCTGTACGATCTTATAGATGATGATGTAAGTCTGTAGAGACAACAAAAAAAAGACTCCGTCGTGTGGGACCACCATTATCATGTAGGAATCAACGCGGCAGACTGAATTTGCGCTAGAAATTGGCATAGACCAGGACGCTCGAAACCTAGGGTGCGAAACTGAATGGCGTTTCGTCGGCTAACGATACAGAAAAGCGGGAAGACTTGCTGAAGGAATCCTAGACCAAAATCCAAGAAAACTAGGCAAATCATACTCGTTAAGTTTCAAGTATTTTTGAGGTACAATAGTTTCAAATTTATTGACCCTTTTTTTCTTTAACCACGGATACAGCATGATGTGTTATTTTGTTTGTCTTTCTATTTTCATTTCTATAAAACGTCGTCGTCGTAAATATGGATTTGTAGGTGTAAGGTACGAGTTCCAAGAACCAAGTTACAACGTGAACTCGTAAAACATTTTATTTTACTTGCAAAGAAAAAAACAGAAACGACTTAAATCCTTATATCAACAAATAACGAATGTAATACACGAGTTGCGAGGATATGCGCTGCAATATCGTCGTCGGTGAGTACAGTAAATATTTTCCCTTTTACTTACCTATAAATACACGACAAATGTGCTATCCTCGCAGAAAAAATCCAAACTCGAGCCACAAGTCTTTAGTAAATTTACGACCAATTCAATAAGTCAATAGTTTTGGTCTTTCCAAGTCAAAGGCAACTCATAAAACAGTTGACATTCAGCACAGAACGCGAAACAATAACATTGAAATCGTGGCTAAAAAATCTACACCTCGAAATAATCACTTTTAAGGCGAACCCAATCACACAATGTCCCACTGTGCTCAAAAGCCCACTTATCTGAGCATCAAACAAAATGTCTGCAGTGACATAAAAAGGTAGGTACGAAAAACAGACAAAGGTAAATTGTCAATATTCACAAAGATGGGGTTTTCAATAAAACGAAAGTAATCTTCAAAACAAACATATTCTTTATACTATATCCTCTTTGAAAATGGGGTCTTTTGCTGGGACGCGGGTGTTGGAAGGAATTTTTATTTGTTTGGCGTTTGCCTTTGGCCTATATACTCATAGTCCTCGTTTTTGTTTGATTCTTTTTTGTAAAGCACCACGTTTTTCGCAGCTTTATTTTTCACTTTTGAAATTGATGAATCATCTGTCATGAGCCATCACGACGGGTTGATGTTGCAGAGGTTATAAAAAAAAACAAAGTACGTACTCATAATAATAATAACTGATGGCGCATTTAAATAAATAAAATAGTTATTGTCAATGGTAAGGAAGATATTTTGGGGGACTTTATTTTGAGGATGTGGAATTTTCGGGTATGACAAATGAAATAAATTGGCTGAGGTGAAAGATGTACATATTAATGCAACATGTGGGACAAATGTCAAATAGTCAAAAGATTTTTATTTCAATATAAGTAGAATGTACCTCGTAATGTTTATGGTACATGTACAAATGGATGGTAAATAGTACGAAGTATTAGTAGAATGTACTAATAACCTTCGGAAAGGTACGAATGAAAAGGTACAGTATACAAAGCTCTTTGTAGTCATTCTTTTTACAAGATTTTGCATTTTTCTTGTGGTAGTTTGGTAGCGTTCCCAAAGAGCAGATTTCGATATTTCTGTCAAGATCATCCCATAAATGTGCTCTTGCTCAAAATCTGCAGACTTCGGTGAATTTTGCATTACTTTTAGAATTTTGTCATAGGTGTTGGTGTTCATTGGTCTTGAATTACCGATCACTCTTGTCAGATCTCCCACTCCATTGTAAGAGAAACATCCATAAACAATTACCGTTGGGACCATACAGTTTGGTAGCATCTAATAATCAGCGCTGCGTCTAATGGTCACTCTGTGGTTTGAGCCAAACGCCTTAAACTTGGAATCATCGCTCCATAAGACTCTGTTGAAATTTTCATCTGTCCATTTCTGACGGGTTTTGGCCCACTTCAACTTATTAATCTCATTTTGGGATAGTAGAAGTAATTTCCGCACTGCACGTGTCCACTGCCCATACAATCCAGCATGTCTTAAAAAAAATTCTTCGCGTGATCCTTAGGTCTGTCTGCATAAACTGAGAAGTTTCAACTAATAACTGTTTAGGCTTCTAGCGATCTAGAAATAAGAGTCAATGAAAAAGAACAGTCCTCCCGTCCGGCCGCAACCAATCTCAAGGAACCCCGAAAGAAATGGAACACGCAGATGGTAAATTGGCATGTGAAGCTCGGGGAAAAGTGCTAAGAAATGACATAACCGGGACAATTGCTGGATGAGGCCCTGGTTCCGACCTGTAGTGGCAGCTAAGATGACCTTAAGTCATCAAGAATTTCGAGCACTTACAATTTCCTTGGAAGAACACAATTAAAATTCTTTGGTTAATTTTTTATAATATTTAATTTTTATATAAACAAATTATATTAAAAAGTAATAACAATAACACAATGTAAATAATCGTTTAATTTTTTCTATATTAAGCCTAACAATATTCCTATTCTCATTTTAAACTATAGGAATATAAAAGAAAATTTTAATTTTAATTAAATTTAAATAATTATTTATATTAATGAAAATATTGTTTTTGTTTTTGCTTTTTTAATACATGTTCAATGTTTATTTTTGTTTGTTCTTAAATTTGTAATATTCAACAGTCAATATTATTTTTATTTGTTTTCTTAAAATGTTTACTGTTTCTGTTTTCTTAAATATTAATTTTAATTTTGTTAACCTTAGAATTAATTTAAATTATAAATTTTTTTTTAAACACATAATTCTATATATTTATTTTTCGGATTCATTTCAGCTCTACAGTTACATTTACAAATTTTCAAAAAAAAAAGGTTAGGGGAACAATAACAAAATAAGTTTCCTACACATTTTTGAAATACAAAACTTTTTGTATTTTTTCAGTTTCTGTAGGAATATAGACAGGACTGGCAAGTGGCGATTTGACGTAGGTTATCTCGAGCGGGATGTTCGATGTTGAGCTTTGAATTGAAGTTGAGGCGGGTACACGGGCTGGGAAGGCAAGTAGTTCTGGTGGAAAATTCGTGCCATAACCATCGTCGACGTAATTCTGCGGGACCGCGATGTTGTGTCGGATAGGGCGATGGAGTGAGTTTCTTCGTTACGATTTCCTGCAAAGAAAAAAATTATTTAAATTAAATTGTTTGAAGAATGCTCGGACTTCAGTAAAATGTTAAAAGAGTAGTGATAGCCAGAACTCCCAAAATTTGCATTCTAACGTCCGCCCATGCCAATTAAAACTTTGGTCTCAACGGAAAAGTCACCCTAACATAACATTACTAGTCAGTCAACACTTCCATTACATCCGATTCAATCAAAAAGTCGTTTCCATACTTTTACATGCATGTCTAACGTTAAGGGACAAATAGTTCTCATGACAAAGTCACTCAAGCCCAGTAGAATTCTCGATGCACTTACTCACACCAAATCCCATTGAACAAGAAAAAAGGGAAGTGGATAGGTCTTTGGAAACAATCAAGTGTCATCAATTTCTCATCCAACTAGGTTTCTTCCTCTGGCTTTCTACTTTTCAACTCGATTAATTAATAGTATTCTCAAATATTGTGCCTCTTTCATGATCTCAAATACCAAGAAAGAGTACGTCTACGACTGAATATGTTCGAGTGACTTGTTTGTGGATGTTAGTGCGGAAAATATTTGCCTTCAAATTTTCTCTTCATATGTTCAAGCTCGAGCTGGTAGGCAAACAGTGCTTTATTTTGAAATTCATTTTAGTTTAGTCAATACACTCTGAAGCGATTGATTGATGCTTAGCGATTTTTAAAATCGGAAATCGGTCAAGCTTTTTTGAAAACCTTGTCTTACACAAATCTGTGTGCGTTTTGAGTTCTTTTCCACCCAGATTCTGTCAAGAATTACTTGGTACTATTAAACGTACTTGAAGTGTGTTCTCTTTTTGAAAAGCAGTTAACCCAAAACATACATCAGGACATAAAAGAGGGCGAACAATGACGGTCGATGCGACTTGGTTTTGAAAATATTGATGCCAGACGCATACCATAACGAGCAGAATATAGACCAGAGCTCAGAACTCTAGTTCAAAGTGTTTTCACTCGAGATTGCGTCAATGAGCTATCCATACTTCCTGTCGAATATCCAGTATTCATCCTGAACAGTGTTAGCGTTTATGCCTTTTTCTATAGCCACTCCATGTTAGCCACGCTGGCTGCTGGGCTACTGATTGAATAGGAAGTTCCTTACCGTCTAGTTAAGAATTGAGTGAGTGGGTTCAGAAGGACCATAACGATGAAGGGTGTAGGATTTAGGATTCTGGACGACGACGACATGAATGAACCCACTTGTGTTGGAATATCGTTTATTCAACACACCGAACGACATTAAGTTCTGGCTTGTGTGTCTGGTGACATTTTCATTGTCATCTCGTCAGAAAGTATAATATATTCATACACTTTGTTTCTAAAACACTATGTTGCTAACTATTATGCTAAGTATTTATTCTGTATTCATTCATGTGTTGCTATGACATTCTGTTATACACTTTATACATACATAAATTCTATGAAAATCTGTTATACACATTACACATACGACGTACACTTATTATTGCTATTTCTCACAGTTCATCGTCGTCTGTGAAAGAGGTTGGCCGTTTCAATTAGAATATTTTCAATAAGGAGTTTTCCAGAATATTGTATATTAATATGTATTCTCTTTCAAATTAAATTGTTTGCCTTATCAGTTAAATTTAATGAATTTTACTTTTTGTTAATCATTTTTAAATAAAGAAACATAACATTTTGGCGACGAGGTAAAAGCCGAATTATGGACGCTGCACAATTTAACCAGTTTCTCCAGGCTATGAGAGATATGGTGAGCTTACAAAACAACGCTTACGCTGCTGCCCATGCTTCCAGCTCAATTTCAACGACCGCGACGATTATCGCTTCGAATTTTGAGGTTTTCAATCCAGATGATGAAAATTATCTTCAATACATAGAAAGATTCGAAAACTTTTGCGCTTTGAAGAATTTAACGGACACAATTATCCAGAAGAGGACATTTTTAAATTCAATAGGACCAAATCTCTACGACAAATGTAAGCATTTTCTTGCACCAAAAACAATTGATGAATCAAGCTATTCAGACCTTGTCAAGATTCTCAAAGTGAAGCTCGCGCCTTCTGTAAATGTTCTTGTGGGTCAACATCGCCTCTTGATGAGAGTTCAACAACCTAACGAAAAATGTTCTGAGTACGTGGCTGCATTGCAAAAGCTAGCCATCGATTGTCAATTGAACTGCTCATGTGGCTTATCCGTCACTGACTTGTTTTTGCGAGGACAACTTATTCGAGGACTTAGAGACAATAGCATTCGAGAGAAACTTTTAGAGACCGATTTAGATTTCAGTGCAGTGGTAACAAAAACTTTAGCTTATGAGACAGCCAAGATTAATGCCAACGAGGTTGCTCAATCTTCAAATTCTATCAATTCAGCACAGACGCACATCAGCCTAATTTCAAAATCCAGACGTGAATCCTCAAAGACGGGTAACGGGTCACGAACAAATTCCAGAAGAAAAAACACTTCCAGCAAAAGAAATGCCAATCACAGAGTTAATTTTAGAGAAATCGGAATTGATGATCTGTGTATCAGATGTGGAAGGAACAATCACATGTCAACAGATTGTAAGGTAGCGCCCGACAAGCTGAAATGTGGTTCTTGTCACAAACAAGGGCACGTTTCCAAAGTGTGCATATCTACGTTAGTCAAGAATAAGAATATTCACCAGTCAACATCCAGAAACGTATCAAACCTCACAGATTACGGTGATTTCCAATCAAATTTTGAACAAATCGATCAAAATCTCAACCATGTCGAAGTCGTTGATTTGTTTTCCACGAATTTAACAACACAAAAATACGAAGTTGAAGTATTAATAGCAAACAAAGCCGTGAAATTTGAAGTCGACTCGGGTTCCGGGTTCAAGCTCCAGCCATGTTTTTTGAAGTTCAGAACATACGACGCCGGTATTGTGTCACCTCTAGGAGTCATCGACGTTCCAGTGAAATTCAACAACATCGAATCTATTGAACAACTGTTCATCGTACCGGAGGGGTTTTCGTCTTTAATTGGAAGAATGTGGATTCGGCGTCTGCATATAAGTCTTCAAGAAATAGACAACGTCATCAATCAGTCAATCAAAAATAATATTCAAGATGTTTTCCAGGTAAAATCAGTTGACCAATTCGAGAAATTATTTCCAAAAATTTTCGAGCAGTCAGTAGGCAAGATTCCAGGTGTTAAGTGCTCTTTGCAGCTAAGAAGCAATGCAAGGCCAGTTTTCATCAAAGCAAGAACCATTCCGTTTGCTATTCGCGACAAAGTCGAACGTGAGCTTTCCATGCTGGAGAAAGACAATAATATAATCACAGCCATCGACAAAAGTGATTGGGGATCACCCATAGTAGCTGTGCCAAAACCAGATGGAAATGTTAGGTTATGCTTTGACTATAAAGTTGCTGTCAACAAACAGCTCACAGACGCGCACTACCCGATTCCCCGAATTGACGAAATAGTGAACAACCTCAGAAATTCAAGATACTTCTGTAAATTAGATCTATACAAAGCATACCTTCATATTGAAGTAGATGAAGTAAGTGCCATGGTTCAAACAATTTCGACGCACAAAGGCACATTCAACATGAACCGCTTAAGCTTTGGCATCAAATCAGCTCCGAGTGAATTTCATCGAATCTTGGACCCAATTCTAAACGGCCTTAACGGAGTTGTTTCATACTTCAACGATATAATCGTACATGGCGAATCCCTAAGGGAATGCGAAGATAATCTTATGAAATGCTTCCAGAGACTTCAAGACAATGACTTACATATAAATAGATCAAAATGTAAATTCTTTGCAACCAAGATATCGTACCTTGGTTACCTAATATCATTCAAGACAATTGCTAAAGATCCAAAGAAAGTTGAAGCTATCCTCGAAGCACGAAGACCAACTAATGAGAAGGAAGTAAAACAATTTCTTGGATTAGTGACTTACTATAGTAAATTCATCCCCAACCATTCAACTATCACAGCCCCAATTCGCGAGCTACTCTGTAAGGATTCCGGTTTTTTCTGGTCAGCGAAATGTGAAGCAGCATTCATCAAGCTTAAACATTTGATCGGAAGCGAACAGACGATTGTTCCATACGACCCTTTACTGCCAGTCACTGTTGCTTGCGATGCCAGCCCTGTGGGAGTAGCCGCTGTTCTCTCTCACATCATCGATGGAGTCGAGAAACCGATCTGTTTCGTATCAAGGTCCCTTTCAAAGTCAGAGATGAATTATAGCCAAATTGATCGCGAGGCCTTGGCTATTGTATTTGCACTTGACCGACTTTTTACGTATTTGTATGGCAGAAAATTTACGCTCATCACGGACAACAAACCTTTGGTAAGAATATTCCATCATCATAGTAATTTGCCACCCATGACAGCTGCCAGATTGCTCAGGTATGCAAGTTATTTGTCTAATTTTAATTATGAAATAATCCATCGAACCGGGGATCAAAATGTCAACGCCGATTATTTCTCAAGAAATCCGGTCAGTAAAGCTTCCAAAGAACATTCTATAATCGATGATGAAATTTTCCAGCTCCAAAACAATTCATTCAGCTACATGTCTTCAACTAACGTCACTAGTCAAATGATAGCACAAGAAACATCTAAGGACCCTGATCTGACAAAAATAATAAACGAAATCAATGCCGGAACAAGCTATTTACAGGAATATACACTTCAAGGTAACATTTTATTCCGAGATTCAAGAGTATGCATCCCAAAAATTTTTCAAAAGACAATATTAGACGAACTACATGTAACACACCCAGGCATAGTTCGCATGAAACAGCTAGCGAGAAGATACTGTTACTGGCCCAATATTGATCGAGATATTGAACAAGTAGTACGGTCATGTCAATCCTGCGCCCTGAACCAAAAATCTCCAGCTAAAGCACCAACACATCATTGGGAAGAACCACAGCAAAATTTTCAAAGAGTACACATTGACTACGCTGGACCCAAAGATGGTAAATTCTACTTTATATTGATTGACGCGAAGTCTAAATGGCCCGAGGTCAGAGCAATTAAGAAAGCACCGGACACGTCCACAACAATGTCTCTTCTAGAGGAAATATTTTCCTTTCACGGTTATCCAATTTTTTTGGTATCCGACAATGCAACGATTTTCAAAAATCAGATATTCGATAAATACTGCAAAGACCGAGGCATCACTCAGATATTCATTGCGCCAGGACACCCTGCAACCAATGGTCTTGCAGAAAGGTTTGTCCAGACATTAAAAATAAAGCTTGAAAAGATGGACAATAACTCGGATCATCTTAATCAAATTCTACAATTATTCCGAGCCACACCGTTATCCTCTGGGAAAAGTCCAGCAGAGCTGTACCTGCACCGTCAGCTACGTATTCGTTTAGATGCGATAAGACCTACTAAAGAGTCGTAAAGAGACCAACTCAGACTCGTAAATGTCCCAGCTCCGAAGCCAACAATCCAGACGATTCCAACACCACAACCTATCGTGCAAAACCGTCGGACAGTTTCATTTTCTGATCATGATGTGATAGTGTGCCACCATCCTGTATCTCAAGCACCACCATCAACACAGGCTGCAACTGAAACTCCAACTTCACGTCCTCAAGCATCAGCAGAAGCTGTAACTAGAACTGTACCTCCACATCCAGAGGTCCACACTCCACGACTTTCAGGAAGACAAACCAAACGCCCTATTAGACTCCAATATTAAGTTAATAATTAAGTTAAGTTTTTTTTTCGGCCAGGCGGAGAGTATAATATATTCATACACTTTGTTTCTAAAACACTATGTTGCTAACTATTATGCTAAGTATTTATTCTGTATTCATTCATGTGTTGCTATGACATTCTGTTATACACTTTATACATACATAAATTCTATGAAAATCTGTTATACACATTACACATACGACGTACACTTATTATTGCTATTTCTCACAGTTCATCGTCGTCTGTGAAAGAGGTTGGCCGTTTCAATTAGAATATTTTCAATAAGGAGTTTTCCAGAATATTGTATATTAATATGTATTCTCTTTCAAATTAAATTGTTTGCCTTATCAGTTAAATTTAATGAATTTTACTTTTTGTTAATCATTTTTAAATAAAGAAACATAACAGAAAGTCTTTTTGTTTTGCGTACATTGGAAGTTGAAAAATGCATATATAACCATGTAAATGGTTATTTCAACGGTATTCGAATGAATGATCGTATGTAAGCAATCTAAAAAAACTTACACTGCAAACAAAATGAGAGTAAATTCACATATTTGCATAAGTCGAATATTTGTACATCGTTCTACAATCTACATCATGTTGAGTTGGTACACGGGGGTGAGAGTTTTACTCTCCGCCATTTGCCAAACTCCTTGGTTCTTCGTCTACTTCAGAATGGAATGACAGAAATTAAATTTGAAATACATATATAGCCGGAACTTTGTGTGAGAAAATGAATTGCATTAAAATAAGAGTACACTTAAAAAATGTGAAAGGACACGAGTATATTGAAATTGATATGAACTCTTGGAAAGGACACATTCAAATAAAAAACTACTGTGAACAAAGAAATCTTGTTCAAACACGATAAAAAGTCTTGTCCGCTCGTCGGTTGCAGTAAATACATGGGGTTGTATAGGAGCAAAATAAACCAAAGAAGACAAAATGTCCGGGACAAAATGTCAACACCTAAAATGAAGCAAAAAAGAAATCCTAAATTTGCTTAAATTTAATTTTTGGAGCAAGTTAGCAGAATAAAGTCTTAAAAAGATTTGTCAAAGCAGTTTATTTAATTTATCAGAAACGGAACACATTAATATTTTTCTTATTTTTTCTGAGAAATTCGCTATAAATGGTTATTTTTAATTATGTTTAGGAGTTTCAATCTGTTTACTCATTATTCCAAAAACAATTATAATAATAATTATGTTAAGAAAAAACGTGTTGTAAAATATCCTGGATTCTAGGAATTTGTAAATACTTTTTTAGCAAGCAAGATAAAAATAAAATATTTTGCACAGACATTTTACTGGCTCCCGAGGATTTTTTGTTTCTAAGGCAAAGTCGTTTTGTTATTTTGTGTTTTGTTTTTTGGTCAAAACATCAAGTTCCTGCTCACATATCAGAAAAATAAATGTTAAAGTTTAAGTTCACCTCTTCTGCTCTCTATTAATTCCCACAATAATTGCAAACGCCCCAACAGTTTTTTTTTTTTTTGTCAATCGACCAGTCCGTACCGGACTTATTATTAGTTTTCCGAATTTCCTATTAAAATGTATAAAACAAATTAACGCGCACTCAAAATTAATCGTCTGCAACTGACAAATTTCCGAATAACTTTCATTATTTTCGCAAAATCTTTTCTGGTACGGGAGCCGACAGAAAAATAAAGGAACAAAATATTTTTCCTACCTGCCAACAAACGTTCAGTTTCTTTCATTAATTTTTTCTTCTACAAAAAAAAAATATTTTTATAGAGAGAAAAATAAACTCAGTCCTGAAAATTGAATTTCGCTTAAATTTTCTGTTCAAATGGACTAATAGTAAATGGTTTATTTTTCGTTGGATTATTTGCTCAATTTTTTGACACTATTCATCAGGAATAAATCAGGCCTATAAATTGAAGTATACAATTTGATGAGATGGAAACTTTTCAGGTGGTTTTATATTCATGCATTTCTGTAAAAAGGGTCATAACTGTTTTTTCTGTTATTCCCTTATTGAGCATTATCCTCGCTACTGTAAGCTAGAGACTGTCATATCTGTCCTGAACGTGGCAATTTATTTGTATATTTTTATTTCTGGTCCCACGCTTCAAGCGTGAAAAGCTCAATTAAAATCTATAAGTGAAATATTCGTATGCCACTGGCTGCAGATGGTTGTGATTGATTCTGTTTCTGCTTTTCTTACTGGGCATTTCCTAGTAAATTGAGTAATGATGTGTAGTAGTAAGCACATATTTATGTTAAGGTATTGCATGCTACCGTATTGCTATAATGATTATCGTTACTCTTCCCCTTAAGACATTATTGTACACATATTGAGTCAAACCTAACTGAACGCTTTTATATTCAAACAACTGATATTCATCTACACATGTATTAGTTATTGTTACTCTTCCCGTAAGACATTGTTATACACATATTGAGTCAAACCCAAACCGAATACTTTTATATTTAAAACAACCGATAGCCATCTACACATGCATCAGTTTCTTTTATTCCGCTTTGTATCTCTTGCCATTTTGTATGTATTAGTGTGTAACTAGTTTTAAGAACGAAAATAAGAAAGAAAGAGATTCATTCTATACGCATCATCCGAACGAAGTGGACGTGTTGTGAAAACGGCTTAATAAAAATCTTTAAATAAAATAAACGTGTTTGGTTATTTTCTTTATTGTTCCAAATAACATTTAAATTCCCTGCTACAAATATCAGAAGTGGGATCCAAGATCCAATAAAGTTTAAAAAAAAAAAAACGAAACTCAAAAAACAGATTGTTAAATTTTTTTTTCTCTATCTCTGCCTCTGCTGTGAAAAGTTCTAGAATCCATTCTCGCCTAATAACGCGTCGCACATTTTCTTGTCAAGTAACGCGTCGTATATTTTTTTTTCTCTCTTTTCCCTTGCTGTGAAATTTTTTTTTTCGGTGGTTGTTTTCTGTTTGCACACTTTTCGCTTTTCGGTAAAATGGAAGATATAGTCCATGCATCAGACTACACAGCTGCCCAGCTGCGCAAATGGCTACAACGATTAGGAAAACAGAGCAGTGGAAAGAAGGCGACGTTGGCTGTTCGTCTCAGCGAAATCCCATTGCAACAACGTGGAGAAGCGCCGAAGAAAAATGCTCCCGAGAAGGAATCACACGACGACGGCGACGAGGAGGAACGTGTTCCTAATGAAAACGAAACACATGAAGAAACTGAGCATACGTTAACGGATCGTCAAAAACAGATTGACCACGAGTTACTACAACGAGAGGTGGCTATTTTGAAAAGAGAAAGAGGTGTAGCAAGAAGGGAAAACGAGCTGTTAAGAAAGATGATGAGCTTGACAACGGGAGTGGCAACGGAGATGACTACAGCTAGAGTGGAAACGGGAGAGACAACGGATGGTGCTATAGAACTGACAACAGGAGCGACAACAGCAACAGCAACAGGATCGACAGCAGCGATGGAAACGGGACCGATGGGAGTAACAACAGAAACGACAACAAGCAACATTCAACCGTACACGGCATACAAAGACCTCGTCCCAGACTACAACGGTGGTGCTAATATTTACGTTTGGTTGACACAGTTAAAAAATGTGCAACAAATGTACAATGTAGGCGAAGACATGCTGCGCACACTTTTTGTGTCGAAGTTAAAAGGGAAAGCGGAGGAGTGGTTGCACGCACAGCCGAATTTCTTGTGCGAGAGTGTCGAAACCCTTTCCCAGTCGTTGAGGGAAATTTTCGGGGTGAAAGAAAATAGAATGGCGACAAGAAAAAGGTTTGAAGCAAGAAAATGGGCGTTGTCGGAGACGTTTGGAGAGTACTATAGCGACAAGTTGAGACTGGCTGCGGGTCTGGAGATGGAAGAAGAAGAGCTGGTAGAGTACATTATTGATGGTTTCACCGATGAAGACATGAGGCTATACGCATACGTCGGCGCATTTACTACCAAAGCGGCCTTGTACAAAGCCTACAATAAAGTACTACAACGACCGACACGGAACGAGACGGGATCGGCAACTGAAGCGACAACAGGATCGGCAAGAAGGACGTCGAGGGTAACAACAGGATCGAGTAAGACAACGATGAGATGCTATAACTGCAATTCGATTGGACACATGGCAAACGAGTGTAAGAAACCGAAGCGAGAGTATGGAGCGTGTTATGCTTGCGAAAAGATGGGGCACATAGTAGCAACCTGCCCAGAACGGAAATCACTTGTCCATCAGCTCACAGACAAGACCGAAGATGATGATTATGTAAGAAAGTTATGTTTTGTTTTTTCAAAAAATTATGAAAAAATTTCTCTAGATTGCCTCATAGATTCCGGTAGTCCTGTCAGCCTTATTAAAAAGTCAATGACACCACAGCATATTAAACTGATCGAACTTAACAGTGTAAAAAAACAAAATTATTTTGGGATAAATAAAAGTAAACTGAAAATTTATGGAATGTTGTCTGGTGTAGTTATTTATAAAGATATTGAGATAAATGTAGATTTGCTAGTGGTAGATGACGGCACGACTGGATATGAGGTAATCTTGGGACGAGATTTTTTAAATAATGGAAGGTTCAAATTTTTTTCTGAATTAGAAAATTGCAAAAATGAAAGTATGTTAATTGACAACAGATCGAATTTTGAAAGAGAATTAATGTCTATTAATATTGAAGAAACTGATAGCGAAAATTTAAATTTAGAAGTGGATGAGCTAAATGATTGTCGGTATAAAAAACAATTAAACGAGTTATATTTGAAAAGTTATATGTATGCCGAACGCCCCGCCGAACCTTTGGTAAAAACTAAAATGAAATTATCATTAAATGATGTGAAACCTTTTCATTGTCGTCCAAGAAGGTTATCTTATGCTGAGAAAGGAGAACTCAGTTCGTTGCTAGATGAATATTTAGACAAAGGCTATATTAGGGAAAGCGAGTCCGAGTACGTTTCACCTATAGTCTTAGTAAAGAAGAAAACTGGAGAGCTCAGAATGTGTGTAGATTTTAGAACTTTAAATAAGGTAACGTCAAAAGATAGCTACCCCATACCGATAATTGACGATTTGTTAGACAGAATGGCGGGTAAAACTATTTTTTCAAAGTTGGATTTGAAGAATGGGTTCTTCCACGTATATATGCACGAAGATTCGGTTAAGTTTACTTCGTTTATTACACCGTTAGGCCAATACGAATTTTTAAGAATGCCTTTTGGACTCAAAAACGCGCCATCAACGTTTCAAAGACATATAAACAAAATATTTGCAGACATGATAAGAAACGATAAGGTGATAGTCTATTTGGATGATTTAATGATAGCTACGAATTCCTATGACGAACATTTTTTGATTCTTGAGGAAGTTTTTAAGAGAATGGTAGAAAATAAACTGGAGCTTAGAATAGACAAATGTAAGTTTCTTCAAAGTAAAATTAAATATTTGGGTTTTACAATTACTGGTGAAGGTATTCAGGCTGATGATAGGGGTATCGAAGCGATACAAAACTTTCCGGTTCCACAAAGTGCTCACACAGTACAGAGTTTCTTGGGCTTATGCTCATACTTCCGTAGGTTCGTTAAGGATTTCTCGATTATTGCAAAACCTTTATACGATTTGATTAGAAAAGATAGAAAATTTAATTTCGGTCCAGAGCAATTGGAAGCTTTTGAGTTACTAAAAACTAAATTGATAGAAATGCCAGTACTGGCAATTTATAACCCAAAAGATGAGACAGAGTTGCATTGCGACGCCAGTGCCCTAGGGTTTGGAGCAATTCTATTACAGAGAAAAGAAGACAAAAAGTTGCATCCAGTCTTCTATTATTCCAAAAGAACGACAGATGCTGAATCAAAATTTCATAGCTTCGAGTTGGAGACGCTCGCAATTATAAATGCCCTAAGTAGGTTTAGAATTTATCTTCAAGGCAAAAAATTTAAGATAGTTACAGATTGCAATTCTCTAACCCTTACTTTAAACAAGAAAGAACTCAACCCAAGAATTGCTCGTTGGGCATTGGAATTACAAAATTACGATTATACGTTAGAGCACCGGGCGGGCACTCGCATGCAACATGTTGATGCATTAAGTAGGACGACGAATATTTTAACGTTGGAAACTAATACTTTTGAAGAAAATTTAATTATATGCCAAGGGAAAGATGAAAAAATAGTTAAGTTAAAAAAAATGTTAGAGAATGCAGAACATGGTTTATATGAGATGAGAAACGGAGTGATATATAAAAAGAAAAATGATGGTAATGTAGTATTTCTAGTGCCAGAACAAATGGAAGATCATGTGATGTATAGATACCATGATGAAGTCGGTCATGTAGGAACAGACAAAGTAATTGAGTTAATATCAAAAAGTTATTGGTTCCCCAAAATGAGAGAAAAGATAGGTACGCATATACAAAACTGTCTTAAGTGTATTTCTTTTTCCGCTAAACAAGGTCGAGAAGAAGGCTTTCTCCATATTATACCGAAAGGAAAAGTTCCGTTCGAAGTAATACACATAGATCACTATGGACCGGTGGATAATCCAAGACAGGTAAAGAAATATATACTGGTAGTAATAGATGCTTTTACAAAGTTCGTGAGACTGTACCCTACTAAGACAACAAACACTAAAGAAGTAATGCAAGCGTTGGTTGATTACTTTAGGGCATATAGTAAGCCAAAATGCGTAGTGTCAGACAGAGGAAGTTGCTTCACAGCAAATGAATTTAAAGAGTTTCTATCTGAAAGGGATATTCAGCATGTGAAAATTGCAACAGGATCGCCTCAAGCAAACGGACAGGTAGAGAGAGTCAATAGGAGTTTACGGCCAATGATAGCAAAACTTGTCAAACCAGAAGAGGGTATACATTGGGATCACATATTGGAAAAGGTAGAGTATTCACTAAATAATACAGTAAATCGAACGATAAAAGAACATCCGAGCGTGATGTTGTTTGGGGTAAGTCAGAGAGGTAAGCCAATAGACAGAATCGTTGAAAGTTTAAGCGAAGTTGAAGACGGGATAGGAAAACGGGATTTAACTGAGATAAGACAGAAAGCGGTGATAGAACAAGAAAAGTCTCAGACTTACAACAAATATTATGTGGACAAGAAAAGGTGTAACCCTACATCCTACGAAACAGGAGACTATGTAATGATAAAAAATTTTGACTCACATCCCGGCGCATCTAAGAAGTTGATCCCGAAATTTAGAGGACCGTATCGGGTTGCTAAAGTCCTACGAAATGACAGATATCTGCTCGAAGATGTAGACAATTTTCAACAGTCACGATTACCATATCAAGGGGTGTGGGCGGTCGGCAATATGAAACCTTGGTTAAGTGAAAAATGTAAAACAAAGTAGAGATCAGGTGATCTCAAAGGTCAGGATGGCCGAATTGTAGTAGTAAGCACATATTTATGTTAAGGTATTGCATGCTACCGTATTGCTATAATGATTATCGTTACTCTTCCCCTTAAGACATTATTGTACACATATTGAGTCAAACCTAACTGAACGCTTTTATATTCAAACAACTGATATTCATCTACACATGTATTAGTTATTGTTACTCTTCCCGTAAGACATTGTTATACACATATTGAGTCAAACCCAAACCGAATACTTTTATATTTAAAACAACCGATAGCCATCTACACATGCATCAGTTTCTTTTATTCCGCTTTGTATCTCTTGCCATTTTGTATGTATTAGTGTGTAACTAGTTTTAAGAACGAAAATAAGAAAGAAAGAGATTCATTCTATACGCATCATCCGAACGAAGTGGACGTGTTGTGAAAACGGCTTAATAAAAATCTTTAAATAAAATAAACGTGTTTGGTTATTTTCTTTATTGTTCCAAATAACATTTAAATTCCCTGCTACAGATGTTAATTGGCAAATTAAAATGTTTACCCCTGAGTTTAATTGCAAAATTGGATTGATGCCAGGAATCTGATTGTAAAACCCGCCCCCGCTACCGTGAGCACTTAACACACATAAATGCCACACAAAACTTCCTCGTGTATTGAATTAAGGATAAATACTTCACGCACTTTATTTGGAGGAACAGAAAGTAGGAAACCCGGATGGGATAGCTCATGGCATCGTGCGTGGCATGTTGGTTGTTTTCCAAAAAATTAAAACAGAAAAAAAAACAACTGCAAGCAAAGTAGGTAAAATGATTTTCGAACGACAACAACCAGCGTTTTATTTTGGGCGGCTTTCCGGAGGTAGATAAACGGAATGAACAATCATGACGTTTAAGTCAACAATAATGTTTTGTGTTTCAAGCGGATAATAATTATTGTATACTGGCGGTTACTGCTGTAAATCACATTGTGGACTACTCAACATTTTAAGGGACGTCCCGGAGTAATTGAGTTGTTATTTTGAACAGCAAACAGCAATGAGGTTCTTCAAAGCTCACCCGAAAAACCTTAAATTACTTTCAAGTGCATAACAATGCTCTTAATGCCTTAATTCTACCAGAGATCTTTGTTTTCGAGTTATTTCAGCAATTTTCTATGTTTTCAAAATTTCAATACGAGTATTTTGTTTAAAGGAATTTGGATTTTCATTCACAAATCCGGAAGTTGTTATTCTATTTGTTTGCATTTTAACCAAATTCTAATAACAAGAACTTGAATTAATCCTTTCATGCACAAGTAATGTGTAATAAGGATAAGGTCCTGTCAAAAGTCATTTTGAGGTCATGTCTTCAAGTGTGTATTTTATCGGTAATTAAAACTCTACCTCACTTTAAATTAGACATATCATAGATGCAATTGAATAAACATTTATGCCCAAAATATTCCAAAAATAAAAAAAAGTCGGTAAAGTAATCAATTTCACTTCAACAATCCACACTCATGACTGTGGTCATGTTCTGAATGCGTTTGGAATATTCACTCTCATTGATATGTACATACACCTGTGCTTGTATTTGCGTAAGGAATAATCTGTTTGCTATTAAACCTCTTAACCAGGTCCGTATTCCTTGGGGGAAAGTAATCGATTCAGTACAGAAGTGACTTATGAATTTCTAACCATTTTCGAAAAACAGAATTTTGAAAACCAAGAACAAAATTTGATTTTTTTTTAGCATAACCAATTTGGAGTTCTTCACCGAAGCTGAAACAGTTGAGCAACTAGACCTACGGCTCTGTTAGAAATCCAAGAATTAAACTCCAGTAACACTGATCTCCCAGGCTTACGATTCCCATGCAATAATATTTTGTCGACCTGGTAAGTTACGTGTCATTCGCTTTCAATGTGACCATCAACTGTGGTTATGTACTTCTGAAAAGACCCAGTCGGAAGGTGAGGTTAACCAGCATGTCATTGCAGAGACTTGCTCTATAATCCTCCTGATGGTAGTCATTTGCAATTGGCTCTAAGAGTAATGAAATCAAGATGATCCTTTACATTTATGGAATTCCCAAATAACTTCAGCACAATAATTGTTATGCTAGCAATATCTTATAGAAATGATTCTCTCAATTGAACGGGGATTCATTCAATTGCACTGGCTTTTTCCTGTTTTGTTGCTGGAAAGATTCTTAAATGTGATTTGTATATAAATGCTTAACTAAAACCTCCTAAAGTGTCTTGAGGTGGCATCGGAATCGGTCGGAGACAGTGGCAGTGGCGGCGATTGCGGCAGTGTCAGCTGTGGTTGATGATTTGAGATGTTTGAGAGGATTATGTCACTGACATTTTGCTGAAGTGAAATTGATATATTTTACGTTCGTGAATTTGAACATTCCTGGTGGAAAGAAATTTAGAGAGCTGTCTTGTGAATAATTGCCTTGAAGATGATTCAACCACTAATCATATGTGTTTTCTTAGTTTCCGTAGAAAGGGTATACTACGTGTTTATGACAATGATGAGCGTAATGTCTGACCAAAGTATATCGACTGATTGTTATATAAATGTGTGTTGTCATATGTGATTCACTTGGCAATATGGTGAATTTGAATGACGATGACATATGAAATGCGATGATGATGCGTTGCCAAAACCATATCAAAATTTATGGCTTTTAGTGAGTGTACCTATTAAATGTGTTTATATGATGCGGTAGCATTCCTTGAACTTAAGAGTCTCAATCTATGATATAAAAGACTCTTTGAAAGTCGTCAGAGAATTCAGCAAAACCATAGTAAAGGGCAATTACGAAAGTAAAGCTAAATAAAATACCCACATGCATACATTTACTTTCATTATAAAGTCTGGACTTTGCCATTGAGTGTGAAAAACAATATCATTCAAATGGTCGCTTTGGAGAGATTCTTGTGGGGTAGTTTTTAAATACCTGTTTGCACATATCCGGCGGTATCTCAGCCAAAACTTCAGTAATGATGGTTTTTAATGCGTCTAGAGATCGGCGTTCGGGGACTCTTCGCGTAGCCCCGCAGAAAAAAAATAGAACGGTGTCAAATCGCGTGATCTTGGTGGCCAATTGACGTCGCCAAACCGTCAATAGAGCTTTAATTTGTCATGTTTTGTGGCTTGTTGTCATGTCTTGTTGGAACCATTTATCGGCCAAGCCTTGATATTCAATCGCCGACAAAAAATCGGTTATCATTCGACCATATCGCTTCGAATTGACTATAACCGTCCGCTAGACCAATGACACATTTCGACCATAGAAAACATCACACAGTTACTTTTTCAGAGGAAAGTTAAGTTTGACATCTACAAATGCCAGCGCTATCAACTTGAAATCACGAAATGAATCATCCTATATTGCTCTGATTTTTTCTAGGAAAATAGTAAGTATACGCCATACGTCTAGTTTTTATATCTTTTACATCAGGGACTTTCCACTGAAGAGAATATATTTTAATATTTAATTAATTAATTTCAACTATTTATGGCTGAATTTTTAAGTTACCAAAAAACCTGGCAACTTTTAATTTTCTTAAGCGTCAAAATTTAAAGACCGGAAAGCCAGCAATTTTCAACATTTATTCTGAAAGTGAATCTACTTATTTAATACATAAATGTAAAGACTTTTTTTCTTAACAACCACCACAAAAAATGATTGTTGTGATGAAAAGATATCGATTGATTTTCTCTCCCACGAAAACCATTATACATATAATACCTCTCTATCCATAAGAGATTTCCCAAAATTACCGAAAGCAAGAACGTCATAACAAGAGCAACTACCGTCCATTAACTAATAATGAATTCCTGCTTCCTGGACTAAACGAAGACCTTACTTCCTTCTAACACAAAAATTTATAAGAAATAACCATCATTGCAGCTGCTCTCAACTTGACTTGAAGCGCAACGGGCGGCCATTTTAAAACCAATGAATTATTCAAAAGCAGAACCCTCCAAGAAGCAAACAAACCGGGAAAGTATCCAACCTAGTTTTCTGACGATTCTTAAATCCAGAGAAGAAAAAACAACTACCCTATCGTATTCCTTACTCCTGCCACACGGAGGAGCTGAAAACGAGAAATTGATGAGCTCTTACCACATTCGTGCTTCTGTCTATCATCGGCCGTTCCAAAGGCTGGGATGGGAAAGGAAAACATAATCCTCTAAGCAAAAAGCGAATACAAATATTTATGCGAGACTCAATGTACAATTAAGAAGCTCAAAGCTTAGACACATACAAAAAAAGAAGACAAACTTACCGAGTTGCGTTTTTTCTAAAAGTGTTTTTTTAATCTCATATCCATCATCCATGTCGAGATTTTCAATGTCTGTCCTCCTCGGAGGCTTCTCAAATGGATTGACCTCAGTCATTTTGCATCCGAGCCCTCCAGCACATGGATCCATTGTGATGGCTCTTCCCCATTTTGGTAGCAATAAGTCCATTCTCACTCATCGTTGCGTCCTTCTGGTACGTCTAAATCGACACTACCAACAAATCACCAAAACTATCACAGTCAACAATAGTACCAGTGTCGTTGCGACCAGACACATTATCAGCAGCATATTCGAAGATGGATCAAAGCCATTGTCAGGTCCACCCATGCCATCTATGATAGCTCCACCGCTGCGCCGCTAAAATAACGCTCGGTCCCAACAACTAACTGCATACTGCTCTCGTCCTTGCCGCCACGATTCTCGGCCACAGAAGTGTAGGCGCCCCGATCGGCTGACCGCACTCCAAAAATAATCAACTCAGATGTCAGGATGTTTGAGTTCTCGATGCGATTCTGCTCGATAGAGTTGCGAACTTGAAAGTGTTGGTCGTTGACATTAATCGGTCGCTAATTGTTCATCCAGAGGATGTCAGCGTCGTCGGGTCGCGGCAGTTTACCGTGCAGATGTGGCAGTTCGTGACAAACTGTCGGCGGAGTGCAAAGCCGTCGCAAGATGGAAATGTCTCGGAATTCCTGTAAATTGCAAGTGTAATTCCAAGGGTTCCCTGCCAGTGACAGGTGCAGCAGTTTGTTCGAATTGGCGAAGGTTTCCTTCCGCAGTACTGTCAATTGATTGGATTCCAAGTAGACAGCCGACAACCTGAGCATTTGGTCGAAGACATGCATCTCGACCTATTTTAGATGGTTGTGTCTTGCGTTTGATTTCGACAAGTGACAAAAAGGTCAAATTGGCGAACAGATTATTTTCCAGAACTTCGATTTTATTGTTGTTCATAGCTTGAAAAGATTGTAGGATGTAGGACTCGTATGCTATTATGCGACATGTCGAGTTCCATTAAAATGGCCAGACTTTTGAGGTAGGTAGTCCCGATTGAGTTCTTGAAGGGTGTAGTTTCGCATAAAAATTTTATGCAAATTCTGCAGATTGGAATCGAATAACTGTTCTCGTGTCAGTTTGGGTATGTAGTTATTGGACAGGTCTATGACTTGCAGTTCGTTGCTTAGGTCTGTGAGTAGAGTGGTGAGGGATTTGTTCTTCCAGTCGGCAGTTTTCTTGCCCGAATTCCAATTACAACGGCAGGATGTGCAGTTCTGTAGCCAGTCGGAATTGCCACTGGCAGCGACAAACAGCAGCAGAACAAGTAGTTGTGCGATGCGGAGTTGTTGGGTTGAGGCAAACATTTTCGGATTTTCTATGTGTGAATATAGGTGGAGTGAATTCTCCTTTAACTTGTGGTTTGTGATTATGGTTCTTTCGTGCGGGTTATCTTATATCCTGTTATCCTTGAGGGTCTCTTTGATTAATTATCATGTCCCTTTCGTAATTTATTAGCATAAAATGTAACTGTAACGAGAAAAAAAATGTTTTGATTAACACGATGTTATTAAAGTGTGTTGCCTGGTTTCATGGGCGGTAAGGTGATGGTTGCTTGTTCTAACCGACTTTGCTCGACCACAAGAATTCGTTTTTCGTTGAGGGGAAATTCAGGGGAGAGAGACATGAAATATTGCATTTGAAAAGTCAAGAGTAGGGCTTATAAATAACAACAAACACTTCCGAGTTTGCATTCTTTTTGTTGTTTATTTTTTTTTTGCTTTCTTCGTTTGTGTGTTTCTGGGTTGGCAGAATTTTTTGTTTCGTTGGATGGATATGAATGAAACGTGATGATCCAATGACCATCATCCAGAAAGGGATTTTGTTTCTTGATTATTCTTTTGAGTTGAAGATGAAAGATGGAGATAGGAATGTTAATTACTTTGGTTGGGGATTTTTTTGGTTTTTTGTTTGTTTGGTAGCTTGAACGCGGTTGGATGAGCAACAACAAATAGAGAATAGAGAATGGCAGAAGAAAAGAGTTGAAAATGACCTCAGGGTGGGACAGTAAAGTAAACCACAACCTGAAGCGAAAATCGTGTTGACAGTTGTCTTGAAAATTTTGAAAGAATGAACCAAAAGAATAACTGGCCGCTGGCGCCGGATACAAAAACCAAGGAAGCGGTCGCCTAGTAAGAACAAGGGGATTTTGGTTTGATGAAAAAGTTGATTGGGTCATACTACCAATTTGCTTTTTGATTGAAAAATTAATAAGTTACACGATTGCCTTAAAATAGCAATTTAAGTTCAAAACATGGTGCTGCGAGAGAGTAAGAGAAAATGCTCTAACATATAAACGGATTTAGAAAAGTAAAGGGCTTATTTGAGTCGAAAAAATTTACGATTCTCACAAGCTCAATAACCAACCAGAGCGAGCAAAATGTTATCGATATCCAATATATAAAGCTCACTAGATTCTTATACGCTAGTATCTCCAATAACCTCTTAGATGACTTTTCGCTTCAGCATCAGGGATGTCTGCTTCCCTAGCTTTAAGAATTCGAATTCATCTTAGAAAAAAATTAAAGGAGCTTGTGAGCTGCTAATAGGAAGGCAAAAGAATGAGCAATGAGGCTCAAGAATTTAAGCAAAGGTTAACCAGAGGTCTATGGTCGCAGTTGAGCCACGATCCAAAATGAGGTTTGAGAGACAATACTTAGATATAAACCGAATTCCGGAAATCCATTTGACCAAGACGATGAAGGCCAACGAGTTTGCCTACAAGACTTTGAAAAAGTGAAGATTTCGGACTTTCGTTACGCTAAAAATAAAAAGTAAAATTGTGTTATGGTCTTTATACTTTACGTGGCCTGCAAAAACCAAAGGTGCATAAATTACATATCAAACGAAAGTATGTTTTATTCTTTACCGAAATTGTTTAAAACATCAAATTCAAATAAAAAGAAAGTGAGGTTGTAAATACAAAAACAATTTGAATTATCAATTCACAGTGGTATAAAACAGTTGTTGCATGCAAGGCATGTTCGTGAAGAAATGTTGTTAAGAATCAACTCAAAACATTAAAGTGGGTTCAAATTGGCGTTAACATTACACAAATCCGCCAACACGTCAAAATTTTATAAACATGTTGAATGTGAACCCCCTTAAATGAAGTAACAATGCACTCGAAATTCAAAAGCTATGCCGACTAGTTATTTAAAAACCAAACAACAATATTAACTTTCTTAAGACACAACAACTTCTCTCCAAAAACTTTACTTCTATTTTATCATCGTATGTTGGCTCCTACAAAAAACTCAAGTAGGTTTTAAAATTTCACTTTTTCATAAATAAATATTAAGGAACTTTTTGTCTTACAAAAAAAATACAAAAGAAAATCCATGACCTAACATAAATTCGCCCTTAAAAATACATAAACAATTCGCAAAGAATTCTCATATCAAAAGTTCTGAAGCAATATATTTTGTTCTTGTTTTTGTTTTGCAAAAATGACTTTTTTTTAACATATTCGTATATTTGTTAATGCGTTCGCATAAAATATGCTGATGTATGCAGGTATCTTTTAAGGATATACCTATGCCTTACTAACGTCGTCGTTTGTCGTTGCGTCGTCGTCATTGGTCGTAATTCGTATTTCCAAAAACTGTTTTGCCTCGTACGAACAAGCATTTACTGTACCTACTTGTATGGACATATTTTTTTTTTATTCACGGTGATTGCAAATTTCAAGAGAAGTTATAACCTCCTTCTTCTTTCTTTTCTCAAAAAGATTTACTAGCATGCTGGCGAAATTCGAAAAATATTCTTAAAAAATATAGACAGTCCCATGGAAAATTATGATATCTTTTAAGGTATTAAATTCCAATCCGTTCAACCCCCAACATACATTTTTGACGAGAGAAAATTTGCGGAAAAGTCATTGCGAGAGTTGAATTTATTGCCTACTTGTTCCTTCTATACACCTTTGTGGCAGATAAGAACAATCGATTTAACATTATGGATGGGAAATTTATCACAACCATAGCAAATATGAACAGAAAAAAAAGTTTAAAGTTCACTCAGGTTTAAAATTGATTTCATTGTCAAATTCTAGGGTTGCCATCTAAGAGAAATGTTTGTTTTTTCCAATTCTCATCACAGGAAGTGCTTTTCATTGCAAACAGAACGATGAAAACAGGTTTCAAATATATTTATAAACAAACAAGTTATAGCTTAAGCATACGACTATGACGTCAGGATGTGGTATACTTGTCTTATTCGTTTGCATGAAAACAGCTTTTTTCTAGGTTTTCGCCTTCCATTACCATATAGAGACAAAATTTTTGTAAAACGAGGTAAGAGTAGAAGAATTTTAAGAGTACCTACCACGTTATGACGTCACAATCTTTATTGTAATAATTGTGAAATATTTTTGTAAAAATTGAACAATTCATTCTATATGATTGAAGTCTCTGATTTTGAAGGCAGGCCTAGAGAAATTCAGGTAGTTTTTTTCGTTTAAGTTCCACTTCGCTTGGAAGCAGATTTCGGTCTTATCAAAAATATAACAACCCTGTCAGAAAAAAATCAACATCTCTAGTTTTTGACGGTTGTTGCATCATTGAACCAACAAAGCCGCTTATAAGCCATTAACCATTACTGATAGTAAATTGTATTTCAGGATTATCGAAGTGTCTCATCTGGATATTAAGCATATCATTGACATTGACATTTCACACTACTTCGCACATGAATGTAACGAACTACAGACACATAGCAGACACTGGCGACTGAGGCCATCGACTGGGACAGAACAAGACATTAATACAACAGAGAGAGACAGATAGACACAATAGAAAGAAAGCACACATAACAGAAACCTTAACCTTAAGCTGGCGATTTTTGTAGAAAAGAATGTTGCTGAAGCTGGGGCTTGAACCCGTAGCGTTCGGCTTAGCAATCGACTACTCTATCCTCTGAGCCAATGGCCACCTGCTCAAGCATATCAACACATATACATTCGATAAAAAAACAATTGGAAATGGATTTTCGTATCGACCGGCGGTTTTTTCCAAGTTTTTTTCTGAAACCCCTCAATGTGATTGTACATTAAGCTAATGACAGACAAGGTGATAACAATTTGTTTTAGTTGTTTGGCGAAGATTGAGAAAAAGTATGCCACAGTGAGACTACAATCGATATTAACGGAATACAATCTACAGTAAAAAAAAAAAAAAACGTTGAATACGACTCTCAGAAAAAAAGTAGGAAGTAGGTAATGAACAGCTATTACTTCTTTTTTGTTTTACAACAGTTTTCCTGATCTCTTTTCGTTTGAAATATAAATTGTATGGAATTATGGGAACATAAATTCGATAGAAAAATGACAAAGGCATCGACTTTTGGTTATTATGTGTTCTACAGATGCTAGAAACTTGAAACTGGAGGCAATGGTCCACACCCGGAGTCCATTTTAAATGGCTTTCTATTGTCTTTTGTCGATTAGCATTCAATTTAGAGTGGTGTTTCCAGCATAATAGCTAATTGCAATGTGTTTTGGCGGCAGCGATACGATGTGGATATTTTTGGCTTTTAAGTTATTTAAGCGATGTGGAATGATTCTGCTGGACAGGGAATAAGTAAGCCAATCGCAAAAGTGGTGGTGTGGTTGCAGAGATCGATCGGTTCGAGGTAAATGAGATGTAAACATGAATGTTTTGTATCATTTACAGATTCATATTTTGATTTTGGAAGGTAATTATTTTGATTAATTAATGAGGAAATGAATATGATAATTTTTCTAAGCGAAATAAGGATAACAAAAGGCGGAAAGCAGTAAAATAATGGACCCAGAAGGGTCGATTGGCTTAAAAGCTTGGTAACAATTAGAAGAATAAAAAAACTATAATGGTTGATTTCCACCCATTATTAAATCTGAGCGAAATGAAGCTACCACACCACGTCATATCTCGACTTCTTTCGAGCTACGTTTTAAAACTTCTTTATTTTAAAGCCTGAGAAGCGAATCTATATTTCTAAACCTTGAAAATGAAAATATATTTTTAAATATATTCGTTTTATTTTTAGAAATCAGAGCAGATTCGTGCAACTGTGTGCTGCAGAGACAGACAAAGTTTCTAGTTTGTTTTAATGCAACCAAAAACAAAAGTTAGTATTTAGTTCCACATATAGATGACAATTTTGGTTCTAAAACTACTTTTTTGTTTTAAATTTGTTTCTAAAACTACTTGTCAGTTGTAATTAAAAGAAATGATAACAAATTACAACTCAACAGGTAAGAATTATAAGCAAAGTCTAAACTCTAAACCATGATACATTTTTTATGTGAACTCTTCTGCACTTACTTTCAGATAAAAGTTTTTCAAATTCGAGTGCAGGTTTTCTCTTTCAAAATGTTAAACTTTACTCTCATTTGATGCAAAATTCAGACTAGATACCTTAATAAAAACATTTTTTTTTTTTTACATTTTTAATTAAGAATTATGTAATCTGTTAAGTTTGCAAAAAGGAAACTCAAACTCTGAGTTCAGTTACAGAAGGAATTAAGTTTGTGTGATGATATTCATTTTAAAATAGTGTATGATGAGATTACTTTTTCACTATCATCAATTGGCAGAGAATTTTTCTAGATGCAATTTTGTATCTTCCTTGATCTACTTTCTTTTCCTTTGGTTGAGCAAATAAATGAAAAGCTTTTTATTTGATAATTTGAAGAAAGCTTAATGCGTCAAAGTAAAATTTGATGGAGGTTGTTAATTACTTAATACACTGTTAAGTTGCTTTTTCACTTCAAAATGTCTGAAGGTGTTACTAACAGAGTTGAATTTAATTACGAAAACCTGAGATTTCGTTAAGAACGCTTTGACAGAAAACCCGATTTGTTTGTCCTGACATTAAGTGGTATAACACTAGTTAAGGTAGACTGTATCTACGAACCACAAACGAAAAATATATGTAGTTGAAAAATCACTGAAATCCTATTGCTTTGATCAAAGGAAACAGTAGTGTTCCCAAAGTGCACTATTCTTTCTCCTCACTTGAACTGTTTCACTCAGAAACTCACATTTTTAAAATTTGATATTTCAAGCCTTCACCATAGTTATAAATATAGGGTAATTTATTTTTCGGTTTCCAAAGCAAAGCTGAGTAAAACACACAGTGATACATTTTTCATATTCTCATCATACAGTTTGGACTTCGCCATTCAATGAAATCATTCAAATGACGGGCTAGGGAAGATTCTCCTTTTAATTATTATTATTCTTAGGTTCGGCGATAATTCTTGTCTTTTTGCCTCACAGAACTGGCAGTGCCGGTAGAAGTAAAACACAAAAAGTCAAAAACACAAACAAATTCCCAAATTTTGACAAAATGGACATTTCTTGTCATTTTGACGATTGATAAACTTTAAGGCGGCTGGCTAAGGCCTTATTCACACTGCAAAAGTAACCCGTGCACGAAAAAATGAATGACTATACTCTGTCCGATAAAAATTGGCAGTACAGGCCTTATGGGAGAGCTTTTTAAAAATCAGTGGCGCGCTGTTCTCTACACCATACCCAATTGAAGGGAACTCCTTTAAAAAGTTTTATAAAACACCCATGCATTTTTGATGGCATCCGACGTAGAACCCACAACGACCTGCCTGGCACACACTTGAGCATGCACTGATCGTTCTCTGCTGCTTTTCAACCCTCATTAAATCACACATATTCAGAGTTGCCTTTTTCTATTTCGTAACTCACTTCGTATTTTTTTCTTACTTTTTCAATGGATTTCTGTTGAGGAGCTTTCGCTTTGAGAGCTTTCTTAACGATGAGTGTTATCGAGTTGTGTTTGACTTTTGCATTTCTTTTAAAGTTTTGCAAATCAGTTAAAATTCAGTTATAAAAATCAAAGCCATTTTATTTGATGAAGAATATTATTTGCGAAGATTCTCGTACAGGGCGGTAGCTTTGTTGATTTTGCGAGTTATTTTTGTACATTATTGTGATAATATTATTGTGCTGTTGTTGTTCTGTGGTTTGTTTTTTCTTGTTGTGCTTTTGTTGTGTTGTTTGTATATTATCTTTGTGATTTTGTTGTGTTGTTTGTGTTTTATTGCTGTTGCTTTTGCTTTTGTTGTGTTGTGCAAATTTCAACATCAAAATGCTCAAAGGACTTGAGTGCCGAAAAAAAAGAGATAGTTGAGGCGACAAAAGCAATTTTTAAGAACCTGCAAAGTAAAACCGAGGCTGTAAAGCAGGTTGTTGATATATTTTCTGTATCTGAAGGAACAGTGTACAGACTTCTAAAGGAAAATAGCACCAAAAGCCACAACTCACCACCAAAAAAGAAAAACCAATCTGGTCGCAGAATTAAAATTGATGATTTTAATATATGTACAATCAGACAAATTGTTCACCAGTTTTTTTTCAAATAATGAATGAGAATAATTAATGAGAAGAATGGCAACCCTGCAGTTATTTCATTTAGCTTTTTTCGAATTCAAAATGCGCATTACGGCAACCCCGTAAGAGCTTTTTTGAGAAAAGTACTTATGGATAGGAAAAGAGTGCGAACGAGATGCAGATATCCCTATCTTCCCTGTACTGCCAATTTTTATCGGACAGAGTATAGCAATTCAGGTATTAATCAAATGATATGTACAAGTTTCGCCATACCCTAATTGTTTAAATGACGACATTAGAAATATCGTTGCATGCAAGCCAGGTTCTTGGGCTCGGGTCCCAATGAAGGTGCACAGCGGAGCATAAGAGATTTTGTTTATGTCTGATAGACGTCGCAGCAGCACTTCCAGGCTTTGAAAAACTTTGAAATTAACAGCCCGATTCTGAAGTTGTGCCGAGTCACTGACTGTGACTGATTTCTTGTGAGGATAGTTGTGACTCGATGACAAATAGGAATTCTGGAACAACTCTCACAAGAAAACTCACAACAAAATTCACCTAAACATGGGGAAAATAGTTATTGTTGTTTCAACCAAAGATGAGTTTTTTGTCTCATTTTTTTGTCTCTGGTTTCAACTGTCTAGTTGAAATCCAAATAATTTATTATTTGTTTTCGAGCTTCTGAAGAAACTATGGAATTTCCATCTGTAATTTCCATATGGATTTTTAATACGCTTACACGATTTGTACAGTATTCCATATTCAAATGGTGACAATCGATATTGAAAATCCATATCATGTAATGCAGGCTTTTCAGATATATGAATTGTTCACAGCAAACATTAAACCTCAAATCGAAATGTCAAAATAACAGCAATATGTTTGTTGTTACCTGGTCTGAGGAAGGTCACAAATTTGCAATTTTTTGTGACTGTCACAAGTTGTGACTCTGTGCCAGAATACAAAAAAAGTCACAAAAATCATTTCACCTCAACTTGTGACTTGTGAGGTATCAGTGAGGTTCCTCAGAATCGGGCTGTAAGAAACGTGGTGTTTGATGTTGAATTTTTGGTTTTCGACCGAAACATTTTTGAATTAGCTACTTGGAGCCTTTTTGCGTGACACAACTTTGAAATTTAGCGAGATTTTAATATTGGTAGTTTGGTAAAAGTGCCTGTTTTGGTCAGCCGATGCCCAAGGAACACGTTTTGATGAATTTTAAAAATATAGGTATACCGTAGTGTGCATAAAAAAGATTTGTATTATTTAAATCCAATTGGTTTTGTTAAAATAAAGGATCAAGTTCTTAATCTTAGTATTTGAGAGTTATCTTAGGACGTGTAGGAAAGGAGCACCAAAAGCTATTGTTCTGGCGTTTAGAAGGGCAGGGCACACATACAAAAAGTGCTGGAGTGTTTTCCTGAACTCGTTGAAAGGAATTCCATGATAGAATGGGAGAACAAAGTGTATGCAAATATATTTTTATCGAAAACATAACATAACATGAGCGATTTTTCCTCTTTTCAACCTTTCCGATAAATTTCAAAGGGCTTCTGTTTGCTTAAAATAAATCCAAACAATAAAAAAAATATTATTGCATTTGCAAGAAAAAACCTATTTGTGGTTTGATTTCATATTATTTATTTATTCCATTAATACAAAAACAAGCCTCTTCCAGATTTAATAACGCATGCATTGCACAAAAAATGCATTTTCCTTAATTTTTTTAAAAAACGAAATAAAAACAATAAAAATCCTACACAGAATTCAAATAAATGTTAACCAAAGCCAAGGGCGCTACCTCCCATGAACTCGTTGACGTTTCACGTGTTTTTGTTTTATTTTCGTCCACTATTAACGTAAAATTTGTCAATTTGTCAAGACGAATTTCGACATTAAGCATATTTTGGGTTGTTTGTGGGAGTTTACATTCGAATTGTTAATTTAAGGAATTTTGTAATGAAAGACTGCTTTTTTGTTACCCTTTGGACATTTTGAGTAGGATTTTGATAATTGATGACGACAAGGTGTATGTGGTTCAAGAATTTGTTAACAAGAGCACTGGACTCAACAAATTTCTATAGAAACGGCAAAAAAATTGATTTTAAAAATCTAGCTCGTATTTGAATTTGAATTGAATTGAATTACCCTTTCCTCCCCTCCATTCACCATCACATCGCAAACCATTCTCATTCTAAATCATTAAATTGATCAGATAAATATGTATCGTTTTTTAATGCGCACAAGAGGAATTGAAATTTCGTGTCATTTCCATATTCTGGGGGCAGAACAAAAAAATAAACATCAAGGACGAACATAGGTAAATAATGATGTTTCATAACATTGAAATATAGAGGTGCAATTATTCATGTTACAAAATTGGGGGAGAAATTCCGTTAATGGTTGTTTGCAGTGGTGATAATGGCATTATTAGACTATGATTTGTAGTCTAAATAATGTTGTTTGCTTGATTAGAATGTGCTTGATTATATGCTTTCGAATATAATTTAGGTTGGAAATGTCTGATTTAGCAAGTCTATGGAACAGATATGCCGTTCATAAGGTATTTTGTTTGCCTAGTGAAGCGTAGATACTAGTTTTAATGTTTATTCAGTAGGGCTTCGTGCATCATAAATGTTCAAATAGAAACAATTTATCGAGTATTAGTATCAGAAATAAATATTCTATTTATGATTGGACATTATACTACATTATCTTAATCATCTTCTGATGGATGGAGGAAAATGTGTCTGTGAAGAATATGATTGTAGTCAAAATCAGTAGATTCTTTGGTAAGTTCAACCTGCAAGAAGTAAAAACAGACTTTAAACGACAGTTTGGCAGGCGAGGCAGAACCTGCAAAAGTACATAAGTCCTAACAGATAGGGAGTCTTTGGTTAAGACAATGAGAGACAATGAGTCTTTGGTTAAGACGGATCGGAAGAACAAATCTTAGTAAACAAAAAAAATCTTATTCCACAGGATAAACAAAATATAGAATAAGATTTGATCAAAAGGTTTAAATTCCTCATTATTAAAGATAATTTGTTTCCGGAATAGAAGAGTGACTTGACAACCGATTTGTTGTTGTCTTTGCTATACAGGGTGATTCACGAGCGTTGTGCCAAAAAGCTAGAGCGTGTAGGTTGAGTTGAGACAAGAAAAAAATCGTATGGGAGGGGGGGGTCTATTCCCCCCCGTTTAGCCGGGAGGGGCAATTTTCTGAAAAATTGACTTATTTTGTAAAAACAAATATTAAAAATCAACGGCTTAGTTTACAACACCGTGCTATACCTTTCTGAAAAGCTAATAACTTCTTCTTTCACTTTGTTTTTAAAATGCATTGTTTTAACGAATAGTTTAAAAAAAATAAATTTTCAAACTCAAAATTTTCAAAAAAAAAGCCAAAAAAATTTTTTTGAACTAATTTTTTTCAAAATTTTATGTGATTAAGTACTAATTTTGTTCTAAAATTTCAATGTCTTTGTTAATTTTTAGTCGAAAACAGAAAACCGGATGCAAAAATGTCTTTTTGTTTTTGAGAAATTAAAAAAAAACCAAAACCACTTTTTTCTAACAAAATCTCTGTTTTTATTTTTACCTATCTGGACTTTTAGTATAATTTACTAGTTTAATTTATAAATTTAATTTTTTGTAATTGGAGTTTTATGAGGACTCAATAAAGTAGAAAAGAATTGGATTTTTCCTGGATTAATCATTTTGTTCATTGAAAACGTCTGCCATTGACCTTTCACTTCTAGCTCTCCGTGCTCTCGTCGGCGGATTCTTGAAAACATGCTACGACTTGGGCGCCATCTATTGGGATATCTTTCAGCGTAGTCTTTCGGCTTCCCGATCTCGACAAGAAGTTAAACCGTAGCAGAAGTTCCTGTCCGCTAACTCTTCTCGGACATATGAGTTTGTTATTGTTATGTGTTGATGAATTAATATTTTAATTGTAAATGGTTGTTAAGTAAATATGCGATGCCTTTTATTAACCTTTAGGTTGTTAATTGTTTTTTCATTCAAGAAAAATTGCGGTTTAATTATCTTAAGCCCCCAGCAGGTAGAACCCTTCGCCGGCGAGTGGCCGCGGCCCCAGGTATAGTAAGAAAAAATTGCAGGTCAGTTTTCAGACGTTATCAATGAATAAAATGGTTAATCCATTGAAAATCCAATACTTTTCTACTTTATTAAGTCGTCATAAAAGTCCAATTACAAGAAATTAAATTTGTAAATTAAACTAATAAATTAAACTAAAAGTCCAGATAGGTAAAATAAAATCAAAGATTTTCTTAGAAAAAAGTGGTTTTGGTTTTTTTTTAATTTCTCAAAAACGAAAAGACATTTTTGCATCCGGTTTTCTGTTTTCGACTAAAAATTAACAAAGACATTGAAATTTTAAAACAAAATTACTACTTAATTACATAAAATTTTGAGAAAAATTAGTTCAAAAAATTATTTTTGGCTTTTTTTTTGAAAATTTTGAGTTTGAAAATTTATTTTTTTAAAACTATTCGTTAAAACAATGCATTTAAAAAACAAAGTGAAAGAAGAAGTTTTTAGCTTTTCAGAAAGGTATAGCACGGTGTTGTAAACTAAGCCGTTGATTTTTAATATTTGTTTTTACAAAATAAGTCAATTTTTCAGAAAATTGCCCCTCCCGGCTAAATGGGGGGGAATAGACCCCCCCATCTCATACGATTTTTTTCTTGTCTCAACTCAACCTACACGCTCTAGCTTTTTGGCACAACGCTCGTGAATCACCCTGTATACATATATGGAAATTGATTGTGGCTCCATCTACTTTTTTTTTACTGACATTCCTTCACTAAACCACCCTCCACAGTGGAATAAGTTAGTAAACGTCAGGAGATATTTTATTTTATTAAAAGCATTTTCAACTTATTCCACAGAATAAGGGTAAATCCTTCGCTATAACTCCAGCCAAACAAAAAAATTGACGGAAAAAGCCATTGGTGGAAACACCTCTAAGTTGCTATATAAATTTGGCTGTAAGTGCACTCTTCAACCTCACCAACAGATGACGCAAGTTTCGAATGAGCATGATCCGATTGAAGGTGTGCGATGACAATAGGCATAGCAAAAAAAAATTGAGTGGTTCATATCCTGCGAGAAATTTGGGATATAAGAAATCTGTCAGCACGATGGGTGCGGATTTGCTCGTTGCGGACAACGAGTGAAACCTTGAGGCCAAGTAAGAGCAGTGTTTGACGATGTAAAAGCAATCTGATCCAGATCCACTGGTACTGGTACACAACAGATTCCAGTCGAAATACCTCGCAAACGTGCTCCTTCACCAGGATAATAGAACGGTCACACCTGCGCCATCGTCACGGCCAAGTTGGCCGTATTGAGCTACGAACTGCTGCCCCATTCACCGTATTCTCCAGATTTTGCCTTGTTCCTGTTCACACTTGAAAAAGTTTCTTGCCGGGCAGAAATTTCAATCGAATGAGAAGGCCACTACCGTCACGAAGGTTTTCTTTGCAAACCTAAAGAAAATGTGCTTTTCAGACGGATTAAAGCAGTTGGAACATGGCAGAGTCAATATTATCGAGTCAAAAAGAGTGATCGTCAGTTTTCTAAAATTATTGTTTTCTGTTGTGGGTTGAAAAGATACTTATCGGACCACATAACGATTATGCCAAGAGTTCTTCTCAATTTGATAACAATAACGGTCGGTATAAAACGACAAACCATCAACTCTTGACAAAAAAGAAATCAGAAAAGAAGAAGCAAAAAGCATGAAATTTAGGAGAGAAGGGGAACATTGCAGTTTTCTCAAGTCACAGATCCATGTTTATCTCGTTATCAAAACTGAAACAGATTGTTTTGATACAAGACTTCCAATATCGAAATTTATTAGATACATGAAAACCCTAACTTATGAAGGTCATGCCTTTAAACACGTCCCATTCTTCATAGAGATTTATTCCTGTGTTATTGTATAAAGTCGTATCGACCCGCACAACACAGCCGAGGGGGTGAATTAACAACACACAAAAACTCATTTAACTTTTACATTTAATTATATTATCACTAGACGGCATCTGGATTTCCCCGGTTCTCACAGACCTCTATCTTATTGGGCACAGCTTCCATCCCGAATAGTCCTCCCGTCGTTGCTTTGCCCACCCTTCATTATTACATACATAATACATGGAGATTAAATTAGAAATATTCCTTTGAGAATATAATTTGTTTCTAATGACATACATTCTCCATTAATTTCTCTGGAAGTTGGAATCTCTACATCAAAAAAGGGTGTAGGCAAAGTTCAACGGATACTGTTTGAGATGCTTTGGGTACTCCTTCATTTCTCGTTTGATATCGGATGTCTAATCAACTAATGCAAACACCTTACAGTGCTGTGTTAAATTTATTTGAGGCTTTCAATTCGACATAAATCATCGACTTTTGCGCATCACTGTGATACGAGTCATTGATCAAAGTCCTTGAAAGAGAATAGATTGAAAACTTATAGACTCGTCCTTGTGAACAGTGTAACCAGTCATTATCCTTCAATTTTATCGTACACTCGCCGGTGCCGCGATGACGATACTTCTTTTTCACTCTCCAGTTATCGATCGATGATTCGATAACATTTTAACCGAACTATCTTCAAAGGATACAAAACAATATACCCGAACAAAATCGAATTATTTTCTCATCAAACAAGATGACCCAATAATAATCAGGAGACCTTAAAGGATAGGGCACACAGGCTCTATAGGAATTTAATACAACCAATTAAGGAAGACAATAGAAGCATATTACACGAATGGCAATTAGATGTTGACACAGAAAATATAAATCACAATTTCAATGATAAATATTATTATTATTCAATGATATAGCAATTGCCTAACCAACTAATGAAACATCTTTATATGTTCGTTAGGTGACTTCTAAGTAGCTCCAGAGTTCAAGAACCTTCTAAATATTATGAAACCTGATGCGAATGTTGGGGCTTCGGTGCCGATGTAATTGAAATTGTTATTTGGGCATCCTTCTGGAATACTAATGGGGACAATTTTGTCCTTTGATCCGATAGATGGGATGTGAGGTGGAAAGTCCTTGGATTTTGTTGGAAAATGAGGATTACTTAACAAGCCATATGTGGAATTTACGCAAAATAACGAATTTGTTGCATACTTTTTGGGTGATTTTGATTTGTTGCATATTTTTGGGGATATTCTGATTTGTTGCATATTTTTGAGCGATTCTGATTTCAAGCATATTTTTCGGCAGTTCTAATATCTGACATATTTTTTGGATAATTCTGATGTGAAAGTTATATGGCTTTGTGAAACATTTTACTTCCAAGTAGTATCAAATAATCTCTGTCTACGTTTTATTTAAGTTAAAAAAATTTAAACTACGTTTTATTTCAGAGAGAGCTGTTTTAAAAAAGAAAAAAAAAACTAAAACAAAGCCTATCAAAGAATGTCCCCTTCTCTAGAATGGAAAAAATGGAATGAGACGAAACGCAGTCAGAGTAAACCCTTTTGCAAAAGCAAAATACGGCAGCTCACATGACAAGTAAAAAGTGAATAGAACGAACTAGTAAAAAAAGTTAAAAAGGAAAAAACTAAAAGTTGCAAGCTTTTTGAGGATTTCTGCTCTGTCTGAAGACTCTTTTGCTCACATTCACTCTTAATTGAATCACATAAACTGTCAAGACTGTTGAGTTGCTTTAGAGTTGATTAGTTGAATGACTATCACAAAGAAATTTGATGAAAATGGGTCATGGCCTAAGGAGTGAATGAAATTCCGAACACAAAAAAAAAGCAAAAAGGAAAATAACATCAAAAATGTACTCGTCGGGATTTGTTGAAGTAGAATTATATGAAACGCATAAAGTGCGTGTGTGATAAAGTTCACAATTAAAATGGTAATCACTGGTCGTTCGAATTTCGAAATGGAAACCACTCCTTGTCACATAAAGCTCTAATCTACTTTAATAACTGTTTTTTTTTATGTTTCGTGTGAAAAAAATTATTCTTGAGTGTGTAACACGCCCTCTAGAAAGGGCAAAAGGGCTGTTGAAGAAATAAAGGACATTTGTGGTTTGTACTGTTGTAGTAGGCTTATGATTTGAAACTGTCGACACAAAAGTCCATAATTAATGGCCGTTAATGCCTTAATTTTGTGTTGTTTTTTCTACCCAGTTTTTTTTTTTTTTTTTTTTATTCATTGGTGAAACATTTCATTGTGGTGGGATGAAGAATTATACTTTTTCATTTATTTAACACTTATGACTAATGACTATAAATATTTAAGTGGGCTTCATATAATTTCTTTTCGTTTTCATTATTTGCAAGGTAGTTTGGATGGTGATTATATTCCACGCCTGTTTTCGAATGATTTACTTGGTTAAGTTTTTAACGTTCAATTCAAGAGGAAGTATGATTTTTTTTTTCAACATTACCATAATGGCATGAAATATGGCGCACACGTTTTGAAAATATTTATACGGGAGCTTTCTGCCTTATTGGACATTCATTTTTTGTTCAGGAAAGTTATTGACCTGAATCCTGAAATTTTTATTCTCTTCTTCCGAGAGTTAATTAACGTTTTCGCAAGCAATACCTGTAGTATTTCAATCCTCAGAAAAAAAGCACACGTGCGAGAAGCTAAAGTTGATCTCTTCCTCGAGTCAATATCAATGCATAAACAATTATATCTTGGAAATTTTTATTTTGATACATTTTTGTTTTCTCCCTCCTTATCGAACAAGTTCAATAATTTTCACTTCTCCCGGAAATTCATTATCTCAAATATTCAGATTGAATTCTTTGAACCAGAAAGCAAAAAAATTATGACTGATTCTTCCTCATGAGCAAGTGCGAATCTCGCAAAGTACTCTCAGCAGCAGTAAAAGTATGCTGGTACAAGAGATAACATATAAAAACGTTTGCAAAATTTCCATCAATCTTCGAAACACCTCGAAGCCCATTAAGCATTTCTTCAAATATATATCTCAGGGCTTAACATGTCTAATGTTCTTAAAATGACACCAACACTACTACATAAATGCGAATTTCTTGAAAATATAGGTCTATCCAAGCAAAGTTAGCGAAACCATTAACTTTGACAATTGTAACTGTACGTGTAAATTACTTCTTTGCGCGTTTAAGAAGGTTCTTGTTGATATCATATTTCACAGACTTTACTCGAGACTGAAACTGTCTGTTTTTTGTACTTGCCTTGGAATTTTGAGTCTCATACAGAAAGATACGCTGACATCTTGATGGGGGGAACTCAAGTCGTTTTGTCTTATTCTGTTGCGACAATACATTTTTCTTGCAATTTTGAAGGTACTCGCATTCGAATGGATAAATAAGAGTTAAGCGAAGACAGTGAGTTTTGTTGGTATGTTGGCAATCGACCAAAGTCACGAGTAAAAGATAAATAAATGTCTAACTGAGCGTAAAGCAGCAAATTAGGATAGGGATTTTGTTGGAAGATATGTTAAATAAAACAAACACCCTTTAGAGACAACTTAGACATGACAGAGAAAGAGACGACTGGACGGAAATTCTTCGTTCATTGTCAGATAATGAATTTTGAAAGTCTAAATTGTTCTGTCAGAAATATGTACGAACACTTCAACGTCAATACTGTGTTGCTAGTTTTAATCTATAGATACGAAGGAGTGAATTTCAAGAAGAATCTTCGAAGCAAGTTTACATCGTTAATGTTTATTTCTTTGAGTGTCTACTGATGTCCTTGCTTTTATATCTCTTCAAACAAACGGTGAAGGGGGGGGGGCGGGGAATTATGGAAAAAGAGATAATAGAGAAATTGTAATTAACGCAAAGGGAAACGGATTAATGTTTGTGAAAAAAAACAGTCGGTCTGAAAGAAAGAATTGCTGACTTATTGTTGAATGCTTTTCTTTCAGAATGTCACATTTCGAATATTAAGATTTTTTGAGAATTTAAGTATCAAGTTGTTTTCTGTGAGAGAAAAAGTTTTAACAATCTTGATAGGTTTTTGTTGGAATCTAATTACTGGAGCATTCTGAGCAGGGGTGATATTTCTATTCTATTTACTACTGAAAAACGCTAAAAGTTACGATTGGAGCTTGATTTATATTCGTATTGGTATATTTAGTGTCTTATAATGAGGCTTTTGTTGCCCGAGAGAGATCAACTTTTCAAGCACAGGTTTGTGAAGAATTCTGCAAATAAATGTAGGATAATTAATTTTCAAGAACGCTCAAAGTCCAGTTATTGCCAAATTTAATGGCGCGAGACGTTCCGCTTCGTCGACTAAGCAGATCGCGTCTTTGACGAATTCTTTTCAATGCAGTTAAGGCAATAAGTGAGCTACAGGCCGAAAACAACAACAACAAGTTCTTGGAAAATTGAAATGACATGACAGACAATCGCAATCCTTTTAGTTGTCAATCGTTTCTGACTTATCCGGACTTATTGGCGTAGACTAGCAGCTAGCCAAGCGGCGGCGTTAAATCGACCGATTTTGGAGACCAGTTCACGGGTCTGAAACAATTGTTACACGAGCTGTGTGAAACAAACCATATTGCGCCGTCTTGTTGAACTTGAAATTACAACTCCTGTACATCATAGTTGTTCAATAGATGACAACAAAAGTTAGTAATCGTGGCTCTGTAGCAGTTGCTATTGACTGTTACGTTCTTTACGGACCAATTATTCCACAAACCCATAAACACAACAAACAGTCAGTTTTTCTGATATATATTACTAGCTGACCCTGCAAACTTCGTACTGCCTCAATCGATAAATAGAAGCTCTAGGCTTTGGTATCCCGCTACCACTCTACCCGCTACCCTCTACCATCTACTCCTTAACCCAATACCCTCTACTCGCAACCCGCTTTGCGCTACCCTAGTATCCGCTATGATTGTCCCCCTTATTTGCTGGATTTCACGTTAGATTGGGCCAAAAATTTGATTTTACTCAGGCTATATCTAAAGTGAAAATTTTATAAAAATGCATTGAAGATTGAGCGGATATAGAGTCCATACCGGACTTACAAACTTAACAATACAGCCCAAATTATATGCAAAAACTTGATTTAAGGTCTTGAAGTTCTTCGTGCTCTCGCAGAGTTTTCCGAGTTCCCAATCAAAAATTTTCCATTTTTCCATTTGAAAATCAATGCACTTACAATTACATGCAGCCTGGCAAAAATCCTCGTATCAAACCCTCCTAGTGGGTGCCGGGCGGTAATGATCACCACAGTTTTCTTGTGCGATGTCAAGAAGGGGATCAGCTAAGGTCAGGTTGAATTGTTGAAGCGTTTCTAAGCTCTTCAATAGTTTAAACCCTCAGCAATGCAATTTGACCATAGATACGGGGTCCCTAACTTTCAGTGGTGGTGTGAGCGATTTCATAATCCGTGCCGAAGAAATGGAAGGCTGGGGGGTAAACCAGTCGCAAACGAGCTCATTCGGATGCCTTGGCAGGGTCCGTCTTACATCTTGCCTTGCCCCGGTATATCGGCTCTGCCGGGGCTGACCTTTCCCTTTCCGTACTACTCGTGGGACCAACATTAACTCTCATAATTTTTTCCAGGACGTTTCAGACATGACGAACTTAGGACCATCCGCCGACTATGAGGATGAACTTTTGGCCTCCAGTCAGGAGACCATTGTGGGGCAACCCGCAAAAACTGGAGGTGCAGCGAGTACCAGCCATAGTACTCCTGTGCCTCGATCTCAACCAATCCAAAATCCAAATTCCTCTAACAGCAATGCCAGCCATAGCAATGCTGCTAAAGGAAAGAATAAAAAGTCGTCTGGTGTCCGCATCAAGAACCAGTACAAGAAGGCCTCTTTCATTCTTAGCAAGATCGCTGATAATGAGAAGGCTGGAATTGTGCTGGAGAAGGATCGCGAGGACAAGATCATGTACCAAAAGATTGTTGATGAATACAACAGTCTCTTGGCTACAAAAAAGAAGGCCGACAAAAGAAACCGGTCTCGTGAAGAGACCGTAAAACCCTCAAAAAAGCCAAAACCAAATGCACCAAACTCAAAAAAAGATGAGAAGGCATCATCTTCCAGAGCGACGCAACAGCGTACTTTAAGTGAGGTTGTCAGAGACGACCTCCAAGTAGCGGTTGTGGATGAGCTCTCCACAAACAGCAGAGGTCTGTTGGCTGTGTGGAGTTCTATCGAGGCCAAGCTCTCGGAGATGGTGTTTTCTTACACAATCTCGGCAATAGAGGGTCCCTACCCTAGTTTTGACTCTGGCGAGGTGCTCAGGGGACACAGGGTAATCAAGTGCGATGACGTGTTTTCCAGGGATTTCCTTAGTTCATGCATTGCTAAGATAAGCAATGACTGGGAAGGCTTGAGACTTAAGCTTATCCCAGCTAAGGACATCCCCAGACAACCGAAGGCTCGCATTTGGTTGCCCCTCATGAGTATCAAGCCAAGCGGACAGGAGCTGATCCGTGGTCTTCAGAGGCTAAACCCGTTGGTTCCAATGCGTGACTGGACAGTCATCAAGGCTGAAGAGCCGCAGAAGAACAGCGCGTCTTATCTTTTGAGGATTAGCGAGGAAAGCTTGGGGGCCCTTGAGAAGGCTGAATATAAGCTTCGGTTCGGCATTAGAAATGCCAAGATTAAGGTCCTGCATAGTCAAGGAGCAGACTGCGACAATAATGATGGCAAAGTCACGACCGACGATGACATCATTGTTGCCGAAGTCCCCGGCGAGTCGCCGGGCCCTGAAGGTGCAGGCCCTTCTTCAGGCAATTAAAAAACGCGCTGCGTTCCATACAGATTAATCTGAAGCATTCGAAATGTGCCTCAGATAATCTAAAGGTCTTCCTGAGTCAGGAAGACTTGGACGTAGCGTTTGTTCAAGAACCTTGGGTGAATGGCCTTAGAGTTCGAGGCCTTCTTGATCATAAATACGACCTTTTATATAAAATCCCCAATATCGACCAAGGTAAGCCTAGAACCTGCATTCTAGCTAAGAAACACTTAAAAGCTTTTTTGTGTCCCAACCTTAGCACCCCCGATCTGACAGTTGTCAGAACTGAAGGAAGGAATGCGGGCTTACTTCTGGCATCAGCTTACTGTGGCCACGACCGCCAGTCACCGCCGGAAGAGTTGCAGACCCTGGTAACCGCTTCCAAACAACAAAAGATAGGCCTCCTGATTGGGTGCGACGCCAACGCACGGCATTCTCTTTGGGGCAGCACGGTAATTAATGAACGAGGTGAGTCACTTTTTGATTTCATTATTAACAATAATTTAAATGTATGCAATAGAGGTAACACCCCAACCTTTATTTTTCCGAGCTCGGATAACTTCGAAGGTTGGGAAGATGTACTTGACGTTACTCTATCAAATAACAATCTTCATTCTATGGTGGAAAATTGGAGAGTCTCACTTGTGAAATCTTTTTCTGATCATAGGTGGATACTCTTCAATATAAATTTTGAGTCTGAAATTCCCCACCCCCACAGAAATCCCAAAAAAACTGACTGGAAGAAATTCAGTCAAATAATCAGCACGAAACTGCGTAATACACCAAGTCGGTGTCCAGAGTCGGTAAGTGATCTCGAGTCTAAAGTAAAGACCTTCGAGGCAGCTTTTGACACGGCTTACAAAGTCTCGTGCCCTATTAAATACAGTCGCAAATCACTCCCTATGTGGTGGAATGAAGAACTGTCTAGTCTCAGGAAAAAGACTAGAGTGATCTTTAATATTTGCCACAAACACAAATTTTACCAACCGTACAAAGACTGTCTAAGAGTTTACAAGCGAGCCATTGCCAATTCTAAACAGCAAAGCTGGAGAGATTACTGCCACAAAATAGAAAACATAAAAGAATCCGCCAGGCTTAGTAAGATCCTATCGAAAGACCATTGTTGTCCTTCCTTTCTTAAAAAGTCTGGCGATTCCTGGGCAGCCTCCCCTGCAGAATCCCTAGAACTGCTGTTGGCGGCGCATTTTCCGGGTTGTGAGAATAACAACCCTCAAACTCTTAATGCCAATGGCGCGTCGACGGCGGATATAGAACAAATCGATACCTTGATAAACAAGGAAAATATTGCTTGGGCAATCAACACATTTTCCCCGTACAAGTCTCCAGGCCTGGACGGCATAATGCCGATCATGCTTCAGAAAACGCAATTTCTGGCGATTCCCTGGCTGGAGATGATCTTTAAAGGATGTCTCTGTCTAAATCATGTTCCCGAGTCTTGGAGACATGTTAGAGTAGTTTTTATCCCGAAGGTCGGCAGGCGAGGACATGAATCCGCGAAGGATTTTAGACCAATAAGCCTTACTTCCTTCGTGCTTAAGACAATGGAGCGCATTCTCGATTACCATATCAGAGGCATTTTAGATGTATGTCCTCTTGAGAGTTCTCAACACGCTTATCTTAAGGGCAAGTCTACGGAGACAGCCCTACATGAGGTAGTGCGTACAGTTGAAAAAACCATACATTACAAAGAATTTACTCTTGCTACCTTCTTAGACATAGAAGGAGCTTTCAACAACGTCTTAACAGAATCTATTCAAGAATCACTAGTCGATCAGGGTGTAGAGGACTACATCAGAAACTGGATTGTATCCATGCTCAGTGATAGAAGAATTCAAGCTACCTTAGGTAACACCTACTTAACCAGACGCGTAAACAGGGGAACACCTCAGGGGGGTGTTCTGTCCCCCCTTCTTTGGCTTCTGGTCATGAACAAAATTCTTATTAAACTCGAAAGTTGTGGTGTGAAGGCCGTTGCTTACGCAGATGATTTGGTGATACTGGTATCAGGAAAGTTCACTTCCGTGATTAGCGAGATCACGGAGATGGCATTGCTAAAAGTAAGCAGCTGGGCTACAAGCTGTGGCCTGGGTGTCAATAAAAGCAAAACTGAACTGATGCTCTTTACTACGAAAACAAAAGTACCACCCTTCACCCTCCCCCGCCTCAACGGTGAAACTCTTTCCTTGTCCTCCAGCGCTAGATATTTGGGAGTAATACTTGACCCAAAGTTAAACTGGAAACTTAATATCGAAGAAAGGGTCAAGAAGGCCAGCATAGCTTTCTATGCCTGCAGTAAAACCTTTGGCAAAAAGTGGGGCTTGCAATCGAAGATAATCTTGTGGACGTATACAGCCGTGGTCCGTCCAATCTTGTCCTATGGTTCGATTGTTTGGTGGCCCGCGCTTAGTAAAGCCTACAATATAACTAAACTAAAAAAGGTTCAGAGAACAGCTAGTGTTGGCTCCACTGGAGCTTTGCGCTCGTGTCCATCGGACGCCCTAAACGTTTTTCTCTACCTCTTACCAATAGACCTGCATATCAAATACTTAGTATCTTGCAGCGCGTTGAGACTTAGGGAAGCGAATAGTTGGTATTCTAGGCCCTATGGTCATAGTAATATTACTAACCTCATCCCAGCGGACATTTTTTCGACAGAAACCGACTACTGCACCCCTACTGTGGACCTCAGTGCGGATTTTAAAGTAATCATTCCATCTCGAGATGAATGGGATGAGGACTTAGTGACGAGAGGCTTCGACACAACTATTTTCACTGACGGCTCGAAGATGGAGTGTGGGGTCGGTGCAGGAATTTTCTCCGAGTCTTTAAATGTTTCCAGGTCTTTGCGACTTCCTGACTTTGCAAGTGTTTTTCAAGCTGAACTACTCGCGATCAAGGAAGCATGCAAGTTACTAAAACTAGATCCAAATCAAAACCGCAATACAGCTATTTTTTCGGACAGTCAGGCGGCTATTCAAGCGATTGGCTCGTCCACTTCATCCTCCAAATTAGTTCAACAATGCCGAAGTGAGTTAGCGGGCATGAACATTGGACTCAAGGTCACTCTTATCTGGATTCCGGGTCATAGAGGTCATGAGGGCAATGAACGTGCTGACGAGCTGGCTAGGCAAGGATCAGCCCTTCATAGCTCACTCGCGGAAAGAGTCAACATTCCTCTTGGTGCTATGAAGGGCAAGATCTTCTCAATTTTCCTCGATGAATCAAACGACAGGTGGAACAGCCTAACCAACTGTGTCATATCTAGAAGGATATGGCCCACCTACAACAAATCCCGTACTAATAATCTTATTTGCAGACCCAGGCAAGACATAGCCAGGGTCGTTGCTACATGCACCGGACACTGGCCTGTTGGAGAACACGCATCTAAGCTGGGCATCCCCCACAATACTTTCTGTCGTAGTTGTCAGGACCAGCGAGAAAAGGAAACTGTTCTTCACTTCTTATGCAAGTGTCCTGCCCTAGCCAAAACGAGAGTCAAAACATTGGGAAAATCCTTTTTCAATGACCTCAATGAGCTCTCAGAACTGGAGGTCAAAGATTTGATCTCCTTTCTAAACGCAACAAAGTGGATTTGAGGCGCACTCAAATCTCAGTACTATTTATAATCCCTCTTTTAACTCTATAGGTCAAACGAGTTTTTTATGGTATCAAAACGGCGCAACTCAGCGCTAATTGGGTCACCGAGCTAGACTGCTCGTGGCCACCATTTCAACTACTACTACAATTACATGCAATTTCCCTTTTGAAAACCAAAGAGTTTTCTGAGTTTTTCATAAAGAACTTTCTATTTTTCATTGGAAAACCCATTTCGAAATTTTCCAGTTTTCCATTTGAAAACCAATGCAATTACAATTACCTAATGCAATTTTCCTTTTGAAAACCAATGGGTTTTCTGAGTTTTGCATCAAGAACTTTCTATTTTCCATTTGAAAACCCGTTTTGAAATCCCAGTTTTCCATTTGAAAACCAATGCACCTACAATTACATGCAATTTTCCCTTTGAAAACCAATGAGTTTTCCGTGTTTTTCATCAAGAACTTTCCATTCTCCATTCGAAAACCCATTTTGAAATTTTCCAGTTTTCCATTTGAAAACCAATGCACCTACAATAACATGCAATTTTCCCTTTGATAACCAATGAGTTTTCGGAGTTTTTCATGAAGAAGTTTATATTTTCCATTCTAAAATTTTCAAGTTTTCCATTTGAAAATCAATGCAAGTACAATTATTGCAACTAAAAATAGAAAAGAAGTGCTTGACGTTACCCTAACCAATAACTCAAGCACAATAGTGATAGATCAATGGAATGTTCTTAAAGAGGAATCATTCTCAGACCATAAACTGATAGGCTTCTTGATACAAAATGAGGTAGCAACTCCAAAACCCTTCAGGAATTTCAGGAAAACAAACTGGAATGTATTCTGTAGGGAAGTAGGACAGGGAATTCAAAACCCGGACTCACTTTTAATTCAAGACCCTTCCGACATAGATCTTGCGTCAGAAAAACTCAGAGTTGTTCTGAACCACGCTTTAGAAAAAAGCTGTCCCATCAATCATATGGGAAAAGGTAGGAAAAAACCACCCTGGTGGACAACTGAATTAGGCAACTTAAGAAAAGAAACTAGAAGACTTTTCAACGTTGCAAAAAAGAACTAGGAAAGAAGCTGACTGGGAACATTATAAGACCAGTCAACGTATGTTTAAGGCCGAAACACAACGAGCAAAACGTAGCTCATGGAGGGCCTTTTGCGACGAAATAGAGAGCACAAATGAATCGGCAAGACTCAGGAAAATTCTGACCAAGGATTCAGTCATTCTCGGTTCTCTTAAAAAACCTACAGGCAGCTGGACTGAATCCGGTCGCGAAACACTCCTTGTGAATACTCATTTTCCTGGCTGCGTAGCTGATATCCGCAGTCCAGAATCAGAGTCTCATGCAGAAACTCTAGTACCATCGGATATTATAACGGAAGAAAGGATAAAATGGGCCATTCACTCCTTTTCCCCGTACAAATCCCCTGGTCTAGACGGAATCTTCCCTATGATGCTTCAGAAGAGCATAAACCTTATCATCCCACACCTAGCTAGCATTTTCAATAATAGCCTTAAATGGCGGTATGTTCCCTTATCGTGGCGTGAGGTAAAGGTAGTTTTCATCCCTAAGACTGGTAAACCTAGCCATACGGAGGCCAAAGACTTTAGACCCATTAGTCTAACATCGTTTATTTTGAAAACGTTTGAAAGGCTAATTGATATACACATCCGAAGCACCCTGAAACCGGACTGTATATCGGAATTTCAACATGCATACATTAAAGGAAAAAGCGTTGAAACGGCATTGCACAGTGTTGTCAGCGTCATAGAAAAATCACTGAATGACAAGGAATACACCCTTGCAACGTTCTTGGATATTGAGGGAGCCTTCAATAACGTGAAGAACGAAACAGTGAAGCAAGCCTTGGACGACCACAAAGTCGAAAAGGCAATAACGCAGTGGATAATGTGTATGCTCAGAAAGAGACAGATTAACTCTGAACTAGCGGAGGAAAGGGTGAGAGTAACCACATCCAGGGGCACCCCTCAGGGTGGAGTTCTCTCACCGCTACTCTGGGTTCTTGTCATGAACGGCATACTCTCTAAATTGAAATCAAGTGGAGTAAGGATAGTAGCCTACGCTGATGATCTTGCATTACTAGCGACTGGCAGGTTCCTACCCACTATCAGTGAACAAACGGAATACGCCCTCTCGATGGTAAGCAAATGGACTAAGAACTGTGGGCTGACGGTCAATCCAGCTAAAACAGAACTAGTGCTATTTACTAACAAACGTAAAATACCTGATTTTAAAATGCCTTCAATTGAAGGCTGCCCTCTTAAGATCTCCAATCACGCAAAGTATCTCGGTGTGATCTTGGATAAAAAACTAAACTGGGGCTTGAACATCAAAGATAGATTCAAAAAGGCATCGACAGCCTTTTACTCCTGCAATAGAATTTTGGGGAAAACCTGGGGACCAAACCCAAAAATTATCAGATGGATGTATTCGGCAATAATTAGACCAATACTAACCTACGGTAATTTGGTATGGTGGAAAGCTTTAGAAAAGAGCACGAACCTGAAAACTTTGACAAAAGTTCAAAGACTGGCGTGCACTGGCATTACGGGGGCAATGAGATCCACTCCAACTGCGGGATTGGAAGTTATACTCGATCTTATCCCCCTAGACCTCTTTGTTCAAGAATCTGCGGCCAAAAGTGCCCTGAGACTTAGTCAAACTAAAATCTGGAAAAATAGTTCCATAGGACATGCCCAGATCCTCGATAAGGTTATGGGTCATAGTACTACAACGGACTATAAAACACCCGAGCTTGTTTTTCACAAACCATTCCAGACTGCCTTCCCAAGCAGAGAGGAATGGATAGATAATATACCGTACTCCAGTGAGTCGTCAATAGCTATCTATACTGATGGCTCTAAAATGGACACTGGTGTAGGAGCAGGCTTCTATTCCGAATCTCTCAAGTTAGCCGCCTCGCTTAGGCTTCCAGACTACAGTAGCGTCTTCCAAGCGGAGGTCCTGGCAGTGACAACAGCTGCTAAAAAGGTATCAATGATGGCGATACCACGAGCTGATATCACTTTTTACATTGATAGCCAAGCGGCAATAAAAGCGATTACTGCAACTGAGGTAAAATCAAAGCTTGTTTCATGCTGCCGCGAAGAGCTTAAGGTTCTTGGCGCACAGCACAACATTAGACTCTGCTGGGTCCCGGGCCACAGCGATATACTAGGCAATGAGAAAGCCGATGAATTAGCAAGATTAGGGTCAATGCTTGACGTAAGCCAAGCTCAGCTAGTAAGCACCCCTACCTGTTATTTAAAACAGGAAATCTCGAAAAGAATAACTATCAAGGCCGATGAAAGGTGGAACCTTCTTGACACCTGCGGCACAACAAGAAAGATCTGGCCGTGTTTTAACAAACAAAAAACGGAAAAAATTATGCAGCTACACAAGGGATCACTTCGATCTCTTGTAAGCATAATCACTGGACATAATCTGTTAGGTTATCATATGAAGAAGATGCGAATCAGTTCAGATGATCTATGCAGAGGATGCGGAGACGAGGAGGTGCATGAAGATACTTCGCACTTTCTGTGTCACTGTCCCGCACTTTCCCATCAAAGGAAGAAAATGCTTGGCAACTTTTTCTTTGAGGATTTAGAGGAACTCTCTAGTACGCCAGGTACTAGCATCCTGAACTTCGTCAAGGCCTCTAAATGGCTTGACTAACTGAACACATAGGTTTTTCTTATTAGCTCGAGTAGCAATACTCGCGGGTATCACAATGGATCTGTATTGATCTAAGTGTGACGGTAGTGACATCAACTGTCAGCCCCTAAACCTAACCTAACCTAACAATTATATGCAATTTTCCCTTTGAAAACAAATGAGTTTTCCGAATTTTTCCTCAAGAACTTTCTATTTTTCATTCGAAAATCCGTTTTGAAATCCCAGTTTTCCATTTGAAAACCAATGCACCTACAATTATATGCAATTTTCCCTTTGAAAACCAATATTCATAATGCGAAATTTTCATACACGTAGATTGTGGAAGCTTAAATCCATGCCTTTTTAGAATATCGTTGTTAAAATTTTCTTCTGCACAGAAAATCGTGCCCAAGAATTCGCGTGTAAACATTGTCTTGGTCCAAAAGCTTAAATTGGAGTTCAGCCTTAAATATAAAAAGGAAGAATGAAAAGGAAATGAAATGAAAATAGAGAGACATTTCAAAAAATTGATGTCGCCTGTCACTCTGTCAGTTTTCTGAATTTGAAAACAAAATTTCGGGTAAGTAAAATGAAAAATCAACGTTTTTTCATATTAATAATTATTTATTTTACTTTCAGAATATCCTACTGCACATTCAGTGCATGGAAGAACATTTGTGCATCATTTATAAAGTAGGACTTTTGTTTGTTTGTTAGTTTATCGACTACAAACATACAACCGACAAACAAACAAAAGTCTTACTTTATATATAAGTATAGATATAGATGATTTGATATGAATTTATGATGATTGATTTTTTTGATTTTTTACACTTTGCAAGAAATAATTCACATCCAGTTTTTACAGGAAAATTAATAAGTAAGAAAAAGATAAATGGGAAAATTCGGAGCTACTACCGAAGTTCTAGTTTCCCCCGATAATCTTCCATTTTTATGACCTCTTTACAACATTACGATGGGCACTATCTGGTGAGTTCGGCACTTGTACCGTTCATCCACCGCTTATTAGCACCATCAAGAAACAAACGAAACACAACTGGCACATTGATTATATTTGAATATATGTAAATGTCAAACATAATAATTTTATTGTCAAATTTCGAACATCAATGTCATTAATATTATTGCAAATGTCAAATTCTTGTAGGCACATTAGATCACACGTCCATCAAATTAAGATCGCTTTTTTATTTATACTTTATCATTTTATTTCGTGCATCAAGCCCAAATTAAGAATTAATAAAGTGGGAACATACAGCAAACGACATATATCAGGACTCAGGAATTTATAGTGGTTCGGTTTGCTCCTCTTTTTTCGAGTTTTGTGCTTTCACGAAATGACTTCTGGTTATCCGCCGAACTTACCTCAACCTTTACAGAAGCATCACACATTTTATTTTTTCGAATATTTCTCATCGTTTAACCCTTTCCCAAACATCTACAAAGATAATTGAGTCAAAAATTTTAATAAACAAATAAATAAATTACCAAACCCAAATAAACTTGGTTCCTAAATTGCTAACTGCAATTAAAACCATCGTTTTACATCGTGCAGAAAATCAAGCTACAGGATATCTATCAATTATTCTGGGATAAAAAAAACATCTGCACTAATTTAATTAAATCCGCAATACCTATCATAAATTTTGTCAAAACATTCTTCGTTTCTTCCCATCCAAAGCAATAAAATTCCATGATGAGCTCCTGGAGGACAAAGTTAAGTCATATATTCACTGACATAACGTTCCTCACATAAATCTTCGTTTTTTTTTCTAATTTTCCAACCACACGTAAAAAAAAATCTTCATTCAACTTTCCAAGTCATACATAAAGACTCCTGACTTGAATGGTGTTATAGGTTCCCTCGCTCCCTCCCGCTCTACTATTTCCTAATGCAATACGTGTGCGCTATGATTTGCATAATACAAGACATTGACATAGGACATCAACTGGAGCCGCAATTAAAAATGATGGCATCGAAGTAAAGACAGCAGCGTCTTAAGGGAACGGGCTGTAGGACGAATTCTGTCATTAAAAAGGCGATGAACTCTCCTTGAATCTTTACGCTATTTGTAGACTTTTTCCTTCTTTACTTCATTAGAAAGAAGAAAACGAAGAAGATGGGTCTTTCTTTAGAAGGTGAAGTGTGTGTGTAAGGTCGGGAATGTATGAGCAATGCTTCCAACTCATTAAACGCTCCATAAAGGGCAAGTACTGGCTTCTCTCAAATAAAATTTAATATCTTATTAGTATTTTATGCATGCTAAGCGAAAATTCAAAGCTTAATAAAGGCTTTAGTTTTCATTCAACTTGCCAAGACAGACAACGTTTCAAAAGCTTCCAGGTAACGAAAACTTGTTTGCAAATTTGAACACATTCATGCCACCGACACATGCTCCTTGCACTTTAAATGCAAGAGGCATAAAAGAGTTGTTCGTCATTCATCACCGGAAGACTTTAAAATAGATCCAAAGGCAGTATACATTAGGCCGAGTAAGATTGAGTTAACTGCTTTTTTGTTTGAAGCGGAAAGTGCGTGATTTACCATGGTTCCTAAATTCAAATACGCTTAGAACGTTTGAAAGACGTACGCCCGACCGACGCCGACGGCGGGCGCGGTTATGATGGGCGACTGCTTAGTGGTGAAATAGTTGTGTATAATGGTATCCTGTTCAAAGGAAACGATCTATTTAAACGAGAAAAGCGGGATGCTTTAAATGAAGTAATTACAGGATTTTAAAGAATGACTTGGAGCTATTTCCACTCCAGGGCATACAATACATATATTCTTCAGGAACTGACATTTAAGCACCTAATTACTGGCAAGAGCTTACCAAAGATAAGATTGCGTATAGGTTTTCTGGAAGATGGGATTTTAGGATTTAATTGGTCGATTGGTCTTAAGCGGGTTTGCGGAAGTTTTGATTTTCGCAATTGTTTTGGCAAAAAAAAACTGAATGCGGATTTTGAATAGATAAGGAAATCTACAAAATGAAATTAATTTTAAAACGAATTTGAATGTGCCCTACCGCTACCATTTAAAATCTATTCAATTTACAATTTAATGTCAGTTCGAATTAAACGGTATACAAATGCCGAAGTTATATAATGTTCTTTTACCGACATAAAAAATGGCGCACTTTGAAAAAAGCGAAAATCCCTCACCTAAATTTTTACAATCAACAGAATGTATTTAAAAATTCAAAGCGTTATAAGTGAGGACAAATGTCAATCCTTTGTTAGTGGATTTTAACACCCTAAACACACCAAACAGTTTAAACGAAGTCTTAAATCATTAAACAACGTCCATTCAAAGAACAAAAGAAACGTTTTAAGCGTTTTAGAAACCAAAACGAATGATTGGCAGCATCATGGGCCCCAGTCCCAAAACGAATTTGGTTGCAATCATTTCCACAACTGAAGCAAGTTCCTTCAAAAACGGAATAAAGAAGGACTTCGTTATGCGCTCGCTTTATCTATTCCCAGGTGACAGCGTGATGGAAGCATGTTATCCTGAGAACTGATTTTACAACTAATATTTTATGCTTCCTCATATTTCATGCACCTAGTATCAGGGATCCAGCACAATTCAACCGAAACTATCGCTTCAACATGTTAAGAACCCCAACCAACGTTAAAGCATAAAATAAACTCCCTGGAGATTTAGAATTATTCATTTGCTTCGTTTTGTAGCAAGTTGCTGACGTTTTACGATGTAAATGGAGAGTCTTATAAAATCAACGTAACATAATCTTTTTCCACAAAGTGATGGGAGCTTTGTGGCAGGACCAACATCCTTGGGAAAACGGTCGTGGTGTGTTCTGAGATAAACAAACTCCGTTCTTTAAGTGACAGTCGAATAACTTTCATAACATTATTTTATATCTTTTTCGTCGTTGTTTGTGTTCTAGTGGTCGGTCGCCGTCATCGCATCGCTCGTCGTCACATGAAGCATTTTTACGGCGGACATGTTTCGGTGTTGTTTATTTCCGCTTCAATGCCACACATGGGAAGCTATCTCTGCATTCATGCTGCTTTTACCTGCTGAATGACTTCTCTTGAAGCGCAACAGAAATTGCAGTCATATAATAAACAAGCCAACACCGAAACTCATGAATGCGAAAAAAGTGAAAACGTTACAGAATAAAACCCAGGGCAACCAAAACTACAGGAAAAGGATCTATTTTTTCAGATTCCAGGTGTCAACCATTTCCGAGGTAAAATTAAAATAAACCCACGAAAAATGGCACTTTAGAAATAAACTCTAAAATTAATTTGCAAAAATCAAAATCAAACACAAATTTGATGAAGGTTCTCAAAGACGGTGTTCAAATGAAACAAAAACCAATGGCCACACAACTTCAAACAATTAATTATCTACGCATACCTTTCTTTGGAAAGAGACATCTGACCTTGACTTTTCCACAAGATTTAAGGCTGAACTACATCGGAACACAAAGTGCCAAAAAGTACAAAACAGTGGAAATTATGTAGCGTACTGCTTCTACCAATGCATATCTGAATATCTCCCTATCTTTTTTTTAATGTGAGCGTGAACAAAAGCTTGACCATGACCGAGCTTTCACTGTGCACAAGGCTCTCCATACGAATACGAGTACTTTTTTGTACTTTTTACACTTTGTGTTTCGATGTAGTTCAGCCTTAAAGCACACAATTCAAATGCACGAGATTCAAAACACAAAAACCGTTTGCACTCAATTACATTTCCATTCGTCAACCACCACAAAAAGAAAACAACAGCGACACCCTTCTTGTCATTAAACTACTTTCAAACTGTTCTCACTTAATTTTCACTAACCCCTCTTGCAATAAGTTCCAACCACTTTAAACTTACAACAACAAAAAATATCCTTTTTGGTCAAAAACCTCCTCAACCTTCCTCAAGAGTCATGACTCATGACACTTGAAACAAGAAAAACGCTTTGCCAAATAGTTCCGCTAAATACATGCCATTGTTTGACAACAATAGAACATACACCTGGGAGTCGAAGGGGCCACTCTACCACCAGCAAGGGATGCACACAAAACGTTTTATAAACAAAAAAAAGGAGAATGAGAAGTGTCCTTTGGTATAGTGGTAACATATCAAACTAGTTCTCGTCTCCACCTCTACTTAGTGGTACAATTGTTAGGTAAAACTTTTGTTAAAATCCTTTTTTGAAGATTATCCAAGTGGAATTCGTTTCATAAGCTATTTTCTGACAAACAAGTATCTAAGGCAAGTCTGCATAAGTTAAGAGCATCAACTGCTTTTGGGAGATCTAGAATACTTATATTGTTAAATGGCTGCATTTTTATCCTGCGAACTAGGAAAAAGATTAGGAATAAAAATTCACAATTGCCAAAGTTTTTTGCACACATTTCATCTGTGTGTGAGTTTGAGTGTATGGATTTTTCTCTTGCCTGGAAAAATGCATCCAGTAGAAAAAATGTCTGCTGCAACAGCAGGGTATCCTGATGCGGAGAATGTGCAATAGAAATACATGTAAAGTAGTAAGGATTCGTTGTTGATCGTTGTGATGTTATGTTGCAAGAAAAAAAAAAGATCAACATTTACTCACACGAATGCAAACTTGTATTAAAAATCTGGAAATGTTCCAATTAGCAAAATGGGGGGGGGGGGGGGAGGGGGCACTTCAAAACAGGAATTCCGACGTTGAAATTGTTTTACTTCGGAAGCAGCAGGGTTCATTATTGTTTGATGGAATTTCGATGGGGAAAGCATGCGGGTACTGCAAACATTCATTCATCTGATCTCGAAAAACCAGAGTAAACGTAGTTTAAAAATGAATTTCAAAAGTATCTCCTTTATGGAATCCCTGAAACATTGCGGGAAAACGTTTAGATTGCAGGAAACAAATAATATTTTCTAACCTCGACACGAAAAACAAACTTCATCGAGCAATGGGGTTTGAAATGAAAAGGAGTCCTGCTAACACCCTCTATTTTTGAAAATAGAAGTTCATGCTATTCCCAATTAACCTCATATAAAGCAGTAGTTTATAGCGGGTGCGGGTTCCCTATTTCAGTTTGAATATTTATCAAGTTAGCACTCGCAATTTACTCGTGTGATAACATCTCGCATTCATTTCCCATTTCCCTTCAACAAGGGCTTTAAATTGTTTGTGAACGATATATGTCCGCACGTTTCCTAAAATCGCAAATAGTGAATAACGCCGCTTAGAACTATTCCATTCATATGAAAACATGCGAATGTTTGCAGGTCTGCTGCAGGGGTCGATATCTTATAATGTTCGATTGAGTGTGTTTTCCTGCAGCTGGTGTGATAGAACTTTGGGTAAATTGAAATTTATGTGAGGCTCATCAGCTACCGGAAGTTCATTTTAAATTAATTTTAATAATAGTTTTAGAACTTACGGTTGGCATACAACACAAATGCGTGTGACCTGGAGCATATTCGAAGTGCGGCAGTGGATTATGGCATTGCAGTTACGTTTTACCGTTCTGGTAGGGATAAACCAAATACATACTGCATGTTCAAACATTCCGAGACCAATATTGGTTTATATCACTACATCTCTGCAGATCAAAGCGAGCTCAAGAAAGTGCAAGCCTTTTATTCGACGTCAAAAGGCTCATACCGTCAAGTATAGAGATTCGTTCTTCATCCGTACAGCACGAATATAATTATAATTTCAAAAAGGTCAACTCTTTTAGTTTGTGAATACAGGATAGAAGTTTTTTTTGAATAGATAATAGTTATCATTATTTGCGAAGGCAATGCAAGCACACAAATAGCCAAAGTCGATATCATTTTAATCCTTTTCAAAGGAAAGATTATTCTTTATGTGTAGGTTAAATTTCAATCGTTGCATCGTCAATTACTTTCTTTTTTTCTTTCGTCCAAGCTGCTTGATTTCCATTCAATTTAGATTTTTCTGTCAAAAGAAAGACAACTCAAAGTGACCAATGGAAAGCGATATGTCCCTCCATAGATTTATTCGTCACACAGAAGCTTGTAATTTGTATGCTTCCAATGATATTCTGTAGAAGACTGTAGGATTTTGTTTCCTCGATTATTTTTATTAATTTTTTTGAAGCCACAATCCAGTTGAAGGATGTGGGATATCATTTCTGTTGAAAAAAACTGTATTTTGTCTATTTCTTTTGAATTAATTGTCTGCCATTTGATTAATAGAGAAGTTGTTATAAATGACATTTTACTTACAAATTTGTCAAATGAAAATGAAATAGGCGACAACTGTCAATTAAGCTGAATTACACTGTTTGTAGCGCCCTTACATTTCATCAAAGGAAAGTTACAAATAACCTCATCGCCAGTACCCAGTAGCATAGCATGAAGGTTGACGTCATTGAATTTGATAAAAAAAAACTTCAAAGCTAATTCGAATTCATTTGACGACCAACAAAATTTGATGATGCTAATGATTTGATATTATAAACGAATCGAATTATTACAAAAATTTGTCTCCGTCTTTGGTTGTTTTTGAGCTTTTGTATAGATTTATAACAACTCTGTTGATAACGAGCTAATTTTCCCAAGATGAATTGAAATTAGGTTCAGTTCATTTCAGTGTCATGAGAGCATTTGAGTTGTAATTGAAGATTTGTAATCTTCTTTTTTTCTATTTACACAAATGATTTGCTTGACTGTTGTTTACAAAGAAAATTTGTAGCTAGATGTTGAATGTTCCCTGTACTTAAGCGTAACGAAATTGATGTTGCGGATGTCACAAAAGTGTAATTATGGACTTAGGTACATGTAAAGAGAACATAAGTATTGTTGCTTGGGGTCATTATTAGTTGACTGTTTTCTTATGGTTGAATATTTAGATAGAGCTGCTAGTTAGTCTTCGACTAACTTCTCTCTGAGTCGGTTGTAGATTATTTTCTAAAATGTCTAAGATCTGTGCAAATTGCAATCTAGCCATTAAACGTTCGAAAAGTTCCGAATCCATCGAGTGCGGTTTTTACTGCGGTCGTCACTTTCATAAAAGCTGTGTCGAATTATCTGAGGATGATTATAAATCTTTAGTAAATCAGAATTTATTCTGGAAATGCAACTTGTGTGTGAACATTAACCTTTCTACCTTTATAAGTAGTTTTCATGAGCTCTCCCTAAGTGTGAGTGAGATAAAAAGTGATTTAAGTGCGCTAAAATCATTGCTTAATAATAACTCTCCCCCACGAAAAACTGCAAAAAGAAATTCCAAAAAATCTGAGAGAGATAATGACTTTCCTTCCTTCAACCCGAATAACCCCCTTGTTCTTAATCTGCCGCCTCCTGCCCCTAATGAACCTATGGTGATCGAAAAAGTGCAGGATCTATCAGAAAACACATCTTCAACTTCTCAACTTAATCACGATCAACCTAAAGAACCTGCCAACATAGACTCCCAACTCCCGCTTATCAATAATATTAACTCCGAATGGAAATCAGTGCTTTCTAATAAAAAGTCTACAAAGTCTCCTAATACAATCAAAATAATTGGCACTGACTCAACATCTTCTCTTTGTGCTTTACCACAATATAAATGGCTTCACTTATCCAAGTTCAACAAAGACACGACTCCAGATGATATTATTAATCACATAGCGAAAAAAACTGATACTCCAACAAATCAATTCAAATGCTATGCGCTGGTCAAAAGATTCTGATATCTCTAAACTCAATTTTATTACATTTAAATTAAGTGTCCCAGCTTCAATGTACTCTATTATAATGGATTCCTCTGTATGGCCATGCTTTGTTCAAATAAAAAATTTTGTGTCGCGAGAAACCAACAACAATAATAATAATAATAATGCAATGCCACGTCATACTCAAACAACTAGACCCACATCTCAGCTTACGGAATCATCATCGTCTTCGTCATCGTCATCATCGACTTCATCACAATCATCATCACAGTCACAACCGCCACTCCCGCCACCAACACCGCCGGCACCGGCAGTCCAACAGCCTTTACTGCCTGTCAATTGACAATCAATATCAACATCAACAACAACACCGCTAATATCATCGCCACCGCCGCCGCCGCCGCCACAGCCATCACCTCCACCGTCACCATCGTCATCAACAGTAACTTCCCACCGCAACAATGCATTACTCTTAACTAATGCATCTGCTTCTCATTTGCCTTCTCATTCTGATTCATATAATTTCCTTGGTTATTATCAAAACGTTGGTGGAATGCGTACAAAAATGCAACAATTGCTGCTGTCATCATCATCTGAGCAATTTGATTTCTTAGCTTTTACTGAGACATGGCTAACCAAAAATCAAAACAATGCAGAGATGTTTAATAGTCATCAATACTCTGTGTTTCGTAAAGACAGATGTTCTCTATCCACTGGACTAGAAAGAGGAGGAGGGGTGCTGCTAGCAGTGCGCTCTTTATATGCCTGTACCGAATTATCATTGCCAACATCAAATAATTCATCTTTCGATATTGATCAAATTATTATCAAGGTGTCATTAAATTGTAATAGTAATTGTAATTGTAATTTTCTAATAGTGAGTTATATTCCGCCAAAGAGCCATATAGATTTATATAAAGAACATATAAATAATTGTATTCATTATATTTCTAAGCTTAATAGTAATCAGCATGTCATTTTAGTTGGAGATTTTAACTTGCCGAATTTAGATTGGGTTTTTGACTCTGATGAAAGTCTTCTTGTTCCCTTTAATGTAGTTAATGAGTGTGATTCTTTATTTATTGATTCGCTTTTAACTGTTAATTTGGTTCAATTGAATAATTGTAAAAATAGTTTACATAGAACACTCGATTTATTGTTCGCTGATAAAGACTTAAATTTGTTTGTAAGCAATTCTATTTTCCCAATATTTCCAAACACCTTACATCACATTGCTCTGGTTTTTGAATTTAAAATACTAAACTTTTTTAAGCCAAAAATGCATTTTAATTATAGATATAATTTCTCCAAAGCTAATTTCAGTAATATTGCGAGTTATATCAATAATAACATAGCACTGCCTTCAACTCTGATTCAATCTTGGGAATTACCAGGTTTTTACAACAATTTTCTTAGTTCTCTAAAGACGGCTATCGATTTATTTGTTCCTAAGACTAAATTGAAAAATGTCTCAAAGCCTCCTTGGTATAACAGACGTTTAATCAATTTAAATAATAAAAAAAATAAAGCATACAAATGTTTACGAAAGTGTTCTTCTGATGCCAATATGCGCAATATTTATAATGAATTAGAAAGGAATTTCAATGTTCTAAATAAGTTTCTATATAAAAACTATATTTACTCTATGGAATCCAAGTTAAGAGTGAATAGTAAATGTTTTTGGAGTTTCATTAATAATAAAAGGAAATCTAATGGAATCCCTAAAAGTATGCATTATTTAGGTTCGACTCTAACAAGTCTACCATCTATCTGCGATGCCTTTGCTAAGTTTTTTAGTTCAAATTATATAGATTCTAGTAATGTCACTAACACCTCTTTTTACCAGTCCTTAAATAGTCTAAACATAGGTAATTTAAGTATTACCTTATCGGAAGTAGAATTGGCTCTATCTAGTCTAACAGAAGACAATAATTCTGGTCCGGATAAAATTCCACCTATTGTTTAAAAAAAATGTTCTGTCACTCTGTCTAGAGTTTTGTGTTTTATCTTTAATTGTTCGTTAACATATGGTGTATTTTTGTCAGAATGGAAAACATCCTACGTTACTCCTATTCACAAATGTGGTCCAAAACAGGAAATAACTAACTACCGACCTATTAGTAAATTGTCCGCAATACCTAAGGTATTTGAAAAAATTGTTTGCGATAAACTGAAATTTTTATTAAAAGAGACCATATCCCCGTACCAACACGGTTTTGTATCCGGTAGATCAACTTCTACTAACCTAACCATTTTCACGAATTGTATTCTTAATTCATTAGAAAAGGGTTACCAAGTGGACGTTATCTACACGGATTTTGCTAAGGCGTTTGATAGGGTGCATCATAAAATTTTATTACAAAAACTAGAGAATATAGGTTTTCATTCCAATATGCTTAAATGGCTGAGAGCTTATCTTACAGGACGCAGCCAGCTTGTTTCAATTGACTCGTTTACCTCTTATCCCTTTTCTGTCACTTCTGGCGTTCCGCAAGGGAGTCACTTAGGTCCAATGCTGTTCCTGATTTTTATAAATGACCTACCTGATGTTCTTACTAATTCAATGAATCTTATGTTTGCGGATGATTTAAAATTTTTTAGACGTGTAAAAAATTTAACAGACTGTTCACTTCTCCAAAATGATGTAAATAATCTTATAAACTGGTGCAATATGAACCAATTAGCCCTAAACATATCCAAATGTCAATGTTTTTCGTTTACCCGTCGTTTGTTACCTATCGTTTACGATTACAATATGCAAAATCATGTCCTTGATAGAGTTTCTATTAAAAAGGATCTTGGAGTAATTTTTGATTACAAGCTAAACTTTGTTCATCATATAGAATTCATGGTGAACAAAGCTAACTCTATGTTGGGTTTTATTTTTCGTAATTCGTATGAACTTAGGGACCCTTACACACTAAAAGCCCTTTATGTTGCGTATGTAAGATCGATCCTAGAATACTGTTGCGTAGTTTGGAATCCTCATTACAATGTTCATATTACAAGAATAGAACAAGTCCAAAAAAAATTCACAAGATTTGTAGTGCACAAATTAGGTTGGAATATTGAAATGCCTACGTATAACGTAAGATGTCAGCTTATTGGTATTCAGTCATTAGAAAACCGCCGTAAGATGTTCGCTATAAATTTTATCAGAGATATCTTAACATATCATATTGATTGATCTTATTTATTATCTTTAATTGATCTTTACGCTCCTTCTCGAGAACTAAGAATCCGTACCTTATTCCGTGAAAACATTCATAGAGTTAATTACGCATTTAATGAACCCATAACTCGCAGTGTTAGGGAGATTAATAATGTGTCAAACAATTTAGATTTTAATTTCCATTTGAGTAGAAACTCATTCAAAAATATGTTAAACTTGTATTTTTTAACAAATTAAATAATGTCATCAAATAGCTTTCATTTTTTTTTTTTGTATGGATATAGCTTTAATTTTATTATGATGTTAAATTTCGTTAGTCTATTTGAGGTTGTAAACTCTAATTGATGTAAATAAATAAATAAATAAAGACAGGTTCAGAGCTATTAAGAAGCCTCCCCAATTTTGAAGTCAAACTTTTCTACTTGAAGATTCGATGTGAAGCCAGAAATATCAATTTCCTAAGACCTTAACTGAAACTCATTAAGACGGCAAAAAGGAACATCTGTTTGGATGTGAATTCTTAGTTGGGACTATATATAGACGCATCGACAATAGCAGGAGATTGCCAGGTCCAAAGAGACATCAGAGATGCCGTTTTAATTTTTTCTACTCATGCAGCTTAAGAAGAGACATACAATGTGAGCAGAACGGCAGAAGAACAATTTTTAATGTTAATGAGTTCGATTTGGAATGCAGTCGGCTTCGTCAATATGTTCGAAACTATTTTTGCATACTACTATAGTCTTAGCACTTTACTCACAAACGGATTGGAGTTAGTTACAAAGTCAAAAACACTCTTAGCCGAGTTCATGAGAAAAATGCGAAGCAGATATAACGAAAACGATACTTATTTATGTACTGCCTCTTGCGAAGAATTGACAAAACTTCCAAGAGTATCAATCTGTCATGAAAAAGTGTTTCTCAACTTTGACGTTCGGAATCGGCGTAAAATTGTAGGTCCCCTCAATTCTTCATACGCACTCAGAGAATTGTTGATGAGAGTAAGCCACTTAGGCCTTGGCTCTTCAAGAGCTGTCGCGCCACTTTATTCATATTTTATTTTTATTAAGTTTTACTAGCTGGTATGTGCGAAGAGGAGCAATTCATGGTAGGCGACAGTTCGGCAGACCCATTCTGCGCTGAAAGGTTGGCGTAAATGAGTCCTGATTTTCTGAAGCCTTGTGGGAGAGATTGGAAGTCATGAAAACGAGATTGGTGCACTGTATGCCGGTTATTTTCAAAACATAAGACAGCCCTACACAGTTCAAGCACAGAAAATGAACTTATACAGATGTCTCATCCCTGCAGAAAAAAATGAAACATTTTTTGCTCTTAACAGACAAACGCTTAACAGACAAGGAGCTTTCGGAAGCTTTTTTCCTTGCCAAGGTATTCATTTATAGGCAATGAGGTGAGCGAAAATAGATTTTGAATGCATTAAGTGAATGTGTTAAAGCTTTTGGAAAAAGCTTTTTTTTGGTAGCTTTCAATTTCATATATTATTTCTCGCCATAAGGGTGAGACATCTGTATAAATTTATTTTCTGTGGTTTAAGACTTTAAATGAATTGTTGAAGATAAGGCGATGACGAATCAAATTCCATTTCCAACGATTCTGTCAAGTCGAACTTGACAAAGGGAACGGGTCGTTGTTCTGTATTTAAAAAATTTAATATTTACCATTTTTCTGACTACCCTTTATCACGATTAACTTTCTTAACTTTAGCTTTCGAGCCCAAAATGTGTTATGAAGGTATGTCAGTTATGTAAACCATTTTATGCAAATTAGTTGGAGAAAGGTCCGCTACGTTACAATTGGGAACTATACTTCAAAGTTCTACAAGTAAAACATCAAAAATCTGTACTCAAAAATTCTGTAAATAATTTACAAAATTTTGGAGTACAGATTTTTGGAATTCAGAATTTTAGAATACAGAATTTTGACCCCAACCGCTTGACAAAATCATCAACCACGCCTCTACAGCCTAAGCAATTGGGTCCATTGATTACAAATTTTGAAAAACAAAATTTTAAACTTTTGAATGTGTTTCTTTTGAAAGAACAAAAATATCCTTGATCCACGTCAAAAGCAATTTAACATCAAAAAACAAATCTAATGAGTACCATTAATATAATTAATAGCTACAAAGCCTCAGGCAGTTGAACTTGTATTTATTATTGAAGCATCTCTTAGTCTCTAATGTAACCTATCCATTAGAAATTCAAAAAAAAAAAAAAAATAATAATAACGAGCATGCTTTTCCAAACTTATCTATCAACTTTGCTCTCTAAATCATCTTCCGCATGGCCAGCCGAACACCGGCACCGGCCGGCGGCGGCGGCAAAGAAACTTTAATATTTAAAAAATAAAAATTTAATTGTTTCAACATACCTACCCCAGACAAAACCTTATTCCTTCATCAAAATAAATATCTCCCAAAGCCATATCACGATTATGGTTTTAAACCCCAAAACCTAGAAAAAACAAAATAACACACACATGGGCTCAATTTCTTTTATAAATTGCCAAATCGTGAGGATACCAGTGAAAGTCGTTTAAAGTCAAATTGTTCCTTTTTTTCTTGTTTTCGTTTCATTTCCTCACTTTTATCGATCCCATTTTTAGGTCAACTAGAAAGTGAAAAAAAAAATCGTTCCAAAATTGGAACTCATAAACTAAGGATCAAGATTATTTTCATCTACCTTCAGGACCTTGCTCAATTTTTCAATAAAAATTATGAGACAAAAATGTCAACCAACTGATTTCGTATGTTGTCGTGCCGGTTGGTCCTACACGTTTTACCTTCATTTATTTTAATCTTCTTTCGGCCCCAAATACAAAAACCAATTAATGACATTTTGTAAAATGTTGTTAACAGTGGAACGAGTGCATTGAAAATTTGATCTTTTTTTTATTTCGAACACTTTACAGAACATCGCTTCTGGGTCTTCGAAAACTTGCCCAAATTCAAATGAATTGTAATGGTCGCTCCCACTATTCTACGGGTGGCATTTGAAGCATCAACGTGTCCGGAGGGATTCTGTCTTCTTCCTAGACCCTTCAAGCTTCAAAGATTACTTTCTATTATTCTCAAAAACTATCCGAACCGGCACCATCTGCACGTACATCTGTTCTTTGTTTTTTCGGGTTAAAATTCATTGGAGGCATCAGTGAAGCAAACTACTACCGCTGATGCTGTCCCCGAATGAGGAAGTCCCTCTACTTTAGGGTGACCAGATATAGAATCAAGGAAAAGAGGACACCTACCAAAATCTCAAAAAAAAAAGAAGAAAAGTTCAATTTTTTTTTTTATAATTTATTTGAATAAACAAAAAAAATGTAATTCTAACAAAAAAAGTAAAATTTTTTTCCATTTATGGTGGCGCTACAGTCCAGGTCGGACCAGGGCCTTATCCAACAAACGTCTCCAGCCAGCTCGGTTCCTAGCTATCTGTCTCCAGTTGCGCACGCCAAGTTGGTTCAGGTCCTCTACCACCTGTGTGCTCCACCTGAGGCGCGGTTTTCCTCTTCTGCAACGTCCTTTCGGGCTGGATTCGAAGACTCTACGAGCGGGAGCATTATTTTCCATTCACTCTACATGAACCAACCATCTAAGTCGTTGCACCTTAACTTTTTTGATTAGGTCAGTGTCGCTGAAAAGCTCGTACAGTTCTTGATTGAATCTTCGTCTGCATTCTCCATTTATGCAGACAGGACCAAAAATCACTCGAAGAATTTTTCTTTAAGTCCAAAGAAGCAGCGATTGGCAAGAGTGATTCTTCGTTTGATTACAGCGCTGGTGTTGTTGCCTGAGTTGATAGTGGATCGTAGGTAGACGAAGTGCTTAACTACCTCGAAATTAAATCTGTCTATGTTGATGTTGGTTGTCCGTTCTTGTTGACAGTATTTACTTGATCTTGCCCTCGTTAACCGGTAGACCCATCTTCCTGGCCTCCGTCTCAAGAATCACAAACGCTCCACTGACATCACGCTGTGTTCTTCCAATTATGTCAATGTGGTCTGCGTGTCCTAGTAGCTGGACGGACTTTTGAAAGATTATGCCTCTGGTGTTGACGTTGGAGTTAGGGTGAATATTTGATGGATGGTGTACTTTCCGGTTCTGAAGCCACACTGATAAGGACCTATCAGGTTGTTGACGAAAGGCTTCGAACGGCACGACAGACAAGATCTTGTAGGCGATGTTGAGGGGACTTATACCTCTGTAGTTGGTGCAGTTCAGGGGATCTCCTTTCTTGAGGATCCGGTATACGATGCTGAGGTTCCATTTGTCGGGCATGCAGCTTAGATTATTAAAAAGTAGAAAAGAACAGATGGCGTTCTGAATGGGTTCTGGAATGGGTGAGTTATAGTCAACATTTTGTGGTGAAGATTCTTTTAAGGCCGTCTTCACACGAAAAATATTTTTTAATATAAATCGAAAAACTGAGAGGACACCGAAAAAGAGGACAAATCGCTTTAAAAAAAAAAAGTCACCGGACAAAAGTTTCTTAGGTTAAAAAGAGGACATGTCCTCCATAAAGACGACGCCTGGTCAGCCTACTCTACTTAGGACTTAAGGAGGGCGATCGCCACAGCCACTGCACGACGCTGTGGCTATGTGGCGACGATAATGAATATTCCGTTTTCGAAATTGCATAGAGAAAAATCAACGGTGCCCCGCAGAACGCTGCGCTGCTAACTCGATTTGGCTGGAATAGAATAGAAATGAACAGAATCTATTTTGAACTCGACCAAATAAGGAAATCCCATGCTGTAGGCACATCACCATCAACATCACCACATAGCTAAGACAGAACAGAACACACAAAATCATCCACATACATAAATATTTAGTGCAAACTCTACTTTAAGGGCAAGGAGAGCTGAGGCTGGAGTCGGTTGTAGGTCGGTCGAAAGGAAGAGATGAGGAAGACAAGGCACATAGATCTGATGCCGATGCCGAGGCACGTCTGGCCTCGATCTTAAACGAGTACAGGGAGCACGTAGGACGTAGATTCATTTAGTGTATGAATTCAAATCTTCCAAAAAACCAAATAAACCGAATAATTTAAACTCCCTCGCGTACACACACACACACACACTAACAAACATATTCGACTTTGTAGTTCGATTATTATTTCTCGGGATATGATAATAATTTGGCAAACGGGGTTAAAATCGAAAACTACTTTGGGTATTGATTTGTGATTTTGTGGCAGTTTAAGAAATCGTTAAGGGGCATTTAAACTAGCAGAGCTAGGGCGGGTCCAGTGGAACTGACAATATTATGGTGTATTTGAAATTTGATTAATTTACCTCTTGGTTGGCGGAGATTGGGAAATATAAAATGGAAATATGAAACTTTTGAAAGACATGATTGAGTTCATTTTTTGTTGATTGCTTGGATGGAGTTTTATTGAGGAAGAGAAGTGCAGTTGAGCTTTTGTAAATGTCTAGTTAGCAATTGAATTTAAGGCATTGATAATGAGGGAGTTAAAAGAAATAATACTTTTATAAACAGTCCTCTAGAAACTCTCACGATGAGATGAATGACGGATTCTAAAAAGGTTGTACTTGTTACTAATTCAAGACATTTATGGTGTTGTCACATTTAATTTATTCTTAATTCTGTCTTAGATAGCTCTGCTGAACCTAATTTTTTTACAACAGGCACGCACTTAAGGGGTTTATGATACCGTTTTTATTCCAAAGCACAAGACTTTCATTACATTTGGTCTTGAATTCCTAGAATTGTTATTACGTGTAAAATTTGATATACGCACATTCGTGTTGTACCGCTAAAGAACGAAACTCTATACTTGACAGTACGACCGGAGTTAGGGTATTACGGTCGAATATCTTTAGGGAATAAATGCAACTGGTTATATTACTAGAGACTCAATGACGAGTTGAATTTTAAATGTTTATACTAGGCGTGTTTTTTTGGCAGAGCTATCCGTATCTGCAGTGGGAGCTTCTATGTATTACACATACAACACGCAGCTGCGGATAAGACTTAAACTTAAATCTGGCTGCGGATAAAAAAGTGACATTTTTTCGAGTATCGATACTCGATCGGAGAACAATTGAATTTCTTAGGTTGGTAACTCGGATAATCGGATAACTCAAAGAGTCTCGAAGGCTGTGTTCGCAGAGTGCAACGCAGTTTAAGTGCGTTCTTTTATTTAAGTTTATTTTGAATAAAAATGGAACGCACAAATCAAGGAACGAGTCACACATAGTTGCTCTATGGTGTTAAATATTTTCTTCTGTAATGTCGTTTTCTGTTGCGAGATTTAAGGTATAACTACAACGGCCACTTTTTGCAAAAAGTGGGAAATTTACAAAAGTAAAATTTTTGTTTCTTTGTAACACCATTTGAATTTGGAAAAAAAACTACAAAAATTGTTTTTGACATCAAAAAAAAATCTTTCTGCATCATTAAGGGGCCGACCCATAGAATCCGTCAGTCTGTTAGCGTTGACGTTTTCAACTGACAGCACAATAGAATATACAAGTTCTTATGGAACTCGTCCCATAAGCAACGCATGTGACGGATACGACGGATAGAGTTGGTTAACTTTCTATTTTTTGCGTTCGTTGATCCATTGACAAATAAATTTGACGAACAGTCAACTCAATACCTATGTTTCCACAGCAGCAAGGAAAAGCAATGAATGAACAAAACTTTGTGCAAAAGTATCATTTTGACACAATTTTAATGTTTAAATTTAATTTTTTTTGTTCGGATTTGAGGTTTTGTGAATAAGTTTTACACCAAGCAAATGAAACTTTCAAAGTATACAACGTATTCTATGGGACGGTTCGTTCCGGCAAATACGTTGGCAACAACGTATACGTCGACGCTGCGGGATTGCAGATTCTATGGGTCGGCCCCTTTACTTTTAATTTATCAAACTGTCACAAAATGAGTTTGAAAATTTTCACTTTTTGGCTTTTTACAAGTGCTCGTTGTAGTCATATCCTTAGAGTCGAGTAAAATTTGCTAAACGAGTTGGTGAAGTGAGGAAAAAGTAGAAAAATCTAAGATTTCATGATCTATTTGAGACTTGAGATTCAAAAAAATGGATTCGAGATTCAAAAATCTGAATCTCGATTTTTATCAAAATTCAGACATAGGTACCTACAAGCACACGCACGTTCAAACACACTGCTCTGTTTGACATTTGTCTGAACATTTGTTATTTTTGTATTTATTTGTTTATTGAACGACGACTGATCAAATCTACGAACATACCCCAATATGTCAAAAACTTATCCGAAAGCAAAACCAAAATAACAAATTATCTGACAGCTAGACAAGTCTACCAACTTAAAAATAAAATAAAACAGGTGCGGATGGGTAACTGCGGATACGTTGCGTCGATAGCGATGCCAAAAAAGCACGCCTATTGCCCCCAAAATTGAGTTTTGGATTTAAATTACCAGGAAATGTTCCCATTTCTAGGAAAATAAAGAAAAATTCCAAGGAGAAAGCATTTTTTAGCTTAATTATTTTATTTTAGCTCAGAAAAGAAAATTTTGTCAAAACAAGTTCACCAACCTTTAACCACAGATAATAAATTTATACAGATGTCTCACCCTTATGGCGAGAAATGATATATATGAAACTGAAAGCTACCAAAAAAAAAAGTTTTTCCAAAAGCTTTAACGCATTCACTTAATGCATTAAAAATCTATTTTCGCTCGCCTCATTGCCCATAAATGAATACTTAGGCAAGGAAAAAAAGCTTCAAAAAGCTCCTTGTCTGTTACGGCGTTGTCTGTTAAGAGCAAAATATGTTTCATTTTTTTCTGCAGGGATGAGACATCTGTATAAATTTATTATCTGTGCTTTAACTCTTTTGTACTGACTCGTGAAAAATTCAAACAAGTCAAAACCTTTTAATCTTGAAAGTTGTTGAAAGACACGGCTTTTTAATTCACTGCTCCAAGCTCATTTGTAAACTTAAAACCAGACAAAACCAGGCCATTTGCCCCATTATAAACGAAAACTAAAAAAAAAATAATATCTAGTGCACTTATTATCTCTTCTTTCAGTAGACTTGGGCGGCTAGAGAGGCTCACTTACTATTTACAACAAATATCTATTCAACTGCATTAAAGAAGCAAAATCAGCTTCTTAAACAATGCACTCTTTTATACTCGAGAACTTTTTTTCTTATTTAAAGAAAAAAAAGAAAAAAAAAATCAAAACACTCCACAACATCAATAAGAGGATGAAGACCGAAAGACTGAATTTATTGACCCTAATTGCCCTCCAGGCCTGTCGGCTGTCAAGTACTTTGGGCGTACTTTTTTGAATAGCGAACGCGTCAAGCACTCGTTTTAGCCATTTAACCCCTGCTAAGCAGTATCAACAGCATCACCATCTGGTAGCAATTGAAATGAGAAAAGAGAAAAATAAAAATTAAGAGATATCGAAAGAATAAGGAAATTTCGTTTCTTTTTTTTAATGAGAATAATTTATTTATTGGAGGCTTTTGGCATAAAAAAGCTACAATTCAGAAGTGTCAATCAATTCGGAATTGTTACATCCGATAAACAACAATTAAGTGAGCCTAATCGCACCTTCAACACCTCCGTCTTGAGAAATCCGTTTTCATTTGTGAGGGCAAGCAAGTTCATTTAAAAAAATGTAAACTTCATGTTGAAAAGTAATTTCTCTTGTAATGGCCAATTTGTTATTTGGAGCATAAACACTACACATTTTTGTTTTTCATTAATTTTCACTTGCACTTCTTTTTTTATTTTCGTGTCTACTTCACTTTTTCCAACTTCATCGTCTCTGTGAAGTCAATTTTCACCCACATCAACTGCTATCCTGACTGCGCATAGCAGCTGCGATGAAAAGCATCTAAACTTGCATTCATTAAGTCTTCAAGACGAGAGAAAGATAATACTGCGGACGCGGTGGAATGGTGGCGGTGGGTATCTAAGGCATCTTTTGGTATTGTTGTTTTAGACAAAGACTTAATTACCAGAAGTTTATATACGCGACTGTTGTTGAAACAAAACAAAAAAAAATCAAATATAAAACACGAGGTTTATAAAGATTGTTTACAACCAATAGTCAGTACATACATATTTGGTACAAAAGTGGTTGTAAGTCGAAATGGAACACATGCTGAAGATGCTGAAGAATGGAAGCAAGGAGTCAGTTGTTCTAGTATAGTTTCTCACTTTAGATGAAAACTGATACTCTTTTGTAATCAAGATGTCGAAGATTAATTTAACACTAATGATGCACTGCGCTGCTTCCACTGTGCCATATGATACAGTTGTTTCTGGAGGGTGTATTTGTATTCTTTAGGCGTGATGGAATGTGTTTGTGTCTAAAGTAACGAAAATAACTCGGATTTTTGAGTCAAACTACTTTTGTGTGTATGTAGTGTGTTGTGGGTAATGTTGCAAAGTTATTGAACGGGAAGTGAAATTCATTTGCAACCGAGAAATAGTTTTGAGGAACTTAAGATAAGAGGAACAGATGTTGCGGAATTGGGAAATAAGTTTTGTTGTGTGCCCTGGTGTCAGCAAGACTAAATTTTGAAACAAATGGTATTTTTTTATAACAGAAATGTGTCAATTAAACTGTCGATTGTGTGTACATTTTGCTGATGTTAGGGAAACTTTCAATAGAATTGAATTTATAAACGGAAATTCATGCATATTTTCATTCAGGGAAGAAAAAGTCCTTTTCTAGAGAGACAATTGTTTTATGTAAGTGTTAGATTTCGTGCTGGGTATTCCCGATAAATTAATAGCTATTATTAAGCCAACTTATGATCAATCGAAATTTCAAGTTTTGCATGAAGGGATATTGTCAGAAGAGTTTGAAGTCTAAAGTGGGGTCAGACGTCGCTCTCTCACTCGATCATGGATTTTCATCAAATGACAACAGGTGTGAAGAGAGAAGCAGAAATCGTGGGGCTAAAAATCAACTCCGGATCATCTGCATTAGACTCGGAACCCAGTTATTTTCTCTTACAAATATTTCTCAACAACCTTCCAATATCTTTGAAGCAGCATCTCTGCTGAGGGTGGCATCGAACAGGAAGTCAGTATTTGGAAGTCAAAGGGTGCTTTTGCTTCTTAGCTTAAGAATCAAGCTACGCTGTTCCGATCCAAAGTCGAATACGTCTTACTTTAAAGTTTCAGTACCTGCATAGTCGAGAGAGCTCCTCGGGAAAATGGGTCAGGGACCTATTATCTCTATTATACGACGTAGAAAATAGCAGTGAATCACGAAAACGCTTCGAAAAGGCGACAACTGTATTGTGGCGCAGGCAATGCAATGCAGTCTACTCACTCAAGAAGGAAGAAGAGCTGGACGGCCGATAAGCTCACGGAGAACGACAGTCGAAGAGGAGTTAGCTAGACGAAGAAGTTTCGACTCATATATCTAGGAATCGTAGACGACAGCGAGCTGGAAACTCTATGACTCATTATAGGGGTCCACCCACGGACAAAAAAGTTCTGAGAACCTAAGTAAGTAAGAAAATAAAACTATTTGGCATGCAAATGCGGAAGGCAGAGGAGGGGTGGACTGATGAAGTTCTCATTTTTGGAACCGCATCCGGTTTTCACAGTTCTCTTCATACATTTAAAGAATATTTTGTAATTAAAGTTCTGTAAAAATTGGTATAACTGTTTTCGGAACGACATAGTTTTAGCTTTCTGCTTTTGTTTCTTTTTTTAAATCATGATGGAATTTATTTAAAAAAGTAAGCTTTTGGCAAGTAAAATAGAAGAGGCCGAACAAGTTGAAGACAATCTTTATAATTGCTTAAAAGCCACATTTGAACCAGGTCAGCTATAAATCTGAATTCAAAGACAAAAATCCCACTATTTATCGATTCTTAATTTCTCATTTAAAACTCCTGACATGTGAATAATTTTTGTTCACTCTCAAAGCCTCAAAGAGGCCAAGATTATTCATTATTATTATCAACTTTAAAACCCCTACGCCAGCAATTCTCAACCATAAACGGATTTCCCCCAAAAGCCATTTGAAATCCAAACAACAAATTGGACCCTACCCAACTAGTCCTTTTTCTATCCCACACATACATTTAAAATCTGCATATATTAAACCAACAACCCACAAACATTAAACTCTTAGCATAAATTTAAGCAAGTCTCATCCAAAACACTCTTGTTTTTGTCCCATCCCGAACCGCAAAGAAAAAAACAACGACAACACCAGCTTTATAATCTTCTCCACAATCTCCTGTGAAAAAACCCCAATAGGCCCATTACACACCGTTCATAAATGTTGGAATTATGTTTTTCTCGATTTTTTTTTTTCTGTGTACTAATCTTACTCCTGCGGGAACAATATTCCAGAAACCGTAGGGTCCCACAAAGAACACATTACATTACTTGCATAAATAAATTCCTCAAAGAATGTAAATCGGATGTAATTTAGAATGTTTTCTTGAATTTCTTTTTCTCGCAATACCACCATCAACCCAATCTCCATATCACTGCGGGGCTGATAAAAAAAAAAAAAGTGTTGGCAGAAAACTTGTCCCTCAGCGCAAATATCACTGACCTACTTCGAAAATAGTTGGCGTGTGTTTTTTTTTTTCTTCTTTTTTTTTAAGTTAACGTATTTTGAAATGCAGAGCAAACCATTTGAAGTATAAAAGTTTTTCTTTTACTTTTTTTGGTTTCCAGCTTCAATATTGAGATCATTTTTTGGTGGGAAGAGAACGCGACGCGGCAGCCTTGTTGGGTAGACTACACTGAGCAAGTCTTTGCCAATGTAGGTACTTTATGGAGTGCTGTTGCAGCAACTAGAGAGCCTTAGTATATTCACTATTGGCCCTGTAGGAACATTAACATCACCATCACGACCGACAAAAAGAACTCAAAACCTGGTGTCAAAGACCGAAACACTTTTCTTTGTGCTGAATGTAGGCAAAACGTATGTTTTCTTTAAATTGCATGTTCAGTGGCGAATTACTTTTTAACTCCTCCAAAAAAAAAGAAAAAAAAAAAAATTCTCTCAACGCAACGTGATGAAGTTTTGCCAGAACTAAGTGCAAGAGCAACAAAAATATTCTATTAAAAGTTTCGCCCGCCCACATTGCAAAACAGATTTGCATATAGGAGGTATTTTTGTAAAAAAAAAAAAAACCAGAGGAGTTAGAATTTCAAAATATTTGCCAACTTGCCAAGGTGAAAAATCGGTAAATAAAAAATTGAGAAAAAAGGTAATTATTGTCAGGAATTTGGCAAGTTTTTGTTTGTAATCTGTTGTTTCTTTTTTTTTACAAAATTGGAAACAGAGTAGAAAAGTTAAGAAAGCTTCGGAGTAAAAAGTAAAGAGTGCAAATGCATCGACTCGTCCTGATGCTGTGATATTAAAAAAGTTGTATTTGTTTAAAAAAACAAAGTTCGAGGTTAATTTAGTTTTTAAATCAGTTTTTTTGTTTAGTTTTTCTTGGGTAGTGGAACTTGTTACCAAAGTTTGTTTTTTCAGATATTTTTGTGTCCTTTTGTTTTAAGACTCTTAAGAAGGGCAGGAATTTGTGGCAAAGAGCAAACATAGAACACCTAACGTAAGAACCTAAGATATTGAAAAACCATCACCATCTGCTTGATCGGATAAAAAATGTATTGATTTTTGTTTATCCTTGATTTTATTTACAGAAGTGAATAATGTTGAATACTTATTGGAGGGAGCTTTAAGTTTTCGTGGAATTTCTGTCATGACACAAAACATTTTTGTCAATTTCTATTTAGCTCACCTCATCTATGAAAAAAATGACAAACAAGATTGAAAACGAACGTCTGAGGATCCTCATTTTATCACTGAAAATAAGTCTTATTACGGACTTGTTCCTCAAAGCGAATTTCTTTGTTTATGGCTTGATAACTCAAATGTCCGTTCCTATAAAAGATTCCTGTCAAAAAAACATGATATCCCAAAAGCCCTAGGGGGCAAAACTAAGACGTTTCTTTTTCATAGTTGCTTGCTAGATTATTTTTAATGAGGCAGAATTAGACCTTCCTTGCTAAGTAGCAGTCCTCAAAGTCGTTGATAGACTTATCCATTGACCATTCGGTATTCGAGAACGTTGTTGCCGATACCTACTTGATACAAACATCCGACATAATTGCCACCAAAATTGTTTGCAAAAATACATGATCTAACTAGGTTATCGGACTTCACTTTATACTCTAGCTGCTTCTTCCTCCCTTTTGTTAATTCTTTTCTTCATTTTATGCCAATTGCCTTTTTCATCATATCTTGTAATAAAGCAACCTACGTATCACTTTAAAATTTAAATAAAACCCATACTGTTTATTTTATGTCGTCGACAGCTTTCTTCCTAAGTTCCCTCATTTTGAGAAACTCCATATAATTAATAAAAATTTTATATTCCCCCAACAAATTCAATAAAACTCTTCCAAACCAAAAATAACAACTGGCTCCGTTCTTCTATTTTATTACTCCCCCAGTTCTGACTTGTTGTTATCCCTATCCGCTGGCCTTATTAATATGTGTATAAATTTGCTTTATAGCTTGAATAATTCTAAAACTTCTTCTTGCCAATAGATCGAGATAGACTGAGAGATAGAGAGGGAAAGAGAAGTAGAGAAACTTGTTAGTCACCGTGTGTTAACGTCTTCATTGTTATCGTTTACTCCTTAAAGGATACGTTGTGCTCTTTGCATATAAATCGACTCTCATTAATCTTGACATGTTATCACCGCAAAAATGTAGTAAAATCTGGTTAGAGAGACTGTTGTTGTTGTCGACGTAAGTCCTGAATGTCGAACAATATTTTGGCTGTCCTTAACTCTTGTATGTGGTAAAACGTTAATATCAATGAATCAAGGCCAAAATCTATGTGTGTCCCTGATGGAATAGAAGTTCGGAACGTTCAAAAGGAACAAAATATATAACTCCTGTCCTGGACTTTGTAAATCTTCTGGTTTGGTCGTACTTTATTTATTGGTAGTAATGTGTCAAAAATTAGCAAAAATAAGCAGCAATAATGCCGAGTAATTTATAAGGAACATGCCAATGGAGAGTTCTTTTTGATCACAAGTCTGATGACGAGGGCCGGCGGAGCTGCGAGGCGGCGGTGAGGCGTCAATAAGTTACACGTAGAGCTTCGGAAGAAAAAGTGTGTTGCAGATAATGGAATATTAGTTGAAAGTGGCAAACGAATAGCCTTGATTCAATATTAATAATAACGGCCATTTGTGTAAAAAGGCTCAGATGTTTATGGGGCCATAAACTTAATTGGATTCGTGATAAGATATTTCCTTTTTTGTTGTTGCTGGCCGTGGTTGTCTTCCGTGATGTCCTGGAAGACCCAGTCCATTATTATTATTGTAATATGAGAAAATTAACTTTGGTTTAATTTTAACGTATTTGAAATTCATTATTGGATGGTCCTTGATGGTGAGCATTGCCAATTGGAGGTGTTTGCCGGTTTCGGAAGAATAGTGTTGTCCGAAAGTGCTGCATGATTTTCCCAAGTGTAATTTCAGAGTCAAAAGTGTTTCTTTAAGTGCCAAAGTTGTTTACTGTTTCGATGGTGAAATAAATAGTGGCGCATTCCTTAAATCTAAGCATGAACTATTATTTATTCCACAAGTCTGTTAAGAAGGATTTCACAAAATCCAAGGATTTGTTAAGGTTCTCAAAGGCTTTCAATTTCACAATCCTTATTTGACAAGCTAAATACAACTTTCAGATAAAACATTAAAAGCAACCAAAATTCCTTTTACAACGTGAAGATAAAACTAACCTGTTTGATTTTGAGACCAAAAAACGTTTACATTATGAAAAAGACCAAAAAGGATTTCCTTCAAAGCCCTCAACCAAACTTAAATACAAAGTGCGACAAGACCACAAAAACCAAAACCAATGAACTTTCTGTTTATCCTTAAATACGCTTTTAAATACCAAGAACCTATCATTATCACATTTTCTTGATAGCTTTTTGAACTTTGATACTGTCCTTAGAAAAATATACCATTTTTATTTCCTCTCAAAAAGGACCATACCTTAACTTTACGTAAATATCAGAGAAAAGAGAGAGGAAAAGGGAATCAAGAGTTTCATAACGAACAAAAACTAAATGTATGTCATCGCATCTTAATGAATTTACACTAAGAACTCCTTATGGAGCAGAGTGTCGAGACTTAGTGGAAAAGGGGGATTGCTTGAAAAAAAAGCATTTTTTTCTTTCCTTCGAATGGTGATGGTGAATGCAGTTACTTGCAGGTGAACACTCTTGAAAATGGCAAACCATTTAACCTAGATTCACTTCTCCAACCTTATGTCTATATAGACTTAACAGTCTTTAGACTGGTGATTCTTACAAAAAAAAAAGAAGAGAAATGGCAAACTCCCACTCACAAAAAAAAGGGAAACGCCAAATCCTTCTTATGTTAAGTAAATATTTTTACAGTTCTAAGATTTTAAACTTTAAAGAGCTTTGAAACTGAAATATAAACTTCCAAGTTCCAAGTGTCCGACAGTAAGAAAGTTTTGCACCTAGAATTTTTTTTTTTTGCTTGATGTATTTTTTTGATGAATTAAATTAGCATATTTACAAAATAGCTCGAACTGTAAGGAATTTGTGGGGGTTAAGATCCTTTGTAGTGAATTTTCTAAAGAAATTTCTTTGCTGCTACTTTGGTTGGATCAATACTCAAAAGCCTTAACTACAGCAACCTGAAAGAAGTCCGCAGACTAGAAGATGGAACATTCTACGCGAAAGCTCAAGTCAGACCTCAATATATTGGTTCGGTTGGCATACCCAGATGTTGGACCCGAAATTGTTGATCAGTATACTATTGAGGAGTTTGGTCGCGTCATTTCCAACGTACTTCATCAAGGATTCTAACCATTTTTTCCCCTAAGAGACATCGAAGTCGAGAATCTCGAAGTTTTTTTTTGTCGAAGCTTAATTCCCTAAATAGTCGAATTAACACTTAAAGTGAGAACTTGAGTTGATAACCTTTCTAATTTCTTTCTTTTTCATCGAAAAGAAGTGCTTATCCTTTACAAATCTACCTCAAGCTTTAGAAACAGTACTCGTTTAGTTTAACTCGATAAAACACATTTCCATCTTCCATATTGATCGCTCTTTTCTATACTGCTTGCATACTATAAATACCCCTTTATAAATCAAATATTTATAAGAACACGCATTTTTTAAGGAAACATCCACGTAAATCCTCTACTCGTATGTTAATCTCAGATTTTACAAATTTCTTATTGACAGATTTTATAAAAATTTCAATTTCGATAACCATTATGACGTATACAAAGTAAAAAGACATCTCATTTTTTCTTCCTTAAAAACAGCAATTTCCACGCATAACAAAGCACACTTTTGAGGTTAGAGCCTGTAGGGTTTTTATTATCAAGGTGAACTGCCAATTGCGATACCAACTACCAGGGCGGCTTTCGAATCTATAGCCGTGATGGGTACATACATATTATTATGTTCAATAAGCAAATGGAAGAAATCCATTAACCCCCTTGAGGTCGAGGTTATAGAAGCGAATAGGACTTCAAATTTTATATTCGATTTGTGTGTGTACAAAAAATATAAAAAAGCATTTTTCCATTTTTATTCGGCGGCGTTATCGATTTCAATTGTAGAATTGCGTGGATTCGACATTTTGAGCACTTTGCCAGATGTGCACATACAAAGGTTCGATTTGAGGACGATTTTTGTTTTTGTTCAAGGTGGTGCGTTTCTGGTGGTTTCGTTAAATTTCAAATACAAATTTGTGTATTTTCTGGAAAACAATTTTTCGAGAGAAGGTAGAAGAAGAAAATATGGTCACTCTAACTAAGTATTAGAAGCGGAAGGTATTATGGTGAACACAAAATCAATGTGTGTCGAAAACAAAACTCACGTTTATTTTTTTAACTTATTTGATAGGTTTACACAGTTAGGTTAAATTGTTTTCGTTTTGTATAAAACAGAAGCTATAACAATACAAAGTATTCGAATTTTAAGTGAATTAAAAAAAAAAATACTTCAAACAATGAACACTCTTCAAACACAGAGTAAATAAGGACAACAAAAGTCATTAGAAAATAAATTTTGGCTTTGTATGAAATGTCATGTCAAAAGAAGAAAAATCAATCTAAATAAGGAGCTAAGTTTTGATACATAAATTAAAAGCTATTGTGTTGTCTACTCTTCAAGAAGGTCGACAAAAAAAAAAATTAAGGTGTCCATAAGTTGTCAAAGGTGAAAAATAACACACACATACCTATACAATGGAACTGTTATTCGTCTTAGTTGCTCCGACCAAGCCTAATATTTTGATATTATTAAAAAAAAACTAAACTAAACGAAAGACACTTTTAACTTGCAACAAGGCATGAACCTATTGCTGGGGTTTTCCCCAAGATATACCTGCTAATTTCGGTAATCAGACTGATACTCACTCACTTATAGATTTCTCGTATGGTGGACCGCAGTGAACAAGATGGTAAATTTATTGGTACAAACTCAGTCAAAGTCTAGCGGTCAGCATCACGGGAGCACTTCGCTCAACACCGACTCCTGCTTTCTCGACATTTTCTCCAAAATGGTAGCAGTCAATTCATGCGTTAGGCTTAGAGCCACCTCTCAATGGATTATAAAGGGTGTTTTTTTAGAGGTATAGAACTTTAAATTGCAATAAAACAACGATGGAATATTCGATTGACATGATTTTTTATTTAGTATTCAAAGGATAATCTTGTGGCATTACATTTTAATTGATTGATTTCTGGCATATGACTGCCACGGCTGGCTCGGATGTAGTCCAATCTGGACGTCTAATTTTCGATGACTTTTTCCAACATTTGTGGGCCATCTCGTTTTGGGCCCATTCGACGAATCTACGCCTTGCTTGATGATCGTTTGGCTTCAATTCTTGCACGAGTTGGATTTTGTAAGCACGCAAACCAAGATCCTTCCGCAAAATCTTCCACAAAGTGGATGGACACAGATCCAATTCCTGTGCTCGATGGCGGATGGACTCATTCGGGTCTTCCTCAGTGCTACGCCCTACAGTAGCAATAGCTTCTTCTGTACGAACCGTACGGCGCGGCGTCTCTGGGGATGTAAGTTATCAATTGGAGTAAACGTGGTGCGAAAACGTTCCATGGTCAATCGAATTAACTGCTCTGATGGACGATTATGTCGACGATAAAATGGACGTAGTGCGAGTTAAATAAATAAAACACCGGTTTTATTTTAATGTATTTTTATTCACGGTCAAAAAAAGACTGATATCTTAATCGTAAACAATAACCTACGCTACTTAGACTATAAGCAGCAGACACTCAGGTCAATGCATTCAATTTCCTATGGCCTTCGGATATTTAGATTTTCCCATAGGAAAGTAATGCATTGACTGTCTACTGGTTCGGGTTACGAAGCAACACAAATGTTCCGTCGTCAAGTTTGCTGACTTGCATTTGTGTAACTCGCGATACGTATTCCCCACAGAACTATTATTTTCTAAATAAAATTGCACAATTTGCAAACGTTGTTCAGGCGTGAGTCTATTCATGATAAATTGTCAAACCAAACTGAGAATAAATCACTTGACAGCTGTTAAATCAGTGGCCGTCTTGAAAAGTAATGCCAACTTAAACTTCTATACCTCGGACAAAAAACACCCTTTACTACTATTTTTGACAGATTCAGATCGATTAGATCATACCACTGCTAAAATTGTATTCGTTAATAATTTGCAGATATCTATTCCTTCAAGATACTTTAGGGAAGAAGGTGCACTCTTGGAAGATAACTCGGTACGCTTCTATATGCTTTGTTGGAAGTGGTACCAACTGAATCTGAGTCATATTAACTTTTATTTAAACAACAGGCTCTATAATCAACAAATGCTAGGTAGTCACAGGTCACTACATGCCTAGCAACAAAACAAATAAGGCCAAGCTTAGACCTAAGACGGTCGAAATGTTGATTTCCCTAGGCAGACAAGACATTAGTTCTAAGACTGGAGTCATAAAAGGACACTTCTTCATAGGAAGACATGCCATGAGGTTGGGGGTCTTCCCAAATGACTTCTGTATAAGTTGTATGGATGAAGAGGAAGAAAATACAGTCCAACACTTCCGCTGTACATGTCCGGCCTCTCAACAGAAGAAATACCTATCTCGGTAACTCCTTCTCCAATTTCATAAAGAACTTTCCCAAGAGTTACTTTCTATAGTGGTATCACTATGGAAGTTTAGGGTCTAAGTGAGTCAAGAATATTAAGACAGCTCCTCTAACCTAACCTAAACTATACATATAACCATAAAAGAAACGTTATAGTACAAAACGTTAGTTTTAATTTGTCAGTTTTATATTTTATCGCCACTTAAATGTTTAATTTCCATTGGCCCAAAGGATTTTATTGAGATTGCAATTAATTCCCCTAAAAACCCCAAAAACAAACTAAAACATAAACCTCAAGAAAGTACTTCAACAATGCCACAAGATATCACGAAATATTTTATGAGGATCACCATTTTCTTATTTAAATCAAGTTCATTACCATTCATATTCGTGGTATCCTTAAGGTCACCCAATTAGGCAGATTCTATTCCCTAAAACAAAAGGACACCATTAACCGAACTAACCGCAAAACTAATATGCGAAACATCAAAATTTATACCGTCCGTCGGTTATTCTGTTAAGTGACCCTACTTGAACCGCATTTATTATGCCCGCAAGCGGGTCACATCAAACCGAGCAAACGAACACGTGTGCTCCAGATACTCACAAAAACTTTCGCATAGCAAAACTTAACGACCTGCTTAAAAATCTTGGATTACAAATGAAAATAAATTCGGATGTGTTTTTCCAGATACAAAACAAAAGAACGTATACAGGGTGATTCACGAGCGTTGTGCCAAAAAGCTAGAGCGTGTAGGTTGAGTTGAGACAAGAAAAAAATCGTATGGGAGGGGGGGGGGGGGTCTATTCCCCCCCGTTTAGCCGGGAGGGGCAATTTTCTGAAAATTGACTTATTTGGTAAAAAAAATATTAAAAATCAACGGCTTAGTTTACAACACCGTGCTATACCTTTCTGAAAAGCCAAAAACTTCTTCTTTCACTTTGTTTTTAATTAAATTGTTTTAATGAACAGTTTAAAAAAAATAAATTTTCAAACTCAAAATTTTCAAAAAAAAAAGCAAAAAAAACATTTTTGAACTAATTTTTTTCAAAATTTTATGTAATTAAGTACTAATTTTGTTTTCAAAATTCAATGCCGTTTTTAATTTTAAGTCGAAAACAGAAAACTGGATGCAAAAATATCTTTTCGTTTTTGAGAAATTAAAAAAAAACCAAAACCACTTTTTTCTAAAAAAATGTTTATTTTTATTTTTACCTATCTGGACTTTTAGTTTACTTTATTAGTTTCATTTATAAATTTAATTTTTTGTAATTGGAGTTTTATGAGGACTCAATAAAGTAGAAAAGTATTACATTATCCCTGGATTAACCATTTTGTTCATTGATAACGTCTTAAAACTGACCTGCAATTTTTTCTTACTATCCCTGGGGCCGCGGCCACTCGCCGGCGAAGAGTTCTACCTGCTAGGGGCTTAAGATAATTAAACCGCAATTTTTCTTGAATGAAAAAACAATCAACAACTTTAAGGTAAATAACAGGTATCGCATATTTACTAAACAACCATTTACAATTAAAATATTAACTCATCAGCACATAACAATAACAAACTCATAAGCTCGAGAAGATTTAGCGGACAGGAACTTCTGCTACGGTTTAACTTGTTGTCGAGATCGGGAAGCCGAAAAACTCTACGCTGAAAGACATCCCAATAGATGGCGCCCAAGTCGTAGCATGTTTTCAAGAATCCACCGACTAGTGCACGGAGAGCTAGAAGTGAAAGGTCAATGGCAGACGCTATCAATGAACAAAATGATTAATCCAGGGAAAATCCAATACTTTTCTACATTATTGAGTCCTCATAAAACTCCAATTACAAAAATTTAATTTATAAATTAAACTAATAAATTAAACTAAAAGTCCAGATAGGTAAAAATAAAAATAAACATTTTTTTAGAAAAAAGTGGTTTTGGTTTTTTTTTTAATTTCTCAAAAACGAAAAGATATTTTTGCATCCAGTTTTCTGTTTTCGACTTAAAATTAACAACGGCATTGAATTTTGAAAACAAAATTAGTACTTAATTACATAAAATTTTGAAAAAAATTAGTTCAAAAATGTTTTTTTGCTTTTTTTTTGAAAATTTTGAGTTTGAAAATTTATTTTTTTTTTAAACTATTCGTTAAAACAATTTAACTTAAAAACAAAGTGAAAGAAGAAGTTTTTGGCTTTTCAGGAAGGTATAGCACGGTGTTTTAAACGAAGCCGTTGATTTTTAATATATTTTTTTTTACCAAATAAGTCAATTTTCAGAAAATTGCCCCTCCCGGCTAAACGGGGGGGAATAGACCCCCCCCCCCCCTCCCATACGATTTTTTTCTTGTCTCAACTCAACCTACACGCTCTAGCTTTTTGGCACAACGCTCGTGAATCACCCTGTATAGATGGCATTGGACGAAGAAATTCAAATAGGTAATTGCTTACCAAAGAGATTTCCAACATGGAACTCTTATGTGCTTCGTAGTTCGTAGATTATGTCAGTGATGCTGCCACCGGCACAGGAGGCGACGTCGGTCGTCGATGATGAAGATGGCGAGGTGACCTTCAGCAAAAGAGATGGGGATTCAAGCAAAAGAGATTCTTCTTTGAAATTTTCCATAAGTCCGGAGACTACTCAGAACTGAAAAGTCCAAAGAAAACATACGCCAAACCTGTCTCAGAAGGTTATAGATAGTCTATAGTTAGGTACACTTTTGAAGTTTCCTTTCCATCCATCACACGTGACACTATTTCACATGTCTTCTACTCGGGTCATAGCAACTTATTGGAAAGCGACGAAAGAATACTTCAAATAAAAGGTCTGCTAGACGGAGGTGACACTAAGAACTGATGACACGAACATAAAACCAGAGTGTCCTCTTTACAGTGCACCCACGACCCACACCATGCCCGTTGTGAAAACGAACATGATAAGAAGTAGAATCAGGCAAATTAGTCTGACGAATGGGTTCAGTTCAAAAAGCAAAAGAGACCATAGCAAACAAACAAACAAAAAAAAGGAAGAAAAATCTTATCCAAGTTCTAAATTTCCTGCGTTGATCCTTTTTGATGAGAAAAAAGGACTCGTTTGGATTTTGGATTCTCTGTTGACACTTAGGGCTTTAGGTTTTGTACACACAAATGGCAGACAACAAATTTTTGATTTTGTGTATGTTAGGAAGAATACATTTTCCGAAAGTGGATTTGTCCTTAAAAGAGACAAAAAAAAGGGAATGAGTGTAAATTGATTGAATTGGCGGTTTTATGGGTTTTTGTCGAAGCATGTGTTTACATCATTTCGAAGGCCTTCCTCATGCACAGGGCATTGTATGCCAATTTGTTGGTAATGACAAAAATGGTTGGGGTAGGTGTTAGATAATGTGTGTCAAGGGATCACATTATTTTGGTTTTGCATAATTTTCTGGGGTCGATTGTCTTCAAACTTGCTACATCAAGTAGCTTAAGAGATTTCGCGTGTTTTTGTTCTTATTTGTTGAAAATTTGAAATTCCATTCAAGGATATATTTTAAAAGGCAAATAACTTACAGCCAACATAACTTGGCTTACAAAAATGTTCTCCTCCTACGAGAATAAAAATTTACCAAAGCATAAATTTATGGTCTTAATTTTTTGGCCAAAGGAAACGTTCTAAAAAAATCTAATGCGGCAAATTCCGCGCATTTCATGGCTTCATGGCTTTATCCTGCCAAAACAAAGAAACAAAAAATCAAATTTCATTACACAACGTGAAAACATTAAAATGCCGAAAATATTTCGTGCGTTTTCTACCGCGAAACATATAAATCAAACATTCTATTTATGAATTGCTGAAAATCCTGGAATTTACTTCATGTCGACCGAAAGAAAATAATACCGTGTTTCGGTCTAGAGAGCCAACAAAATCTTTGAAATCTATAAAGCAACAATTCAAAAACATTTTGTGTACATATCGCAGTCTATGATTCATGAAATCATAAAATTTTACCTCGCAGATTTTTTTTGTCATGAATGGAGCTCGCCGCCGCCGGCATACCGCCATGGCCATATGGCTTCATGGTTCATGCTGTGATTTTGTCCCTATACAATCTTGCCCTATCAATTTTTCATTGCTGGCGGTTCTTTTGAAGGTAAAAGTTAAAATAAATGTTACACGGCCCGACTTGTGTCGTTTTTATTGCTTTTTCTTGTTTTTTAAAGTGTCCTGAATGGAAGAGAACATTAAATTGGGTACTTTAAAGATTCCTTGTAGTATGTAAGATTTATTCATAATAATGTTCTGCTGATGGGGATATTGTTTGGTTTTGGTCGTTTTATGGGGCCTTGGGTCCGCTATATTCTTCCCACATCAAACACCAACACGGATGTGTATTATTATCTACTCCTAGTTGTTTGTATGAAATTCTCCCTAAGGATATTCGAAGGTGCTATATTTCAAAATCTATAATGGAATGCAATATATAATATGTTTGTTTTGTGTTGGCATCTATATTGGAGTTTGGCGGTTTTGATATTAGAAGCAATATATCTTTGGTCGTGATGACATTTGTTTCGCGTGACATAACAATTTGTATTGGTCGAGGAGGAGAATAAACCAGGAGTGGAATTCAATTTTGTTTGTCTTCGGTTATGGTTCTCTTTCTCTTTCCATTGAAATAGATCTTCAACATTTTGAATAGCGGATGGAACCACTAAAGATAATGGAAATTATAAATGTTGCCGGAGTTGTTCGAAACATAATAATGGTCAAGAAAAAAAATGAATGACTTGATTGCGACTTCTTGAAGAAAGACATGGATAAAGCCAATTTTTTTTTGTATTATGTTTTTTGGCAAACATTTTGTTGCAAAGACAGCGCAGTTTTGCCTTCATTCGCGCTTCTGGGAATAATCATCAGTTTACCCTCGAGCCCGACTTTGGTCGTACTGTTAAGTACAGAGATTAATTTCTTAGCCGTAGCACCCAAATGTGGAACACATTACAATACTCTGTGGTCTCCAGTCATTGCAATATTCGGAAATTCAAAACCAATGTACACAGACACTTCTCTCCTTTTTCTGATCCTCGCCTACTCTTGACATTTAAGGGGTATTGAACAAAGACCTTGAGTGCGCACTCATTAAAAAAAAGCCGGATCCCGTCAGGGTCTCCTTCTGACATTTCACCACCTATTCTGATCACTGGCCGAAGCTTTCAATTTTTGCACCCAGTGTCATACCATGGTTAGGTTGAGTTAGAGTGGTAGTTGATGTTGTTACATCACTTAGATCCTTAAAGTTCATTGTGATTCCATTAAAGAAATTTACTCATGGGACAGTTGGGAACATAAAAAACCATTCAGTATTATTTATGAAATTGGGGAAGGAGTTACCGAGATAGGTATTTGTTCTGTTGGAGAGGCCGGACATATACAGAGGAGGTGTTGGATTGTTTCTTCGTCCTCCTTGACCATACAGCTTCTACAAAAATAAATTCAGCACCAAACAAGTCAACAAATGTTAAGAGGTTACAGCGCACTACGTGCCTAACAAAACAAATTTGGCCAAGCTTAGACCTGAAGCGGTCGAAATGCTTGAACTGGCAAATTATAAGCTCAGCAATTGGAGTTATAGCAGGACACTGCTTTATGTAGAAAGACATGCCGTGGGGATGAGGGCCTATATCCATATCACCAGATATACTTGTTTCATCTTTAAGTCACGAAAGATCCGAAAAAGAGCTAAATAAGGGCTTATTATTCTGTTAAATATTACAAATGATGATGATGACTCCCTGACAGTTAAAATTTATAATTATTGCTTAATATTTTTATTTTATAAAATTTATTTATTTTGGCCGGTTTACTTTTTTTCCTTTACTGTTTCACATAAAATGTGTCACTTAAGAAATTTATAAAATATCATATGGACCACTTAAAAAAACAATTACAATTTTAATAATTAAGGAAAAGATTTTAAAAGTATGTTCGTTAACTTTAAGCATCTACTGTTGTGATCAATATGACTTTGGAACAGTCTATGATATCGTTTTTTTTTTCGTTTTTAACAACGGAAATTGTTTTTTCTTTTAATTCCATTTTCTAGCAGTCTCAATTAGTGAAGCACACCCTGTGAAAAAAATTTCTAGAAAGTCATTGTTTAAACAGTCTTGAAAGTTTCTTTAAGATTTTAAGGGAAATTGTAGTCATATCTTAACGTGTTTAAAAGTAATGATTTTGCCAACGAAATAAGCCAGTTTAGGCTTCAATGCGACCAACTTGACGGAAGCACTTTTTATTATTGTCTCTCATCGTTCTGTTCGGGAAAATTGTCATCTCGATAATATTAATTTCAGGAAAGCAATACTTCAAAATTCAATAAAATAGACATTCGGGGAACAATTGAAAAATATTTGAAAAAATAAAACTCTTTCTTTCATTAAAGTAATCGGAATTTTTAATTATCGACTTTGGGCAACGAAATTTGATTTTGCAAAAATGTATTGCTTGCTCCAATATGAGAAAAAAGACACAACAGTTGCCCGTAGCTTAGTGGTTAGGTGCGTTGGCTGTTAAGCAGATCGTCTTGGGTTCGAGTCCTACTCGTGCCCATAGTTTTTATTTCATCTTTCACGGCCACTGCGCTTCTTGCGAAGAACTGACGAAACTTCCAAGAGTATCAATCTGTTATGAAAAAGTGCTTCTCAACTTTGCCGTTCGGAATCGGCGTTAAATTGTAGGTTCCCTCAATTCCTCACACGCACTCAGGGAATTGTTGATGAGAGTAGGTAAGCCACTTAGGCCTTGGCTCTTCAAGAGCTGTCGCGCCAATCTATTTATTTATTTTTACACAACAGAATCTTGCACTCAAAGACGTAATGCAATCGGCTTTATTTATTAACTGATAGAAAAATAACGCATTTTCAAATATCATGAAAATTTTGTTTACACAAACGAAGAAATACCTTCCTCCGATCCCCAATCGTTATTAATTTACTAACCCGCTCACTCTAAACTTCACTATAGATATCCTGAACTAGATTGCAGAACAGAAAAAATTCTAAAAGCATAATACGCAGTAGGACTCACCTTTCATTGCGTTTCCACCTTTACAAACAATCCAATCGATTCGATAACAACAAGAGATCATGTTTATTGCTTCGGAAAAAATAAAAGGTGTGATTATTTTTCACAAATAATCTTCCATAGAAATATAAAAGGGGACACGAATCGAATTTCCAACAGTCCAAAAATGTTATACCAATTCATTGGGAAACACATTCCTGTCTAGGTGTTTGGTATTATTCCCTATTTTGTGTTCGACTAAATTAATATCGATAACGCACACAACACACTCTGCTTATGAATGCTGGGTGAATAGAATTCTAACCCTATTCGAATATATCCTACTTGCCAGGAGTCATATCACAATCCAGTGAGCATTGTTTTGTCCTATATTGTCCCGAGGGTTTCTTTTGTTCGCTCTCAAAATTCGGTTTGATGAACATCTCGGTCGGCCTATGCCCACCTTTTTGATATCCAAATGAATTTTATCAGAATCACTAGAGCATGGAATTCCGAGCGAAATTTCATCCAATCAACCACAAACTTCTATTGATGAATGTAGATTGAGGATATCAGCTGGTTGTTTGTGACGTTTTGTTTTTGTCATTTTGCGATGCGGTAGTGAATAGTCCTTTAGATGTCCTGAAAGCTGATGGTTTGTGCTTTAATGGGAATATATTATCCTTTGTTGCGGCGCGGCGTATAGGGTTTGGGATACGAAGGAATTAAAGACACTCTAGTATAAGACGTGTGGTCTTAAATTTTCCCAGCGGCCATTTTTACTAAACAGGCCCTGGTAGAATATGTAAAGCTGACGAAGATAGTGCTCCGTGGCAGGTACTTGTTCCTTTCTCATAAATCATAAGCACGAGCACGTGCCCGGCCAGGCAAGTCGGGTTTCCTCATCCTTTTAGCTGATTATACTGATGAGGAATTATTTTAGGCCTGGAAAATGTGTTTTTTGTTTGTTGATGTTCCTGCATTTCGGTACGTTGTTATTTCCCCTTTTTTTCGGTGCATATATGAAGGTAAGGCCGCTCTTGACACCTTTTCGCATGATTTCAAGTATGTTCCAAAATACTGTTACCTTTGGGCTGGGAGCTTTAAGCACCTCCAACACTAGTTGTGTGTTTTTTTGTTATTTCTGGGTATGTGCTGTGCTGGTGCTGAGCCCAAAAGCTGTGAGTCGAGACTAGGTTGTTGAGTAACGAACGTATTGGGACTACTAAGCAAAAATGTCAGATAAATTTTGTGGTAATAATTCATACGAAAACTTGGGTGTGGTGTTAAAGGCTGAGCTGTGCATTCACAACGGTTAATAAAAAAAATTTGATGTTTGTGATGGGTAATTCCTTTCAGCCGTACGTACGTGCGTCGGTCGTACGTTTCCATGTTTTGGGATTATCTTGGACCAGATTTTTGCTGCAGTCCCAACATCTCATCGCAGCTCACACGTGTGAATATGTGCATTTTGATTAGGGTGGGTCTTTGAAAAACTGAAATTTATTTTTCATTACATCATAAAACATTGAAAGGACTTTTTGATTCTTTTAAACAGTAGTTAGGGCCACCTCACCGCTGCGCCGCTGTTATCCAGCTGTCCAGCATGTGCACAATGATTCATGGATTTACCGTGCATGACACGACGCACGCACAGTGACGTGAAAGCTTGTAAAATATTATTTGCATAGGTGTGATGTGATTTTTATCTCTTTTTTTTTAAGTTCAAAGGCTAGGTGAGGACTTTGGATGGACGGACGTTGTGTTGTTGTGATGGCTTACGAAATTCCAAAGCATCCTTCATGTTATTGTAATGTCCAAAATGTTGGATTATTTTCTCTTTTTAAATTTTTTATAAAGTCTGTGTTATGAGGAAAAAATATTTTCTTCGTGCCGGATTACACGAGCGCAAAAAAGAATTAATTCACGAAAGAGAGCGGATGATTTTTAGAAAGAAGGAAAGGGATGGAAAAAAATGCCAAGTTTCGTCTTTTTCCTCATTTTCAGATATGAGTTTTGCGTTAAAAATCATGTTTTTTCTCATCATCATCATCATGTTTCTTCTCTTTCTTTCTTTTGTGTTTTAATCTCCGACTGCTCCTCTATTGTTGCATGACCACTTAATTTTTTGTTCTGTGTGTATCCTATCCACAAACGTAATTCTTTTTTGCGCTCGTGTAGGTAACCCGGCACTTCGGAATTGATTTATACGCAGTCAACCTTTTGATATGAAACATGAAAGCTGTTGAGGATAAAAGCGCACGTGCCAGTGACCTTGAAGGCCGTAAGAATGTTTGAGTTCGATGCTTTATTAGAGTTCTTGGAAGGTATTGTGTTCTAGTCAAGTAATGAGATGTAAAGTATCTAATTAGTATGAGGGAACTGTCTCAGAAGGATGTCATGGCATTGGTCATCTTTATTGATTCTGTTGTATCCCGAGAAGTTTTGGCTTTGCACTTTGTTTGCATCATAAAAGATTTGAAGTGCTCGTTAGATTTTTCAACATTTTTAGATTCCATGGATGATAGTATCTACATTGAAAATCACTTGCAGTTTCCTTAAAAGTCCTTCATCTACATGGGTTATCGTTGTAACTGATGTACATAGCTGCTGGAATTTCGAAAAATCTTCGTGAATTATTTCCATTATTTGTTTGTAAAAATGAATAGATGACGGCGTTGGAGTCTTCCAATATTCGGTCAAATAATCTTTTAGACGGAGTGAAACAAGTGATTCCATAAACAGGTTCACATCAGATACTACTTCACCATCATCTGAAACTAGTCTTTGCTTATATGCACTGTGTCCAGAAGATTCATCTTAGCTCCTATTTATAGGGCTTCAACAATTCGTTTGAAATTTGGTAGGTACAGATGATATTTTTTGCGGAACTATCAGATGTCTCTTCTTTATTTTTGTAAAATTGTACAGTTCCCATTCGATTTTTTCTGGAAAACGGCTCCACAATACTGATAAGTATGTAGGGGAGAGTGGGTATCTTTGGGACACAGGAGGAATGGGACTTAGGCATTTTCTCAATTCCTACCTTTTTTTCCTCTTTCCTTGTATGACAGATTCTGTCTTCAGTCTGTCCCCATCCCTCAACAAAACAAGTTGTGTCTAGGAAAAAAATTACGGAGTGGAGATTAAAAAAAAGGTAATTTGTGCATAAAAAGTAAAATATATGCGTAAACTTTGAGTGATTTTTTTTTTAATGTGTGAACTTACTGCGCAAACGGCTCGAACGATAAGGATTAAGTATGTACTATGTACACAATTAAATTCTATGGAAAATTCATTAAAAACAGCTTTACCGATTTCAGCCAAGTTTTGATACCAACTGTGTTGCTGAGGGATTTATATATATATATGGCATACGGACAGCCAACCGCTCGGCCATGACCAAATAACGGATTTGTACGTCAAAAAGTAACATAAATTTTATTTTTTTCAAATCGGATGCATCAGGACCTTTTTTTACCTGATTTCTTATGAAGAACAGAACATTCGTGACAAGTTTCATGGTACACGGGATAATTAATATGTTTTGTTTTGTGCAACTGAAAATGAGTTGCTTTAATTTCGGCAGCATGGTTTTTAAACGTGAAAACGAATTTCATTCTAGAAATGCATTTGCTGTCCATTTAGAAGAAAGAGAACAATAAAATTAAACTTACCAAAATCATGAATTCACTCGCCACGATATTCCTAAGAAATGTCCATATCTGCAAGCAGAAAAAAAAACAAAATTGTTATTGCAATGAAAACTTGATAAGAAAAATAAACACAATCCACATGTCAAAGTTTTTTCTCTAAATCAATATCAAATATTGAAACTCATACATACATATGTGCCTGGCTACACAGGGATTTTTCAAGCTACTGAAAAATCACGTGCGGTGGCTACACCACTGTTGTGCTTACTCACGTTCTTCTTTTCCATTTCGTTTCGGGGAACATGAAATGTCTCTTTTTTGTTTGACGTTTTTGTAAATTATGACAACAAATCAATAATCAATCATTTCGAGAGAAATGATGCAAACATGAATTCTTGGGTATCTGTCTGCGTTTAACGGACCCCCTGGATAAATGGTGATTACTGCAACTCGCTAGAGCACCTGACCTTCAATGTGGACCAATAGATGGTCGCTTGGTTGTCAAGTTTTACGATTAAATATGCCGAATTCGTTTATACTTGAACAAATATGACTTTATTTCCCTTTAAAACACAAATCAGTGTAACTGTAACATTTTGAATCAACTGCAATTTTTACAATGAACAAACATAACATATAGCCTGCTATACTTTTTTCGTCTTCTGCAGACATACTCTAATGATGACAAACTTAATTTACTAAGCATTGCCCTGAACGGCAACATGCCTTCTTAACCGGCCTGTAAGTCGGGCGTCATCAGTTGCACCGAAAAGAAACTATCGATTTTGTCCTCCCAAGACAAGTACGACTGCGACTGGCAGGTTGTTGTTTCTCGCGTTCTTCTTGGAGTTTCAAATTTCGATTGCTCTCTTCGAGCTTGCAGTTCTTTACATGTTTTTTAGGGCCGTCTTGCGGATCTTCTCTTCACCCTCCGTGACCAGTTTGGGAGACATTCGGCGCGTTGTTTCTCCTTGGCCTCGCGCTGCTAGGCTGGTGTTTTAACTCGCGTTTCTTCTTACGTTCATCAGTCAGTTTCTGTAAATAAAAATATTTAGCATGCACAAATATAGATAAGTTGATTATGAAATCTTACGTGAAGTTTATTGAATCCATTCTTGAGACCGTCTTCCCTGTTCTCCCGCAGCAACAACTGCAAGGAAGCAATCGTACTTGAACTTCTTATTACTCTTCCAGCCTTGAAAAAGGATCTCTTCAAATTGCTGTGGGATTCGAACAGGCCAGTTGGGATCGGTACGGTAACGGGTCAGTACCTTTAGGAACAAAGGCAAGAACAAGTTAGGGTATTGCAGAGAAAACGAATTTCAAACCTACCCGAAGCGTCCCTTGAGTGAATTTCTTAATAGTGACGACATGGAATTTGAGTTCAGTCCAGATCCCGAGTTTCCCAGTAGATTTAGCTTTAATACAAGTTCAAAACCAAAAGTAGACGAGATCGATCCATATTCAATAGGCCTAAGTACTTCCCGTCGCGCGTCGTGCTGCAGACGCTTCGAGAGATCCAAACACTTCACAATCGACCTTGCCGAGCTCAATACATCGATCACCAACATCAACTAATTCCTACCAACGATCACCCATTGACTTTCTGACCCTTATAGCTATAGTCAAACTTCTCTAGAGGATGAAGGCTCAAGCCAAACTAATACGCGAGCAGAACTCCATTCATCACAAAACGAAACGAACGATCTTTGTAACATCCCCCAGTCAGTTCTTCGTCTCTATGAAACCATCAAGCTACAATACTCAGATTTTTCATTTGTCTACTCACTGGCATCGCAATTGTGCCAAGATCGAGTGCCTTGGAATGCTTTGTGCATTTGAAAATCGGCCTCCTGTTGAGCATTGCTTCATTGGAGGATAATCGCAATCGGGCTAATCACTTGATGGAGAACATTGGTAATTGTGCCGAGATTCGTCGATTCGCACGATGGCTTCAAAATTCCAGCGCCGAAAAAGAATAGTCCATTCACCTGGATCGAATGCTATTCAGTTGTTTTGGCCAAGGGTGGAATATTCTACATAGGCGATTGGAATCGATTGAGGCCAGTCAGGGTCCATAAAATGTTAAAAATTGTCGAATGCGGTCGTGTGCCGGTTGAATGGACCAAACTTTCTAGTCCATTGGAGTCGGCCATTTGGACGCATTGGCGAGTATTCAAACAAGACACGAAAGATAAAAATACACTTAGTAAGGTTTTCGAATGCCCGGCAAAAATCCTCATTCAAACCCTCCAAGTGGGTGCCAGGCGGGCAATGATCACTACAGAGTCCTGTGCGTTTTTGGCAGGATGGTGATTAGCTAAGATTGAGTTGGGTCGCTGAATTGTTGTAACTCCTCAATAGTGCAATGTTCGGAAACCTAATTCAATCATAGTTTAGAGGTTCCTAATTTCAGTGGTGGTGTGAGCGTACTTTGTACGAAAACCGTGCCGAAGAATGAAAGGCTGGGGGATAAACCAGCCATTAACGAGCTCTTTCGGATGCTGTGGCAAGGTCCGTCATATTTCTCGCCCTGCCCCGGTAAGCGGCTCTGCCGGGGCTGACCGTCTTTCCGCCTCACTCGTGGGAACAAAAATGAAATCAAACCGAAAAATTATAAAAAAAATAAATCGAGCCAGGGCTGACAATGCGGTCACATCTCCTGGAAAGGCTGTCGAGCCAACTCAGGGAGGTGAACGGGTTGTTAATCCTGTGGTTGCTACTGGCAGCGGGAATCCTGTTCCCTCTTCCAGTCGCAACCTGTATATGAAGGATTTACCAGTCAGTGGTTCAGCTGTGACGCTCGGCGGTCCCAAGGACGGTAAATCCAAACCCCTACCCATCCCCACTCCTGCTAAAGTATCGCAACCGACCCCAGGTGGGGACACTCCATCCGGAGAGGCAAAATCTACGACGTGTGGAATTGACTCGAAGGATGAGGGCGCACCCCAGTTGGCATCGGTGGCGATTAACTCTGGAGGTGGATCCACAACTGTGTCGCACGGACAAAGTTTTGGGTCGGCCAAAAAGAGGTACTTGAAGGCGCATGCCAACCGAGACCAGCGTAATGCTACGCGGATTCTGGCCGCAGTCGGTGTCATACCGGCGGCGGAAAGAACCCCGGAGCAAACGCGAAAACTCGAGTGGGCAAGTGGCTTTCTTAGCAGAAACACCAAATCGACCTGCAGCGACTCAACGTCAAAGCGCAATAGGTCTCTTGAGGGCGAAAAGCCTGACGCGAAAAGGCAGAAAGTGCAACCCAGCAGCACAACAGCCTTCAATAAAGACCTTTCTTTCAGCGACGCGCTTAAAGGCAAAATCATAGCCGCGGTCATTGACAGGAGTCATGTGGATGTTAACATCTCTCATGATCAATGGGCAGACGTCAAGGCTCACCTCGGTTTCAGATTTTTATCTGTCATCGAGGAGAATCCGGGGCCTCTCCCAGACACAGCCGATGCAGGATGGTACCAGAATCGTATCAAACTCATCGCCTGTGGTGATCGGGGATCTTTCGATCTGTACAGGGCTGCTGTCAACGGCTTGCCAGAAGTCTGGCCGGGTGCCAAGCTCGAAGTTGTTACAAGGGAGAATATCCCTTGCCGACCGAGAGCACGTATTATGGTCCCGGCTCTACACAACTGTCCAGAAATGATTATGAAATTAATCAAAACAAGCAATCCTAACCTGCCTACTCATGACTGGAAAGTCCCAAAGGTTGAGAAGGAGACAGTGGGTCGCTATAGATCAGCTCTCTTGGTGATCAATAGAGAATCACTGGCTATACTGGCCGCGACCGAAGGCGTGATTAGGTATGGTTTCGACGAAATAACAGTCCGCATATACAAAAAAGACGAAGACGCGCTAAACGCGCCCCCCATAGAAGCCCCTTCAGCGGAAGGAAACGCTTCACTTCCCATCAAAATGGATGTCGATGCAACACTACAAGTGGAACCATCGACCTCCACAGCCCCAAACAAGCCATCCGACGTGGAGGCTCACCCGATAGTCGACAGTATTTCCGACATGGAAACTGAAGACGCCATCTTAGGCAACACTCTGAGCGAGGAAGACCTACTTCATTCCTCCTCAGACGATGATAATGCCGACAAAACAGTGGTGGAGGTCAATCTGAGTAAAAGTAGCAATGCTGCGAGTACTTCAGATTAATCTCCATCACGCCATCATGGCCGCAGACAACCTGTTACTCCGACTGCATAGTAAAAAGGAAGACATCGTCTTGATACAGGAGCCGTGGGTCTCTAACTCCATCATCAGAGGCCTCGAGACTCCTGGATATAAACTATTGTATGCATCGGAGAAAGGTGAATCAAGGTCATGCATGTTAGTAAAAAATAACTAAAATGTATTTTTACTCCCCAATTACAGCGACAAAGACACCACAACAGCTGTTCTAACAACGGATATAGCCACCTATTGGCTTATATCCTCGTATCTTGGCCACGACAGCCCTGCTCCGGGAGACACCTTGAGGAAGGCAGTTGCAGACGCGCAAACGAGGAAAGTTGGCCTAGTAATTGGATCGGACGCTAACGCCCATCACACGGTATGGGGTAGCTCTGATATTAATGAGAGAGGTGAGTCCTTATTTGATTACCTTTTAAGCACTAACCTACTCATAAGTAATATTGGTAATGAACCCACTTTTGTTACCAAGAATAGGAAAGAGGTACTCGATATTACACTAACCTCCGACTTTATCCACAATATGATTTCAAACCGGCATGTCTCAAAGGAGAATTCCTTCTCTGACCATAGATATATTCAGTTTGAGCTCAATGATGTGGCAAATATATCTACGGGGTTCCGCAATCATCGTAATACTAACTGGGAACGATATAGGGAGGTACTAGCACAACTGCTTGATCACAACCTTCTTAAAAGTCCCTCCACTAAAGATGAACTAGACCTTTCTGTGAATCATCTCACCGACGCCTTCAACGAATCAATGAGAGCTGCTTGCCCTATAACCATTCCAAAGGGTAAAAAGAAACCTCATTGGTGGCACAAAGAACTAGAACCATTCAGGAAGAGCTGTCGAAAGCTCTTCAATAGATCTAAGTACACTAGATCTCCTTCTGACTGGGACTCATACAAACAAGCTCTAAAGCAATATAAGAAAGAATTAAGAAAGAGTAAGAGGTCTTCTTGGAGAAACTTCTGTGGAAAAGTAGAAAATACTTCAGAAGCCTCAAGACTCAGGAAAATTCTCTCAAAAAGTCCAACAATACCCAGTGCTTTAAAGACAGATGCAGGTACGTGGACTACCACAGATGAAGAATCTCTTAATCTGTTATTAGACACCCACTTTCCAGGTAGCTCTAAAATACTTAGCGACTTAACATCAGAGTCTCAAGCTTCTACAAGCGATTTAGTGGATCTAATAACGCGGGAAAAATTGCAATGGGCCGTAGATAGCTTTGATCCATATAAATCTCCAGGACCAGACGGAATCATTCCGCCCGAATTACAAAAATGTTCAGATATGATCATTCCACCATTGGAAATCATTCTGACAAGCTGTTTAAGGTTGAGATATATTCCAAAAGCCTGGAGAATGGCAAAAGTAGTCTTCATTCCTAAAGCAGGGAAACCCTCCCACGTTAACCCTAAAGATCTACGACCAATCAGCCTATCATCTTTCCTTCTTAAAACCTTGGAAAGATTGATTGAAATTCACGTCAGACATAAATTAAAACCATGTCTCATTTCCACAGCTCAACATGCGTACTCTAAGGGAAAATCAGTAGAAACAGCACTTCATTCGCTGGTACGTAGTATTGAACATTCCCTCAAATACAAAGAATATAACCTAGTAGCTTTCCTAGATATTGAAGGAGCCTTCAACAACGTCAGTTATCAGGCGATCACAACAGCAATGGAAAAGCTTAAATTAGAGAAACCACTCATAGATTTTATAAGTCTCATGCTCAAAAGCAGAACAATAACTTCTAGCATGAGAAGTTTTACTACCACCAGATCGGTGAATCGGGGTACCCCCCAAGGTGGGGTCCTCTCGCCTCTCTTATGGAACATGGTAGTAAACGACCTACTAACATCATTGGAAGCAGAGGGTTTCAGGATGATTGCCTATGCTGACGATGTTGCAATATATGTATCTGGAAAACATCCCCAAGTTCTCTCGGAACTCCTACAAAATGCCTTAAATAGGCTAACAAAATGGGCTAATCAATGTGGCTTGGACGTCAATCCACATAAAACAGAACTAGTACTCTTTACGAGAAGGTACAAAATTCCTCAGTTTAGCCCACCCAAGATTAAAGGAATACCATTAAGCTTTTCCGACCAAGCTAAATATTTAGGCCTCATTTTAGACAAAAAACTAAATTGGAAGGCAAATATTGATGAAAGAGTAAAAAAGGCTACCGTAGCGCTTTTTACTTGTAAAAAAGCCATAGGATCAAAATGGGGCTTCTCCCCAAAGATAACCCACTGGCTATACACTTCGGTAATCAGACCGATACTCATTTATGGAGTTGTCGTATGGTGGACCGCACTGGACAAGATGGTAAATCTAAATAAGCTCATCAAAGTTCAACGGTCAGCTGGTATGTGCATCACAGGAGCACTTCGCTCAACACCAACCGCAGCCCTGGAAGTGCTTTTAAACCTAACACCTCTCGACATCTTCTCCAAAACGGTGGCAGCCAACACATGTGTGAGGCTTAGAGTCACCTCTCAATGGAACAGTAACAATACTGGTCATACTACTATTCTAGACAATTTCAGATCTATCCCAGATCGCTTAGATTATACCACCCCAAAAATGGTGTTCGGTAAAAGCTTCCATGTCTCTATCCCTTCAAGATCCTCCTGGGAAGAAGAAAGACCCCTGGAAGACAACGCGGTACACTTCTATACAGACGGTTCAAAGACCGACTGCGGAGTTGGAAGTGGTATCTATTCAGAACAACTGAATCTCAGTCTATCATACAGACTTCCCGATCAATGTAGTGTATTCCAGGCAGAAGTAATGGCGATTAAAGAGGCACTATCCTGGCTCAAAGAAAACGTTATATCTTGCAAGGATATACGAATCTTCTCGGACAGCCAAGCCGCTCTCAAATCTCTCGCGTCTGTCTCCATAAACTCTCAAATAGTCCACGATTGTCGATCATCTCTGAATGAGATGACGGAACAGTTTAATATTCACCTCATTTGGGTGCCGGGCCACAGAGACATTCCGGGAAATTGCAAAGCCGACGAGCTCGCCAAAAACGAAACACTTCTGCCCAATGTTAGACAAAAACACAACGTAGGAATACCACTCGCTACATGCAAATATCTTCTCAAACAATATGCTCTAGAATCAACCAATGCTAGATGGTCACAGGGTACCACCTGCCTAGCAACCAAGCAAATATGGCCAAGCATAGACTTAAAACGGTCAAAAGGCTTGATATTCCTGAGCAGACAAAATATAAGCTCTACAATTGGAGTAATAACAGGACACTGCCTCATAGGCAGACATGCTGTGAGGCTGGGGGTCTACACAAATGACTTCTGTAGAAGCTGCATGGACGAGGAGGAAGAGGAAACAGTCCAACACCTTCTATGTACATGTCCAGCACTCTCCATTAGAAGAAACAGCTTTCTAGGTAATCACTTCTTCGATAATACCAGTGAACTGGCAACAATCGACACAAAATGTCTCTCTAACTTCATTAAAAGCACGAATTGGTTTGTTTAAGCTCATTACTCTCCCATGAGTATTTTATGGTATCACAACGGACCCTTGAGGTCTAAGTGAGTCAACAACATCTGACAGCCACTCAAACCTAACCTAACCTAAGGTTTTCGAATGAGTGTCACTGGACGTAGTTGATTCTTGTCGTTGAAAACATCTTTTTTTTGTAGAATTTTCGGTGTACCTCTGATCGTCGAAGAAGAAAATCATAAAGTGCTTGTAGACTTGATGCTGGAGCAGGCCTCTGTGGAACCATCGAATCAACGAATCAACTATTGATGAAATTTCTATTTGTCCCGATGATATACGAGAATATCTTTCCGTTGTTATCAAACGGAATGTCGATATAACAGAAGAAGCTGCCGAAGATCTTCGAAAGTATTTTGTTGCTTCCAGACTTGAGCGGCCAGGTATTCAAAGATTACTCAAGGTCTTAGTTTCCCTATGCCTTTGTCATTCTCCTCAGATTGCTTGACGCAAAAATCATACACGTCTTTGAAGCTTTTTGCCGAATCATTTGCCAAACTCTCAATGCGACATGACTTGTGGAGTGGTTTTCGTGGTTTGTCATCAAGCTAAGAGAGAAGAAATTGGTTAAATGACGATATAGAATAAGGAACATGCTTCCGAAATATAAAAATTATAAATATGTAGCATTGATAGGGAATGGAGAATAAGATACAACAGCAATCTTTACGGGTTGTACAACGACGTAGACCTAGCCAGAAGGGTCAAGGTCCATAGACTCAGATGGCTCGGTCATTAAGAGCGCATGGACAGCAATGCTCCGGTCCGGAAAGCCTTCGACACTATTTGTGAGGGACACAGGTGAGGACGACCGCGACTCAAGTGACGCACATAAGTAGAAGAGCACTTCAATTAACTTGGAGTGCAAAACTGGAGGCAGCTAGCTAGGGACCACAATCTCCGGACCTAGAGCGCGCTATTTCCGCAAAAACTGGCGTTGATTGAAGAATGGTAAAATATTGTTAAACAAACCAACCAACTAACAAATAAAAGAGCTGGTACATTCTATGCCGAATATATTAACTTACCCAAGAGTATGCTTGCAGTTCTTCGCGTGTTATATTTTTATTTTTGTTGCAAAAAAGATGACTAGGTTTTTTTTTCCTTCAAATTGATTTCTCTATACACCGGGAGCCCTCAATCCTAAAAGTGCACTTACACGGATTTCAAAATTTCTTATATTAAAAGATAGTTTATAGAAATACCAACAAATTAAGCCCGGTATGACAAGGCCTATCCTGGCACCAGTATTTTTTGCATTTTTTTGCATTATTAATAATTTGCACTTATCGCGGATTTTAGTTTTAAATAGCGCATATTATTGGAAATTTAATGTGCTTTCAGGAAAAAATGGTATGACAGCTGCCATCCTGGCACCAATGTCTGTCATACCTATTTTAAAAACATATGAGTGACAAAATTTTAAAATAGGTATGACAGACATTGGTGCCAGGATGGCAGCTGTCATACCATTTTTTCCTGAAAGCACATTAAATTTCCAATAATATGCGCTAGTTAAAATTAAAATCCGCGATAAGTGCAAATTATCAATAATTATTAATAATGCAAAAAATTGCAAAAAAAATACTGGTGCCAGGATAGGCCTCGTCATACCGGGCTTAATTTGTTGGTATTTCCTTAAACTATCTTTTAATATAAAAAATTTTGAAATCCGTGTAAGTGCACTTTCAGGATTGAGGGCTCCCCGCCTACTATGGATGCTCATCCGAAAAAAGTCACGACAAAATTAATTTGAATTTAAAATTGGCTGTCTTTGTCAAGTCAGAAAAAAAAGATAGACATCAAAACGAGGAACGATTTAGGAATGAAACTGTATTGCTCACGCAGAAAATTCAGTTCGCTTCGTGAGCATCTTCCCCCTGTACGTTTCGTTTCTCTTGCCTACAAACTAACTCGTTAGGGCACTGAAAAATCCCTGTGTAGCCAGGCACTATGTACATATATGATTTTAAATTTCTTTTCGTTTATTTTTTTAAGGAACTGTCATGTCAGCTGTTCGCAAGCCAATCGAAATTACTAAGAATTTCAATTGTTTCTCCTAGGTGATATTTTTTGGCTTTTTAACTTTTTTTTCAAAATGTTAAAGAAATTTTCTTCCAACCAATTATTTCCTTTTCACTCAGAAAATTCCAAACAGATACTGAAATTATAGAATCCTTGTTTCTAATTTATTTTCTGTTTGCATGAACATCAAAAACAGGACACCGTCGCACAGTGTGACATTTCGCTCATCTAGCGGAATAAAATTAATAGCGCTTACAAATTAATTTTTTTTTTAGTGATTCCTTCGCAAGATTCAACAAATATATTCAGAGAATGACATTTAACTAGAACTATTTATTAAAATAGCCAAATTCTTAATTTGCAGAGATCGGAATGTACATGTTTTTTGCCTATGTTAGACCCATACTAAAGAGTGAATTAAGGTTGTATTTTTTTTGCTTCTTTTAAATTTTATGTATCAGATTCATAACAAATATGTACAAAAATAAGTTAAACTGCAATTTTTGTACATATCGACACACGTTTTTGACTTAGAGAGCTTTAAACTCACGTGTTTTTTGCACTTTGGCAGACCTTTACTAAAAATTAAATTTTTCTCCCCAAACAGTTTTTTTCTTTAGTTTTCACAATGAATATGTATTAAAATGTAACTGAATTACAAAGATTAGTATAGTTACCAAATTTTGGAACAAACGGCCCTGTGAAAGCGCCTGTTTAGTGCACATACAAATGCCCATTCTGTACAGATAAAAAATTCTGACCAAAAATCCTGCTGTTTCTTTTTTGTTTAGATTTTTAAAAAATAATTACATATAAAAACATAATAATAGACAACACTTAATAACATTTTTAACAAAAATTTACTCCGAATTCCTCAAGCAGCTTAGATTTCTTATATTGTTACATTTAAAAGTTCCAGGACAAGAATATAACTTTTACTAACTAAAAATGGATCCTAAAAATTATTGATTATTAGATAAATTAACCAAAAATTTTATAAAATTAGTTCAAATTCAATTTAATTCATATTTTGGCAAAATCATTTTTTTTTGGTAAATTTTGAAAAACATTGCTTATTTACCCTATGAAAAAAATGTTATTTAAATACCAAACAGTAAGTTTTTCATCTCTTTGTTGTTGCATTATATATATATAAACTTATAACATAAAATTCCTTTTGAATCGATTTGAGTTTTGCTAGGACAGCAACGACACATATATATTGCATAAAACACATAATTTCTCAAATTTGTATTTATATAGAAGCATATATATGTGTATTAATGCATTTATTTATGTAATTAAATATGTTTATGCATTTATTTTATAGTTTTTCTTGTTTTGTGGTCTTGGTTTTATTTTTAAATATAATATCTTTATCATTTTGTAAGAAATTATTTTGGAAGCAACTTCGAAAATTTAAAAAAAATGTATGGGTGTCGCACCTATGCGCAGCAACTTAAAACGTAGAATGAAAGCTTATATATTGAGCTTTAAAAAACATATAGTTTCCCATCGGAATAATGCGGAATATTACTAAATTTTCTCCACTTAATGTAAAAATTGACACAAAAAACTCAATTTTTCAACTTTTGAGCACAATAACAAAATATTGAGCATCATATGAAATAAGGTTTTACTTGTTTTTACATTCTCTTATATTATATTTAAGAAAAATAAAACAAAGTCCCCAATAACAAATCAAAAAACCCGTATAAATTCATATTAACCAAAGCGCCTTTAAACCTCGATTTTATTTAAAATGATCACAAAATCTGACTTTAAGATCAATTTTTGTTTTTTTGCTTAACCATAACCCAAAAATTTATATATAATTATTTAGTAGAAGATATTAGCTGCACATAAAACCGGTTTTTGCATTGATTCTTGAAAGTGATTTTTGTAATTAAATTCCGCTAGATTAGTGAATTGTCACACTGTGCGTCGTCGTCGTCGATGGCGCAGCAAAAAAAGGTTAGAATTAGAACCAGTGAATATCAGGTTAGGATTTCTTTTTTTATGATTGGGATTTTTTGTTTCTAATGCTAACGACCAACCTCGAAAACGACACAGTTATAAACTTTGATGAATCTATTCGCTGTTCAGTTATCAAATTTGTTTTGCCTTTTTTAACGCAGAGTTGGTTTCAACGGGTCGGTTTCTGATGGTGACAATAATTTCCAAAGGAAAATCACGCTACAGAACTCATTTTTTTGGCGAGTTTGGGTGACTGTAAAAAATACCCAAAATTAATTGAGTAAACGGTTTATCTTGTTGTATTTTCCCCTTAAAAATGTCTGTTTCAGACATCTGGAGAGAAAAATTCATCTGTAGAACTTTTTCATCGCATAAAAAATTGACAATGCTGATGACACTTTCATTCTCGGAATAATAAGAAATTCACACTTTTGTCTTGGTTGGTTTGATGTGTGGGGAGTCGTTTTGGGTTAAAACTTGAAAAAAATAGAAGATAAAAATAAAACTTTTGTGGAAATAAAATTCTTCAACTTTGTGGATGCTTATTGGGAAAAAAATTTAACAAGGAGGAACATAAAGTCATGAAATGGAGCTGGATGTTGCGAACAAATAAATTCAACTTGTTTTTTTTTTATATTATGTTTGTGGAGTCGTGGTCGAATTGACCGGGGAAACATAAAAGTTGGTCTGGGAGAAATGCTTATAGTCTCAAAAGTATTTTTGAATGAGTGTTATAAAGATCTTCAGTACTTTTTCTCTATTTGTATACGACTCAGATTTTGAAAAGCCAAAACAAATTTTTTTTAACGATAAATCTCTTAAAATAAGTTTATCTTCTTCGGAACTTTAAATGTCATTCAGTTTTTCAATAAGGTGTTCCACATGGAAGTCACTTAGGACCCTTTTTATTTATTCTTTTCATTAAAAATGCACAGCTTTGTTGAAATTCTAAGCTTTGCAGATGATAATGCAGATCTATAAAAAAGTAACATCTAAACGGAATCTGACAGACAAAACTTTATCTATTCCCGAATGTTTACAATAATTTTAAAATTCCAATCCTCAATTCTATAAAGAGTGAAAAATTGATTGATTGAAATTAAAAAGAAGACACAAATCAACAATTTTCACTTTGAAAAAAAAAACAACGAACAAAACACGTACATAACTCTCAAATGAATAAAGTTATTGCAATTCAACTGCAGCATAGAACACAATGGGCTCCTAATTAGGTTTTATTGATCTAATTACAGTTCAAAAAATACCACACAGGCACACAATAGAGACATATATAGGCTCTCAATTTTCAATATTTGGAATGCGGGTTAAATAAAACATTTCATGCTGTGCATTTAAGCATTCGAACAATTGCATCAATTGAAACTCAATTTTGTTAGAAATTATACGATGGAGTCCCCTCCAACTCCAGTTGTAACGATGATGATGGGTGAGTGGTGGAAATTATTGAATGGAAGAGTTGTTTTATCTCTTAATTGGATGTGTTAGAAAGTTTATCTATGATCTGAATTTTGAATAAATTGGAGAGTAGGTAATGAATCAATCAATATAAAAAAAGTCGACACAAAAAGTTATAGAAAAATGATGAAAGCTCGGAATGTTTCAAAAAGAGACAAGGGAGTTCAGTTACTCATGGGCAAATGTTATCATAGCTACTCCGCTCCACAGCCCAATTAAGTAGAACATGGTAGAATAAATGCAGTAGTTTCAGTAGTAGAAGAATTTGTATATCTACGCTCAACTATTAAAAAAAGTAGAGTGGCGCGAGTTATGATCTTATATATTTAATGTTTTCTTCATTAAAATAATCGACTTTCCAGTTTCGAAATCAAAATTAATATGTTTTATATTTTTTTACAAAACTCAAACTAAAGAAATTTTTTATACAAATGTTTCAATGAATAAAATAAAAACGAATAATCAAGTTAAGTATTAAGAACAAGTATATCATATATATGTAATAAGTAAACAAAAGAATGTCATGGATTAATGTAGGTAGGTACATACATAAATACATAACTTCTCCCCCCTCAAGAATCAGGTGATTGTGGAGGTTATAAGATAGTCTTCACACATCAACTGATATTTTAAGGTGGAAATAAAGTTTTAATTAAAGTTAAAGTTTTTTTTTATATTAATTGAAAAATTGAAAATCTTAACGCTTTTTAGTAAATAAATTGAATAATAAGTTTATTTTTTTTTATAATGATTACATCCATATGCCTTGGATTTACTTTTTTTTTTTTTTTTAATTTGATATTGTAAGTATTATAATATTCATTTTTCTTTATATAATTTTTAAATTGTATTTTATTATATTTTATATTTCCTTTGTTTTTTTATTTTATTTTTATGTGATTTTCTATTTTTTGTTGTAAGAACGATTACTTTCTTATTTTGTTTTACCTTAAGTTTTTTAGTTCTGGGTGTTAATTTATTTCGTCTGTTGTTAAATTCAAATATGGTTTCGTTTTCATTAATATTTGGAGGGTTTTCTCTGTTTTTGTTTATATTTCTCATTGTATTTTCTTTGTGATTTTGGATTTTATTTTTTATTTTCATATACAAAGTTTTTTGAAATGTTTTTAATTCATTTAAAAAGTCATGTTCAGAAATTTTACGATTAGAAATATTTTTTAAGAAGTTAGGCGTCCTTCCAGTAAGTAATTCAAAGGGTGTCAGATTAGTTACTGAATGAATGCTGTTGTTGTAACAAGTTAATGCTTCATTTAACACATCTTTGCAGATTTGTTTTTTATCTTTATCATATATAATTCTATATATTTCGGTTAAAGTAGAATGAAATCTTTCAACAATTGAATTTCCTGTAGAGTTTTGGGGTGTTGTAACATATAAATTTATATTATACTGATCACAAAATTTTTTGAAAAGACTTGATGTAAATTCTGAACCAGAATCGCAAACAATTTTCTTTGGAGTTCCATGATGAGCGAAAAATTCTTTTAAAGATTGAATTATATTAAAACTATTTCGGGCATTTAAAACATAAGCTGATGCAAATTTTGAAAATTTATCAACTACTGTTAAAATTTGTTGGTTATGTATGGAATAAACGTCTATATGTAAAGTTTCTATGGGATAATTTGGTGTTTCTGTTATTTCAAATTTTATTCTGGGTGGATGTCTTTCATATTTTAAAAGTTGACAAGTTTCGCAATTATTGATTATTTTCATAATTTTTTGTTTCATATATGTGAAAAAGTACGTTCTTTTTAAGTGTGAATGTGTTTCTTGAATTCCTCTATGATTGCTGTTAATGTGATATTCATTTATAATTTTATCTTGTTCATCTGTTTCCAAAATATCAATTAGAATTGTTTTACATCTAATAAGTTTGAAAAGTTTCGTATTCGCAAAAAATTTTGAATAAAGATTTTGGATTAATATAAAAGTTTTATCGTCAGAAAAAATCGCTATCAATTTATTTGGAATTAAATTATCTTTTAGAATTTTTAAAATTATATTATCGTCAAAATCTTTATGCTTAAATAATCTACGTCGTTTGTTTTGAAAAAGAATTTTGTATGTCATGATTGGTTTATTAATAAAATTGTCTTTAATTAAAATTAGTTGATCTCTAAATTCGTTGAGAGGACGTTCTGATATTGGTATACCATCATTACAGTTTTCTAAAGCGGAATGTATAGTTTCTAAGTCATCAACATTGTTATTAGTCGATTCATTATTATTTATTTCAATTCGACTTAAAGCGTCTGCATTTGTATTATTTTTACCTTTTTGTACTTTATCTCATAATTATATTCTTCTAGTCGAAGTCGCCATCGAATCAATTTAGAGTTCGAATCTTTGAGAGAAAAGAGCCATGTCAGGGGTTTGTGATCTGTTATGATATTGAATTTTCGTCCATAAAGATACGGGCGAAAATGTTTAGTTGCCCAAACAATAGCAAGAAGTTCCTTTTCAATTGTACTGTATTTTATTTCTGAATCTGATAATGTTCGAGAAGCATATGCAATAGGTTTATCATTACCAATTGGACCTTGACTTAAAATTGCTCCCAAAGCAAAATTGCTTGCATCTGTTTTAAGATTAAATGTTTTTGTAAAATCCGGGTATTGAAGTAATGGGTCATTACTTAGTATATTTTTACATTGTTCGAAGCATTTAATATAGTTTTCATTTAAAACGATTTTGTTTCCTTTTTTTAAGCATTCGGTTAATGGTTTTGTAATTTTAGCAAAATCTTGAATAAATTTTCTGTAATATCCTAACAAACCAAGGAATGATTTTATTTCTTTTTGTGATTGAGGTATAGGATATTTTTTTATTGATTCAATTTTTCCTGGGTTTGGTTTGACGCCTTCAGAAGTAACAACATGTCCAAGGAAATTTATTTCTTTTTTTAAAAATTCGCATTTGTTCAACTGAATTTTTAAATTAGCTTTTCTTAATTTTGAGAAAACTTTTGTGAGATTTTCTAAGTGTTCTTGTAAAGATGTAGAAAAAACAATGATGTCATCCATAAAAACAAGACACACTGTACCTTTTAAATCACCTAAAACTAAATCAATTACTCTTTGGAAAGTTGAAGGGGCATTTTTAAGACCGAATGGCATTCTTATAAATTCGTAATGCCCATTTTCGACACTGAAAGCAGATTTGAAAATATCTTTAGGGTCAATTTCAATTTGATGAAATCCAGATGCAAGATCTAAAGTTGAAAAATAGAAACATCTGCCTAATTTGTCTAAAATATCTGTTATGTTTGGAATTGGATAACGATCTCCTATAGTTTTTTCGTTGAGTTTCCTATAATCCACAACTAACCTCCATTTTTTAACATTTGAAGCGTCTAGTTTTTTTGGAACTATCCATATTGGACTATTGTAAGGGGAAAAGCTGGGTCTAATAATTTGTTGGTTTAGTAAGTTTTGTATTTGAGATTTAATTTCTTCTTTATGAATTTCAGGGTATCTGTATGATTTAATATAAATAGGTATATCATCGTTTGTGATAATTCGGTGTTTTATTTCATTTGTAAAAGATAATTTGTGTCCTTCTTTGTAAAAAATATCATCAAATTTTCTACAAAGCTTAAAAAGTGTTTTCTTTTCTTCACAATTCAAATGGTCGGTTCTTAAAAATTTTGTTACATCATCATGTGATGTGTGTTCGGTTTTATTATTTATGTATTTTATGTTAAAATTATTTACCTCACTAAAATTTTCAAGTCGTTCGACTTTTAGTGGTTGTTCTAAAAATGAAATTTGTTGTGTATCTGTTAAATTAAAGATTTCGAAAAAACAATGTCAATTTTTGGATTCATAAATACCTTCTGGAATTTTTAAATAATTATTTATAATTGTAGTATTGAGATAAAATTGGCCATTTTCAATGTCAACTGGAAGTTTAACAATGATTTTAGAATTTGGACAAATATTGAAAATTTTTGATACATAATTTGGCTTGAAAAAGAGGGGTATAGTAGCAGTTTTTGTTTCGAAAAATTTATCTTTTATATTTACTTTTGAATTTAAGATTTTCATAATATCGAGTCCAATTAAGCCATCAAAGTAAGCATGAAATTTAAATATAAGGAATTTTAAATTTTCGATAGTATTAAATTCTTTAAAAGCTGGTAATGTAACTTGTTTATCTATATTATGCTTGTTAAAAACTGTAGTTATTGTAACAGGTTCAATTTTCTTATGAAAATTAGAGTGTATAAGTCCGGGATTTATAAAACTTGTCGAGGAACCAGTATCAATTAGAAACTTAAGTGACTTTCCTGAAGGAGATAGTATATTGATATAAGGTAATGAATTTGAAGTTTGTTCTTTAAGGTATCCAATTTGTCCGAGGCAATTAACTAAAAATTTGTGTCATCAATTTCGTTTGAATATTCATCAGAAAATAAATGTTTTTGCTCTCCTGAATTATTATATGATGGTAAAAATTGATCAAGATTAGTGTAGTTATTTGTTTCTGTGTGAGAGTCATTGTTTTGTGTTGTGTTTATGTTATTTATTTGGTTATTATTATAGTGTCTGTTTCGATTTGAAGAATTTGAAAAATTTGAAAAGTGCGTTTGTTGAGTGTTTCGTGTATGTCCTGTAGATGTATCCATTGGAATTATTGAATTATTTTTTATTTGGTAGTTATTAGGTATGTTTAAGTTATTTCGATTGGATGGAAATCTACTTACGTTACTTTGAATTGGATTATGATTTTGGTTGATATTTATTCTTGGAATCAGAGAATTTTGTTGTTGATAAATATTTGGTTGATGTACACTTGGAATATGAGGATAAATGTTATTATAATTTTGATGTTGGGGTGGAAATCTGTAATTTTGATTTGATCTGTTTGAGTTTGAATATTTCATATAAAATGAATTTTGTTCTTTTATACAAAAATTGAATGCTTCTGCAAGAGATGAAGGCCTCATGGCTCTTATTGTTGAACCAAGTGGTTCTTTAAGACCAATCAAAAATGTGTTGAGACACATTTCAGAATATAAATTATTTTTTGCATTGATAATATTTGAGTCTTTTTCATGAATATGAACGTGGTTATTTAAAGTTGATAAGATTTCAACTACTTTGCTATAAAATATCTCAATGGAATCATTGAACTGTCTAAGATTGTGAAGATCTCTTATTAAAGAAATTTCATTCCTTTTATCGGAATAATGTAATATGAGATTTTCTTTAATTTCTTTCCAATCCAAACGAGTTCCATACATATTTAATATTTCATGAGCTGGACCTATTATTTTGTTTCTAATTGCCCTCAAAATTATTGCAGCATATGGAGTTTCGTTTATGCTACTCATTAATGTAATTATTTCTTCGACGTTGTTAATGAAATCGTGCAATAAACGATAGTTTCCATCAAAGTGTGGAAGATCTTTTATTGTGTCTGGTATTTTTAATGAATTAAAAACTATATTTATTTTGTCAATTTGTGTTTCGGAGTGTTGATGTATGTTTTGGTTTTGTGATGATGTGTCATGTGGATTATTATTATGTGCCATGATATTGGTTTTATTTTGTGAAAAATCTTGTTCAATTGAATACTGTAATATGTTATAATAAGGATTTATTTTTTTTATTTTTAAGGACATAAACTACACCGATTAATCCGCAAATAACGTTCAAAAAAGCGTTAAAATAAACAATTATTCAACTTACATGCAATGTAAAAATAAATTTTGTTGTTTCAATAAATAATTAATTGGGACTTCTTCTTCTTGAAATCTTAATTGGGACTATCTTCTTTTGAAAACTTGAATCTTGATATAATTTATTTAAACTTTCAAATTGTTGGATAATTTCTTTATAAATAATTGAAAAAAAAAATGTTGGGAGGTAAGGTTCCAGAGCCAAGGAATTTATATTCGCCAATCTTATTTATCAAGATTGTGCACTGATCCTTTCTTGCGATTACTTTTTACTGCCACCAATTTTCCTTTGATGTGAGGATAACTGTTTTTAAATATTTCTTGATTTTTGTTTTGTTTATTTTTTTTTCTTATTTCAACCATTCATTTATTCAAATATGGTTTTCTTTTTTGTTTTTGCCAAAATAATGATGTTGATATGAGGTTTTAATAATTAATTGGTATATTTTATTTGCAGTTGTAAATATTTGTGTTCAGGAATCCTCCAAAAAGTAACCAAAGACAGAGACTGCGCCAGTTATGATCTTATATATTTAATGTTTTCTTCATTAAAATAATCGACTTTCCAGTTTCGAAATCAAAATTAATATGTTTTATATTTTTTCACAAAACTCAAACTAAAGAAATTTTTTATACAAATGTTTCAATGAATAAAATAAAAACGAATAATCAAGTTAAGTATTAAGAACAAGTATATCATATATATGTAATAAGTAAACAAAAGAATGTCATGGATTAATGTAGGTAGGTACATACATAAATACATAACTCGCGACAGCTCTTGAAGAGCCAAGGCCTAAGTGGCTTACTCTCATCAACAATTCTCTGAGTGCGTGTGAAGAATTGAGGGGACCTAAAATTTAACGCCGATTCCGAACGGAAAAGTTGAGAAGCACTTTTTCATGACAGATTGATACTCTTGGAAGATTTGTCAGGTCTTCGCAAGAGGCAGTACCCGTGAAAGATGAAATAAAAACATGGCCTGAGTAGGACTCGAACCAACGACGTTCTGCTTAGCAGCCAACGCACTTACCAACTAAGCTACGGGCAACGCTCCACTATTACCACAGGCAATAACACCAGCGCCGAGATCAGACGAAGACAAACTCTTGCTAAACGTTGTTTCCTTTCGCTAAGAAAGCAATTGAGGTAAGAATACAACACCCTCATCATCCCAGTCCTACTGTAGGTGTATGGTGCAGAAGCATGGACGCTAACAAATTCGGACAAACGTGTCTTAGGCTGTTCTTAAAGGCTTAGGAAAGTTTTTCTGGACATCTCTGGCCTCGTGTACATTGATGGGGAATTTAGAAGATGCAACAGCGAACTTTACGGGTTGTACAACAACACAGACATAGCCAGAAGGGTCAAGGTCCAGCGACTCAGATATCTAGGTCATATAGAGCGGATGGACACCAAGGATATGGCCCGGAAAGCCTTCGACACCATTCCCGAGGGAGGCAGAAGTGGAGAAATACCGTGACGCAGGCACACTCAATTGGAAGAGGACCTCAATTACTTTTGAGTGCAAAACTGGAGATAGTAATCTAAGGGCCGAGCTGGCTGGCGAAGACTGGACCGAAGGACCGAAGAGATAGTGTGAAGCCTAGCTTGCTTAGAGCACCCGTTTCGGGCCAGTAAGATGTGATAAAAGTATTAGAAGAAGCCAATGCAAACATAGACAATGCAAGTTTGGGGTTGAATCGCGGAGTGGTGAAGGTTGGAAATAATGGGCCAGTCGATAGACGGTGTTAATGGAGTTTCTTACGAAGTTAGTGTTACCAAAACTGAAGACATAGATTTCGACGATTTCTTGGTTATGCAATACAAAGCACACTGTTCAAGCCGCTAATCGGTCTTTTGCAAAGCAAATTTCATTATTGTGATATCAACGGATTAAGCGCGATGTCAATAGGCCATGTTGGAGCAGCGATTTAACTCCTTTGCATTTTTTTGTAAAAAACCGTGAGGGAACGATATCATGTCAAAAAGTGATTTTTGTAAATTAAGCCAATATCATACAAGTAATCCATGAGCTACAGCCCAAAACTTTCAGAAAGGAATTAAAATTTCAGTGCCAATTCTGTACCTTCTACGAAACCAGCCGATGCAGCCAACCCCTTGTTGAACAGCTTCAATACCTGGAATTTACTGCCGATGTTTTTATCGCTAAAAAGAAAACAAACATTAGCGAACATTAAAGGACCCCAATTTCCTAGTATTAAAACCGGAGATTATAGATTTGGAACAACACTTGAAACGTTTTTTTGATTAATTTTAAATAGGGTCAAGTCTACCGAAAAAAATTCAAATCCAGGGCAAGGATTTATTTCAGTCTAGAAATGCTACTCGCTTTTTTTCAAGCTCTTTTTTGTAACATTTTAATAAGGAAACCGGAAAATCCACCAAACACCTCCAACGTCGTTGATTGCAACGTGTCAAGCTAATAATTTTCTAAACTGATGTTGTTACCGGTTCAAATGGTGCATACGATAATTTATCATGATATCAGGATTAGGGTATCTTATCAGCACTTTTCAATGCTTTTCTCTCACACGTTCTTCGCTATTTACAGAACCAAACATAAGGGCCGTTAGATTTTCACCTATATGATAGAGACCATACATATTGAGCAGAGAATAGATGAACGTATGTATGTGAACGTTGAAAAAATAAAATCACAAAATAAGAGAAAAGGCAAGAAATCAGAAGAAAAACAACAGGAAATCCCCACTGTGTCACGGCCGGCGGTGGCGATGTGGGTGGATGAAGCTTTGCAGCCATGGATATGGAGGTGAAATCAGACATGTATGCATGAGTGTAGAATCTTGTGTATGTGTATTTCTATGTAAGAGATAAGGCTTTATAGAGTGAAGCGAGTGGACTTATTGCCATCACAATGTGTTCCTGGGAATCACATCTGTTAAATGCTGCCAATTAATCCCATGTAAGGTCTTTAGGGACTTTCATGTTGAGGGTTTTTTTCAGTTTCCAATTTTTATCTTTTTTTTATGGCCACAGATATCTACTTTGTAGTAATTTGTTAATCCATTAGGGGTTCACAGACTAATTGTTGTCAGAATGATGTATGCTTTGTTTTGTTTAAAGTTTTAATTTACTTTAAAGTGAAGTTGGATCAACTAATTTATGTGTTTTGGTTTTGGTTTGATGTTATCGCTTGTGTTCAAATATCGTGAGCATTTATAATCTGGGGCCTTTGATTATTCAAAGTAAACTTCGAAAGTGTTTTTTGAAAGGTTGTTTAGAAATTATTATTATATCTTTGGTACCTATTCAAATTCAACATACATATTTATGAGGAGTTAAGCATCTAGCCTCGAGATTAAAATTTCAATTAAAATTGAGTGTCCTTTTTCAAAAACTTCGTTTATAATCCAAATTGGAATAATAAATACTTACAAAACCACAAAGACCTAAAAAACGAGTATCCTTGTAACCTACACATAATCTCCTTCAAGTGGATTCATTGTAGCTCCTAAGGGATGGAAAAGCAATGCTTTCATATTTATGCTAGTTTAACAATCAAATCAAATTTCCTGCTCGACTTGACCATACCAAAAGAATATTGCTCAGTTATTTATGACTTTCAACTTCCATGTCCAAACATAGTCTATTCCCATTCAAAAATCATGCTGTGATGTGTACTATCTCGCCTACGAATTCAAAGAAGAATTCTAAAATTTGCATTTTGCTGTCTTGAAGCCCACAAAACTAGGATCCAAGAAACAGAGCTGGTACAGATAAATTTATCTCAGAATTTACGTTTTTTTGCTGTTTGTATTAAACAAAGAAAGACCAAATTTTCTAGTGAAATTAATTAAATTATATTCAAATTGTTTTTGAGATCTATATATATCATGCTTAAGTCTGTTGGTGGAGCGTTATTATTTATGAACGAATGTTATGCAGACAAGTTATGGAACCTACTTCTTTTTCGTGCGGTCGGTAATGTTTGACAAAAAAAGGAGGAGTTGAGGATTATGAAAATATCCGTTCTTGACTATATAATCACGTATAATGGAAATGTTCTGAAATAGATTGAATTTATGAGTTTGGAAATTGGAAGACTCCCAATTTTGGTATTTTTAATTTCAAAAATAAACTCCCGAATAGATCGTTAAGGATTGTCTGATTTTTCAGACAGAGATGAATGTTAGGTTGTCTGGGGGAAGAATGTGAAACGAGCATAGAGGTTAGAGCTCAATTGGAAAATATTCATAAGAATAATTTCAGAGTTTTGTCAGGCTAAGTGTTCCGTTCAACTATAGGAATTGCATTTGATGAAAATTCTCGATTTTATTTCAAAATTATCATTTGTTTTGTTTCGTCATGTTCTTCTGTTACGTACACAAATTTCAATGGATGGGATCATGGGATGTAGTAAATTGTTCAACAAAAAAGAAAAGGTCCTCTTTATTCACTACACACACTCCAGGAACTGTTGAAAGTTGCAAGTCTTTTAGGCCCTGGTTCAACGGAGTAATTGTTGTTACTATAGCAGAGCAGAATAGCTATTAAAGTAATACAAAAACTGTACTTTCAGAAGCACTTTGGCTTCCTGGCTGAGTCAGCGACGACAGACTTTGTCAATATTGTAACATCATTTGTCTCAAAAAATATGAAACCTTTTCATCCTATCCCGACCAATTAATAAATTAATGCTATTTGAAAAAAAAATGCCCAGCCAATTGATACAGATTTTAACTTAAAATAGCTTTAACATTAATAACGACTATTTTATTCAACAGTTCAAATAATCAGCCTTCTGGGTTATCCACCAATATACACAAAAAGTGCCTTCCAAAGTCTAAAAAGCAACTTCATTAAGCAGGTTTAATTTCACAGTGCTATGAACTCAAACAAACCTAAGTACCAATCATAAGTCTGTCGTCTTAATTCTAGACACTTTCCAACTCTCTTCTTTTTTTTTGCTGGTTATTCCGAATTCTCTTCATTTTTCTTGTTTTTTTTTTAACCTCCCACCATTCTTCTTTTAAAATCAACATTCCCTTAAAAATCTACTCAAATTGGCTTTGGCGGATAAAAAACAAACACAACGAAAAAAGTCAAACTTCGAAAAAATATAATGAAGAAAGACACACCTTGCAATTTTTCTCTTCCATATCCTTCTGCCCCCATTAACACCAGCTACTACGAGAGAGGTAATAAAAAAAAAACATCACCAAGAGAGGAACAAAATTTAAAAAATTTAAATAAAACTTGCAATTCCTTCAAAAAATTTATAACTTGCTCTGCACAGGCTTCTCTCATACTCATCCCGGGCGTCTGTTCGGATTAACCAAACAAAAAAGATTCGAAACCCGTGCGCTCACTTCCTGGTTGCTAATCAAAACTTAAATCTAGGAATATGAAATTTTAACATTTTTTTCTGCTGCTGGATGCTGCCAACACCGAAACTTTCTCAATCTGCATGATGTCAGTATAATTCACAGTTAAGTAGATAGCCTCACCCTCACATCAGACCCCATCTGCACTGACGACGCGACGATGGTTGGTGGTAGGTCGGTTAGCTGGATGATTTTTAGTTTGGTCTCTCATTTTTTTTCTTGTCGATGAAGAGCAATAAGATGAAGCACGCAAAGGCACTGCCTGCCTCTGGGTATATCATTTGGTACCCTTATAGGGTAATAATGAAGCAACGCAGCGTACATTTGGGAGCCCGTGTCGACAAAAATTAAATTAATTTAAAGCTGACACTGAGAGACGATGCCACAACAACAAAAAATGATGATGGCAACGGGCCTCATGAAGGGCAAGAGACAGGGAAAAAAATCTGTCCCCAGTTGGTGTTGAAATTTAAATAATTCATGCTTTGATACCTTTCAACAAAACAAAAAAAAAGCCACCCACGACGACGACCGAACGTCCACAAAGAAGCCCACATGCTACAAAACCATCGGGCGTCCATCATCGCTGGCCGATTAGCTGAGAAGATGATAGCACAGGGTGCCAACACACGACAAAAACGAGTGCATACAATATCGTTCTCGTCGTGTCATCGGACTCTTGTGGCTGGAACGATTTCGGCGATATATCGTAATATTGTTATTCAGTCCCCTTTTTAACCCACACCATTTTCATAGGAACTTTCGGGAAGACAATGATGGCTAAATAAAAAGGGAGGCCCATCACCATCATGTGTGTGTTTGATATTTCCATTGCACGTGCGGTTGCTAGACTTTTGGTCAATTGACATTTATTTGACAGAGTTGGAGTTCCATATGTGCCATCACGAGTTTGAGGAACGTGAGTGTTTACCGATGATAAGAATTATCCCTTCTCTTGGTTTTTGGTTTTTGTTTTTTGAACTTTTGAGGGAAAATTGGTACACAGTAGCAGACAGTGTTTTTCTTTTTTAAAGACAGAGTTAAGAAGAAAAAAATAAACACGGGCACATGAATAAATTGGAGGCACTTTTGGTTAACTTTTTGTTTGTGTTTTTGTACCTGGCTTGATGGAGGTCTTTTTGCAAGTGGAACTTTTAAGTAAAGTTCTTTTGTTTCTGTTGCAACGAGGTTTGAATGTTTAATAAGCAAAGAGGATAAATTAAGAATTAAAGTGAATGTTTTTTATTTAAGATTCTTTGATGTGACGAAGTAATTATGAGGATGACGAATGTTGGGAGCTATGTTTGGCTCACGAAGTGTTAGCAATTCATTTGGAGCACGTGTGAAAATGTATTTAAGGTGATAAAATACATTGAAAGTAGTTATTTAGTACAAGAGATCTATGACGGGGTTTAACGAGTTCTGATTGCTCAAAACTCTACTTTAGCCAAGTATTTTGGTATTCCATTCATGTCAAAGTGCTTGCTTTACAACCAAGTGCTAGTCACAGGCTCCCAGGGCAATTTAAACTGCGTAACAGCCATGTTAATAAAAAAGCGCCTTTTCCACAGGTTAACTTACCCATAGGTTAAAATTTCTCATTGTTTTGTTAAGTGACGTTTAGGTATCCCCGTTTCGCTATATGTATGTATGCATGGCAATCGATTGGGGCGCCATCTGATGAACCGACAGATACATTATTTTTTACTTTTTTATTATTCCTTCGCTAAACTAGCTTCCACGGTGAAATAATTAAGTAAGCGTCAATTAAGAGACATTTTATTTTATTAATAGAATTTTCCACTTTATTCCACACAATAAGGGTTAATCCTTCACTATTCTGAGAGAAGCGCTTGATGCAGGACGTTGAGGACGAAATATCGTTAGACAGAGCTACAGCGCAATTCTGAAAATTGCAAACTTTACCGTGCATTGGCAAAGTGAAAGGTTTCAACGGATAGGAAGCAATTTCTATAGAAATCAAAAACCTTAAAACTCTTGAGACTCGAAACGATGAGAATCATGGAGAACAAAGCAAATTAATTCTTCGTTAAATTTGTTTAATTTTATATCTGCTTTCTTTTTGCGGCTCATTCATCAAACTGGCAAGTGGCGAGGTGTAAGGAAACAAACGTTGAAGACGTTTTGTAAAATCAAGTTAAATGAAAGCTTGTGTTATTTTGTGTTGTCTTATCCACTTTTGACGCGATGATAAAACGAAGAAAAAACGCAACTGTCGCAAAGAAAAATTAAAAAAGGTCACTCAAAATTTAAGCGACTGTAAAAAACAATAACGAAATCAGCCACTATATGCGCCCACCACTTTCGGAAATTAACTCAATAAACTCTCTAAAAGATCATTTATTTGGATCTACGGAAAATCAAAGACATTGACATTGACATTGACATTTCACAGCACTTCGCACATGAATGTAACGGCTGGGACAGAACAAGACATTAATACAACAGAGAGAGACAGATAGACACATAGAAAGAAAGCACACATAACATAAACCTACGTAGCTCAGAGGAAGAGACATAGATATTTATTGTCTCATATTATCGCACAGGTGGCCTCAGATAAGCTGGTGATTTTCGAAGAAAAGAATGCTGCCGAAGCTGGGGCATGAACCCGTAGCGTTCGGCTTAGCAATCGACTACTCTATCCTCTGAGCTATGGCCACCTGCTAAAAAATCAAAGACATATTAGCCCAATTTAAACCTTTTTTTTATTTCTATCCACTTAATCAAGTCCTTTCAAAAACCAAAGTACCAAGTTTTCACCCCTCCCTTTAATACCGAAAACTATAGAATCATGCACTTTCATTAGTTGTTATGACGGAAAACTTCCCAGTTCAACTTCCCCTCCCTAACAGACAAAAGCATATGAGAGGGCAAAACAAAGTTTTCCTACTAAACTTCAAATCAAATTTATCTGGCCATAAAAAATCAATAATAACGTATATAAAGTCATCCATAAGCTATAACAAAGTATTACCTCCTAGGGCGACATGAAAACCACGTTTTTTTATTATAGTTTCCCACCTCATTAGACCACAGAGAGACGTGTCCTTCACTGTCAGCCTCAGCATGGTGTTTTTTGTTTTCCGTTTTCTTCTGAAATCTTTACGATTGCAAAATTATTTATTTATATTAGAACGTCCTCCTCGTTCGCTTTTATCGCCGCATAGACCACTGCTTACATAAACTACATGTCCAATATGTCTATCATGTCAAGGTTATGTGTGTTTTATGCTTGTTTCGGTTTCGCCAGCCCAATGCCTTTGTTAAACCGCCTAAACTTCTCATTCCCGTCATAGTCGTCAATGAGCACAGAGGGAATGTAGGTAGGTAGATTTTTCCAATCATGCCAAGCATGTTGCCTCTTTTTCTTCCATGACTTTCATCGGCAACGGGTTGTTGGTGTGGTATTGGTATATTATATCGTTTCGATTGAATGCCCATTTAGCTCATTTGTATTCCCGAAGGGTGAAAACTTGATAAGTTTGATTGCATATTGGATGTCTTAAGGTTGCCTATGCTGTTCGTGTAAATAATGACAATGGCTATGACGAAGGCGTCCAGCAGCGGTTATATGGTATCGGTGGTGGACGTAAACAGAAAAATTACATTTTAAGTAAAATAAAAGAGCTTTATTGGGTTTATTTTTAAACTTCAGTTTAACTTCTGATTTCGTCAATTATTTGAAAGTTTTACGGTCGATTTCTTGACAGAGTTTCAAAATCTCTTTTTTGTTTTTCAGATTGGAATTAAAGAACAAAATCGGATTCAAGTTTTAGAGCAAACAATTTGTAAAGGAATAGACTGGATTTGTACGAGGGTAGGTGGGCATTAAATATTTACGAAGTTATGAAAATTTGACGAGTACCTAATTCTACGGATTCGGTTTCATTTTTTAATGTATTTTTTTTTTGTATTCTCGTCTTTCAGAATTCAATCAAAATCAAGGCAAACAAAAACTCGGTGTATGACAACCGTGTTATCATAATGGCCTGTTGGTTCAAAATCTTTCAATCTACCAATTTTGGACAAATCGGTTCTGCTATTAGTAGAAATTATTAATTTTGTGAGACAACACGTTTATTATGTCAGCTAGTAAGATCAAAATCTAAGCTACCTCTCCATCAATTTTGAACCAAATCTCTTCAGTCGTTCTTATAAATTATTTATATGTATGTTCAAGGCAACGTTTGTCGGGTCAGGTACTAGGGGTAAAAAGAATAAAGAGGAATAGGTTAAGAACGATTCTCTTGCATGCAGACAAAAAAAAAGTCGGTCTACGGCCAGGTTGTTATCATAATGATCTTTTTGTTCAAAATCTTTTAACTCTTTATTTGGATATCTAAGTTATGTCAAAAACAGAAATACATAATGGAAAGGTGTGTTCATTTAACAAGAAAACTTTTTATTAAAATTTGGTTATTTTTGTATCAATCGTGTACTTTTATTAAATTATTTAATTTTGACCGCCTCCAAACTGAGCTATAAAATCACGTTTTTGTTGAAGGTAAATTTGTTAACTCCACCGCGGAATTCTGTCAATTTGTTTTCATTACCACTAAATTGAAATGTTTATGCAACACAATTAATGGCAACATCGACTCCAATTTATCAGGCCAGCAGCAGCGTCAAACAGAATGTCCTTGAAACAAACACATTTAATCAATTAAAATTTAAAATTAAACCACGCCACGATGACTAACTGAGATCATTACAAAAATCCACCCGCCATTCATTAACGGCCAAAAGAGAGAAAAAATAACATTCAAATTCCCTCAAAAGGATTGTTGCTCCATTTAACTCAAAAAACGCGGATGATGTCCTTCATCAAATGACATAGATAAACAAACGTTTGCATTAAATACCCCAACACACGCATATTTGTAGGTACATGGTGTTGAATAAACGGATAAATAATCAGAGAAATCCACGCCAAAGCCGTCCCGAAAAAAAAAACTTTGCCATGCCAGGACTTTAATTACAACACGAAAAAAAAGAGAAAATCCCTTTTTCCACAGAATATTTTAATTGCGATAACATCGGGTTGGTAGACTGTGAAAGATGGAACGAAACATATCCCAAGTGCCTCCACTGTCGCTGTCGCCGCCGCAGAAGTTTTGCGCTTCAGCAAATCGCAATCCCCCGACACAACGGATTGAACAAAGAAATACAAAATTAAATTTTTTTGATTGATGGTTGTTTGTTTTTTGACATTGCTTAGGCATGTTAAAGCGAACTAAGTTAACAATCCGAGCCGGTTAGCGCCTTCAAATAACGCTTAACCGATTGTGGTTGCAATAATTTGTGGGTGGCAAGTTGTGGAAGACCAACAGGCGGGCAAAGCCGATAACACTGGTCAAAAAAAAAGTTTTTTTTTACTTTCGGCTTTGTGTGAGGAAAATTAATTATTTTTGTGTTCGGCCACAAGACGACAACATCATTTAGGCGAGTTTTTTTTTCGTTGCCTTCTTTTCATAATGAAAAGAAATCGTTAATCTTATACCTTTTTAAACATCGCCTTACCCAAACACAAACATATAAGAAAAAAAAAACCCAAAGAGATAAATCTTTAGAACCCATGTTTTGTCCCCATGTCGGACCTGTTGTGTTCTTGTGTTTGTGTCGACCTGCAGTGGCTTCTATAGCAGTTCACCTGGGCATCAAATTAACATTTCTTTCAAAACGAGAAAAATAAGGACATCTCTTTGTAAGCCAAAATGAAGCTGTGGGGGTCAGCACTTGACCCTTTTTCTTTTATGTTATTCTTTCTTTCTCCGCGGAGGCTACACTAGCGACACGGTAATTTATTCAAATGAAAACATCTTGATAATGTTCTATAAAAGGGACAAATCTTAAATGAAGATACCTCCCGGGAATGAATTAACAAAAAAGAACAAAAAAGCCTAAGGAAGGCGGACGGACGGTTATGTGCGCGTTATAGGTGAGGTATCATGTTCTGGGCAATGCAGTTGATATCACTGGTGACCTGGTGAGAAAGCAGGACGGATTGAATAAGGACATTAAGTACAAAATAACATCGGAGTGCTGCCATTGTTATTGTTTAAAACAAAAAACTAATAATGAATTCCTGTATTTTTAGGACCATCAATCGAAATCTTTCGAGTCGTCGTCGGGGAGAAGATGGAAAATGCCTAGATTTTAATATTCCATCTGTTTATAGATCGCCTACGACGACAAGTTTAAAATAATTAGGCTATGTGGGCTTCACACGAACAACGTTTCAATTGAACTAAAGGTATCCGGATTGGTATCCAGATCCGTCAACATTTTCAATGGATTCCGACAAGGACATGGACTGACACTAGGACACCTGGCTCTTCTACAACCTGGCATTTGAAAAAGCAATCCGTGACTCTGGAACATCTACAAGACGGAAAATCGTCCCCAAGTCCAAGTCCGACGATTATTCTCGTTACTTCTTACTTCAAAACCAAAGCAGTAAGCTGTATTTAACAAACTGGACGCTATTATTATGACATTAAATATTTACAAATATAGGTAGAGTACAATATCTTATACTTATAGCTACGGTCTTATCATTTCGCTGTATAGTCTCAGGTAGCTGAAGCCGCTACTAATTACAACCTGAACCTGATATAGCAGGTGCTATACTAACTATCACAATCTGAGCACGCAGATGTCATTTGATTATTACTGCCTGAATTAAGAGACCTGAATTAAGACCCAGTAAATGAATTCACAGTCTGTCAAAATTTATGAGAGAAATTCCTCTGGTGCAACAAGTCTGATACTTAACCACCGGGATATCGCTCATTCTCGATTTGCCTTTATACACATGCTGTGAAAATTTTAGGCAGATCTCGATTTTTTTTTCAGAAAGCAATATGACATGACTTACCTTTTCTTTGATCGCATTTTTCTGGAAGAAAATAAGAAAACAATAATTCAAAAATTATAAAATACAATAACAAAATCTAATATGTTTGAAAATATGGCACTCAGACTACAAAGTGCTTAACTTAACGAAATGCAGTGAGGGCGTGAATTGGGAGATATCTACAAACACCAACAAAACATTTAGCAATGACTAACAGAGTAACGCCATATTTAGCAATAAACTCATTTCAAAACAAAGATTATCGCCATTCACCCACCTTGCACGCTTGAAAGTGAATTCAGAATGAATGAGCTAATTCATGGATTGCGACAATCGCCAACGGGTTAATTTGCAAATGGGATACTATCTCGTTTTATTTTTATAAATTGCAGGTGGCCATGGTTCAGAGGATAGAGTAGTGGATTGCTAAGCCGAACGCTACGGGTTCAAACCCCAGCTTCAGCAGCATTCTTTTTCTACAAAAATCGCCAGCTTATCTGAGGCCACCTGTGCGATAACATGAGACAATACAAATCTAAGTCTCCTCCTCTGAGCCACGTAGGTTTCTGTTATGTGTGCTTTCTTTCTATGTGTCTATCTGTCTCTCTCTGTTGTATTGTATTGTTCTGTCCCAGCCGATGGTCTCAGTCACCAGTGCTGCTATGTGTCTGTAGTTCGTTACATTTATGTGCGAAGTACTGTGAAATGTAATGTAATGTAATTTTTATAAATTTAAAGGAGTAGAATTAACAAATGAAATCATCACAAAAGTTCTTAGATAAATGGACATTGCAAGTTTTCTCTACTGACGCACATAGGTAAATTTTCCCAAAAAGCTGGCCAAAATTATTATTATTATTTTTTTTTTTTTTTTATAATTGCATGGAAATATAAAAAAAGTGAATTTTCATAAGAAACAACAATTTTCAACTTAATATAAGTAGATAAAAATGGGTGTTTTTAAATTTGGTTTTTTTCTCAGATAAAAAGACATAGCATTTCTATTGCATTGCACGTTTGTTGCTTTTTAGAAAAAAATAAATAAATGAATAAATAAATAAATAAGTAAATAAATAAATAAGTAAATAAATAATCAAATAAATAAATAAATACGAAAATATATTACTAAATAAATAAACAAATATCTACATATATAAATAAATAAATAAGAGCCGATTTTTCAATCGTCAAATAAACAAGCAGATAATGCTTATTCGACAGATAACAAAATATTACATTTTTCAATCGTCAGATAGACTTTATCTGACGAATAATGCTCTTATTTATTCGACCGATGAATATTCCTCAAATAAGTCAGTTTGTTATGTGAAGATTTTTTCGATGAATGAAAAATCGGCTTTAAATAAACAAAAATTAACAAAACTGTGTAAATATTAAACAAAATATTTAAACACTCGAAACTAATTATTCTTATTGCTCAGGTTCTACTAAAAAATGAAGCACTTCAGATGGAAGGGTTGGTTTTGTTTTTAGAAATAATTTCCTCAAACAACTGATGGAAGGGTCCGAAGATACGAAAATATTATGGAAAATATCTTCCATATTTTGCTGCCTGGAAAAATTTCTCGCAAAGCTCTCTGAAACCGCTTTTTGACCTTGTTTCAGGACTCTTTGTGCATCTTTGCCGAGATGCTCAATTGGAAGAATAGCTTCAGAAACAATTTTTTTTATTTTTTATTTCTTTTGCGGCAATTAACCACCTTCTTTTATGGTCATAGACAAAATCAGACAAAATTTTATTTGTTTGCTTTTAAATGTCAACATTAGTTTCATTTTCGAACGTTTCTGTCAAAAAATTGATTTTTTCGGTAGTGTCACGAGATGTGCCTCTTCTCAAATACTCAGAAAGCTGATTTTTAGAAAGAAAAGTGAGCCTTGATCGCAATCCTGCGTAGGAAGTAAAAGAGCTTCTATTAAAAAAAAAAATGCCCTTCCGCATCATCTTTAAGTGCAAATATTTAAAAAGAACGCAAAATGACGCAAAATTTTTTGACTGTTTCTGATTAAGGAAATGCAAACACAAATTTTAAGACTATTTTCACTACAGAAATATGCAGAAAAACTAAGCTTTTGCATTATTAAAGTTAAAAAATGATAAACATATTGTACTGAACAAAAATACTCTGCTTAAAAAGGCCCAAAAATTAATTATCAACTTTAAATATAGGAAAAAAAAATATTATCTCAATAAAACATACCACTAGCAACTAGCAAGAGAATATATGTTTAATAAATTTTAAAAGCATCCAAAAAAAGAAAGAAAAAAATAAAGCAAAACGACTCCTTCTCACCAGATCAAACCAGCTACTGCATTTGTCTCTTTAAAGTTTGCACTTTGAAAGCAACTGCTGATTAAACCGTTATAATCTGCATCGAATGATCTATGAGGCTTAATTCTTACACTATCTGTAAACAACTTTGCATTAAAAAAAAAAACAACAAATCGCAATTTTTTTTTATAGTTATGGCCAGCTTTTTGGGAAAATTTACCTGTGTGTGACGTTACAATGTCATGCAATTTTTCAAACTCGATAGAAGGAAAGACTTTTACAAAGGGATATCTTTCATCCAAAAAAGTATCAAATCTTATCAAGCCTGAAAAATCATGAAGCTTTCGTGTCAACAAAGAGCTCGTTTGCAAAGGAAAACACACTCACCAACCTCCACATACAGGAATGAACAAATTTGAGTAATTTAACGCATTCGAAACGCTCCTATTCCCACGCTCAAATACAAGCTTCAGGTACGCACAAACAAAACGTCACATTGTTAAAGCAAAACTATTTCAAAATTCCTCTTCCAAACCGCATACAAACATACACATCCACCCCATGTTGCTTAATTGAACGCGAAAAGCAACTCATCACAATAAAGACTCCTCACTTGAAGCCCCACAAAAGCCTTTACGTTTTATTTGCGAATTGCAAACTGAACTAGAATGCGCATTGTTTCCATTCCATCGCTTTGCATCGCATAGCATTTCATTACATTTAGTTATTTATCAACACAATATCAAACTTATACAAACACACTCACAAGATTCCCATCTTAATTATGAAAAATAGAAGCAGTTTTCTTTTCGTATTTGCTTTCCACTCACAGGTCACAGCTCTGTTCGCTTTTTACTAATAGTAGGAGAGCCGCTGAAGACCGACCTTCACCGAACTGTTAACCGGCTGAAACTTTTTTTTATGAAATTTAGTTTGAAAACATATATGAATATGATAGCTTGCCTAACGAAAAGTGTGCCAGGCTATATTAAATTTAACTTTATTTTAATCAATAACTAACTCCTCCTTCACCCATATGTTAAAATAAAACGTTGTGCCACATAGCCATATGTGTAAGTAGGCTTGAGACAAGAAAAAAATTGTATGGGATAGGGGGGCCTATTCCCCCCGTTTAGCCAGGAGGGGTAGTTTTCTGAAAAATTGGCTTATTTTTTTAAGAAAATATAAAAAATCAACGCCTTCATCTACAACAACGTATTATACCTTTCTGCAAAGCCAAAAACTTAGACTTTCATTTTGTATTTAAATTTAATTCTTTTAAATAATAGTTTTAGAAAAAATAATTTTCAAACTCAAAATTTTGCAAAAAAAAAAAATTTGTTAAATTTTTAGTTAATTTTTTTTTTAAATTTTATGTGATTAAGTACTTATTTTGCATTCAACATTCAATACTGTTAATAATTTTGAATATAAGAAACAGTAACGTAAAAATAAAAAAGTTTTTTTTTAAAGCAAAAAGTGATTTTGGTTTTTTCTTTATTTCTCGACAATGGCAAGATATTTTTCAATCCGGTTTACTGTGTTCGACTAAAAATTAAAAACAGCATTGAATGTTGAAAACAAAATTAGTAGTTACTAACATAAAATTTTGAAAAAATTAGTTCGAAATTTAAGAAATTTTTTTTTTTTCAAAATTCTAAGTTTGAAAATTAATTTTTCTAAAACTATTATTTAAAACAATTAAATTTAAATACAAAATGCAAGCCTAGGTTTTTGGCTTTGCAGAAAGGTATAACACGTTGTTGTAGATGAAGCCGTTGATTTTTAATATTTAAAAAAAAATAAGCCAATTTTTCAGAAAACTGCCCCTCCTGGCTAAACGGGGGGGAAAGGCTCCCCTCTCCCATACAATTTTTTTCTTGTCTCCTACTTACACGATTTGGCTTTTTGGCACAACGTTTTATTTTAACATATGGGTGAAGGAGGAGTTAGTTATTGGTTAAAATAAGTCAAATTTAATATAGCCTGGCACACTTTTCGTTAGGCAAGCTATCATATTCATATATGTTTTCAAACTAAATTTCATAAAAAAAAGTTTCAGCCGGTTAACAATTCGGTGAAGGTCGGCCTTCAGCGGCTCTTAGACTATAATATTCTTTTTATTTTTTTTATTTTTTTGAAAACTACACTACAGACTACACAAAGGTTTTGTCGAAACTGAAGAGAGGGACGGTTTGGGACACTGGAGCAGTAACACGGCGGCAACGGAATTCGTAGTTAATTTCAATTAAATCGAAATATAAATGAAAGTAGGTACTTTGTTTTTATCTCAAACTCAATGAAGGAGTACTTTGAAAACCAGTGAGAGGGCATCAAATAATAGAAAAGAAAAATAGAAAAGAATCTTAATTTGCCGGAAAGGATTGGAAAATATGCACTTTTCAAATTTTCCGCTCGCTTTGTGTTAGATTTTGTATTTGTTTTTGATCAAATGGTTCAAATGGTTTTGTTTGCAAGCAATTTTGTTTAGTATTTGACTTTTTTGTTTCTATTTCAAATAGAGCCAAGAAGAAATGCTTTTAAAAGTAAGACAAACAAAAGTATTGTGATGCTAGTATTTGAATTTGTTCAGCAACCCTTGCAGGAATCGGAGACTTTTTTATGATGCAGCAAACCATTTATAGACTGTAGGCATTAATCTATGTAACCGCAGTGTTATTTCCATTGCCTATTATCATTATGCATATGCTTTTATTTAATCTTAAATGTACTCTTAAATGTAATCTTAAATGTACTCTCTATTCCAATTATGTATGTATAAGCGAGCTTTTTATGATCGTATGATCAACTTTCATGTTATTTTATAATCTACCGTATTATTATTATATCGTATATCATGCACATGCAACCAAAGATCTCGATGTAAACTAGATTATGAAAGCTTCGAATAAAGACACTTATTGTTAGACATTTGATTGAAGAGGTGCGTTTTATGTTTTGCTCTGACCTTACAAATCAGAAGTGGAATCTATTACCTAGTCCAATTTTTTTACAAAACAGTTTTCTTAAAAACTTATATTTACAAATTATGTATAACGATTTTCGGCCGTATTAAGTAAGAAAATATTATGTCTAGAATTCGCGCTGAGAAATTTGTGCAAGAGGCTACAGTAGCTTCTCTTAAAGAAAAATTAATTGATCTCGGGCTGAGTACAGAAGGTAATAAGCCCGTGTTGAAAATGAGACTCCAGGAACATTTCGACGATTTGGATGACGAAACAATCGAGCTCATTTTCCCTGTTCTTGAAGACAATGATGATGACGAGGATGCATCTGGTGCCGATGAAGACGATCTTCAACTAGAGATAAATCAGCTTCAGGATAAAATACGAAAACAACAGGAAATTGTAAAGCTTAAAGAACAACTTGCAGCTCTTTGTACGACGAACGAAGGTTCTAGCGCCACGTGTTCTTCAATGTCATACAAGGATATTGAAGACTCTGTTGCACCGTTTTCTGGTGACGACAATTTTTCCATTAAGTAATGGGTAAGATCTTTTGAAGAGGCTAAGGTTTTACACCGATGGGACGAGCAACAATCTTTCGTTTATGCGAGGCGAAGCCTGAGAGGCACTGCAAAACTGTTTCTGCGTTCGTCTCGTGCCAAAACCTGGTTGGAGCTTAAATCAAGCCTACTCCAAGAATTTCACCGTGCAGTAACCTCCGCCGATGTCCACGACGCTCTAAGATGCCGACGAAAGAAAAGAGACGAAAGCATTCACCAATATGTCCTGGCCATGCAGGAAATTGCTTTTCATGCAGACATTGAAGACGAGGACTTGATTCAATATATCATAAAAGGTATCCCTGATGTTTTTGTAACAAGCAACTTCTCTTAACAGCAAGAAACATCGATGATTTGAAGCAAATGTTAAAAAAATATCAGAAAATGAGATCATACACATCTGAAAACCCATCGACCTCTTTGACCTTGGCGACAACTTCGACAGCGAGCTCAACGAGGCGTAGTGTTAACGATAAATGCTTCAACTGTAATGGATTCGGCCACATCGCAAGCAGTTGCCGAAAGCCACGTCGTGAAAGGGGTAGTTGCTATAAATGTGGCAAACAAGGTCATTTAGCACCCGCTTGCAAATCCATCGCGCCCAAGCCCGAAGGTTCATCCGCAGTTCTTTTGGTACAACAGTCAGAAAATCTATCGGATCAAATCAACGACGACGATGAAAACGAAGTAATAAACAAAATATTAAACGACGATTTCATACTTTATGTTAAGTACACATTTTTAAATACATTTACTAATGTAATTTTTGAATTTCAAGCGTATACTGTGGTAGATACTGGAAGCCCTATTAGCTTCATTCAAGAACAATTCATTCCACCTTTCGTGATTCTACCAACGACTGAAGACACAAATAATTACTTTGGAATCAATGAAGCAAAAATGTTAATAATTGGACAAGTTAAATGTGATATATATGTAAGTAAACGTTCTTATAGTTGCATGTTGCATGTGGTAAAAAATAAAACAATGACAAGCCATGTAGTCCTAGGTAGAGATTTTTTAAAGATAAGCAATATTAAATTATGTTATGACGATTCAACATTTCAATTGATAAGTTCAACTCAAGATGATCTGAAATTCAAATCTAAAGCTTTTAAACATTTAAATATTCCTAATACAATTAATGTAAATAATGATAATAGAAAAAATAACGAAACGTATTGTGAGAGTTTTTGCGATGACAATTTCGATTTATGCGAGGAAAATTTCGCGAATGATATTTTAAACATAGATTTTGCCTATGACAAAAATGAATTTAATTTAACAATAAATCCAAATCTAACATACGAAGAGAAACAGCGCGTGAATAAAATTTCTAAACAAATAGATTTAGACAAAAGCGTTCCTTATTCAAAATTTCCATTCGAAATGAAAATTAATCTTTCAAACACAAATACAAATTTTAATTGCGCTTTAAGGAGGCTTCCTTATATGCACACGGTTGAGTTAAGAAAAATTTTGGATGATCTCCTAGAGCGTAAAATAATTCGAGAAAGTAGTTCTCCATTTGCGTCGCCTATCGTTTTGACAAAGAAAAAAAAACGGAAGCTTCAGACTATGCGTTGACTATAGGCAACTTAACCGTGTAACGCAAAAGGACAACTACCCCCTTCCGCTTATTGAAGATCATTTAGACCGCCTTAAAGACAAGAGATATTTTTCATTACTCGACCTAAAACATGGTTTTCACCATGTAAAAATGGCCAATGAATCGGTCAAGCTTACATCGTTCGTTACGCCCTTAGGTCAATTTGAATATTTGTATATGCCATTTGGCCTCAAAAATGCGCCGGCCACGTTTCAGCGTTTCATAAATTCCATCTTTAAAAATTTAATTAGTGACGGTAAATTACTCGTATATATTGACGACCTTCTCGTAGCAACTGAAAGCAAAGAGGAACACTTTGCTATTCTGCAAGAAGTTGCAAGACTCATCTCAGAATACAAATTGGAGTTGAGATACGATAAATGTCTCTTTATGTTCGAGACAATCACTTACCTTGGGTATGAAGTCGACATCAATGGTATTAGACCGAATTCGAGCGGGCTAGCCGCTGTTCGAAATTTTCCGATTCCAAAAAACGTGAAGGAGCTTCACTCTTTCATTGGGTTGTGTTCTTATTTTAGAAAATTCATTCAGAATTTCTCAGTGATAGCGAAGCCCTTGTATGATTTACTAAAACAGAACGTAAAATTTCCTTTTGATGAAAAAGAAATGGAGACTTTCGAAAACTTAAAAGTAAAACTTCTCTCAGCTCCAGTTCTCTCGATTTATTCTCCACAATCACAGACGGAGCTTCACTGCGACGCGAGCGCATTAGGGTTTGGCGCGATTCTAATGCAAAAACAATCTGATGGAAAGTTTCATCCCATTTTCTTTTTTTCAAAAAGAGCAACAGAAACAGAATCTCGATATCACTCTTTCGAACTGGAAACACTGGCAATAATATACGCATTGAGAAGATTTCGAACGTATTTAACGGGTATACATTTTAAAATCATTACTGATTGCAAGTCGCTTACGCTTACGTTAAGCAAAAAACTAGTCAACCCTCGAATATCAAGATGGGCATTGGAGCTTCAAGAATTCGATTATCTGGTAGAACATCGTGAATCTGGAAGAATGAATCATGTTGACGCTTTAAGTAGGTGTCACAACGTACTTCTGATTCAACCAGATTCATTCGAAAATGCACTCGCTTGCGCTCAAAATAAAGATGAAGACATCCAAAATGTAGTCAAAACGCTAGAGCTGAGTCAACATCCGCATTATGAGATGATCAACGGTCTTATATACCGTAAATGCAATGGTCATGTAGCTTTTTATGTACCGAAAGCAATGGAAAATATTGTCATTCAAAGCCATCACGATGGGCTTTGTCATGTAGGAGCCGATAAGGTTTTTGAATATCTTAGAAAGACATACTGGTTCCCATCAATGAAGGCTAAGATACAAAATTATATAAAATCGTGCTTAAAGTGTATATATTTTTCAGTCCCTTCAGGGAAAAAAGAAGGCCAATTACACAACATTCCAAAGGGTAATTCACCCTTTGAAACGATTCACGTTGACCATTATGGGCCGTTACCATCTGGCATAAGAAATTTAAAAAGACATATTTTCCTTGTAGTTGATGGCTTTACAAAATTCACTAAATTATATGCAGTGAAAACTACAAACTCTAAAGAAGCCATACAAAGTTTAGAAAATTATTTTTCAAACTACAGCCGACCAACTAGACTTATCTCAGATAGAGGTTCTTGTTTTACATCTGAAGAATTTGCACTTTTTTGCAAAAGCTTTGACGTTATGCATATTAAAGTAGCCACGCACTCTCCACAGTCCAACGGCCAAGTGGAAAGAATAAACAGACTTTTGACAGCTATGCTTTCTAAGGAATCTGAACTTGAGCCCGGTGAATGGACAAAATACCTGAGCAAAATAGAATACGCGATCAATAATACCATTAACAAAAGTACAGGGACTTGTCCAAGTGTATTGTTGTTTGGCATTCTACAAAAAGGTGAAGTTTATGACAAAGTTCGAGACTATCTCGAGTCTCACTTTCAAAAAAGTCCAGTTGATTTTTCAGATGTGAGGGAAAACGCTAGTTCAAACATAACACGAAGCCAAGAACTAAACAAAATTCAATATGACAAGCACCATAAGAAACCACATATTTACAAAGTTGGCGATTATATCGTGGTTAAAAATATAGTTACAACAGCCGGGGTAAACAAAAAACTTTTGCCGAAATTTAAAGGCCCTTATGTTATATCCGAGGTCTTGCCAAATGATAGGTACCGCATTCAAGATCCGGAAAATTTACAAATTTCTCGGATTCGGTATGAAGGTATTTCAAGCCCTGAAAATATGAAACCTTACCTGATGAGCAAATAAAAAAAAACAGGAAAATTTGATCTAGGACCGCAGTTACTTTTTCGGATAATCTCATCTCGTTTTAAAATAATCTTATTTCCTTTTATCATTCGAAATGTCATCCCGCACAACCATTTTATTATAGAATTTGTTCTACTATTTGAAATCGAGTCGATTTAAAGTCAGATATGGCCGAAATGTAGGCATTAATCTATGTAACCGCAGTGTTATTTCCATTGCCTATTATCATTATGCATATGCTTTTATTTAATCTTAAATGTACTCTTAAATGTAATCTTAAATGTACTCTCTATTCCAATTATGTATGTATAAGCGAGCTTTTTATGATCGTATGATCAACTTTCATGTTATTTTATAATCTACCGTATTATTATTATATCGTATATCATGCACATGCAACCAAAGATCTCGATGTAAACTAGATTATGAAAGCTTCGAATAAAGACACTTATTGTTAGACATTTGATTGAAGAGGTGCGTTTTATGTTTTGCTCTGCCCTTACAAGACTTAAAAGCCACGAAGAAGCTTTTTAAATGCAGCCTATGAAGGTTGACCAACGTTTATAGCCAAATAAAGGTCCCTCAAGGTAGCCATTTAGGACCCCTTCTTTTCATACTAGCTATTAACGATGCCCCGCTATTTGATCAAAGCAGCGAAATTCCCATTTTTCCAGATGATATGAAGATTTTCAAAAATGTATCTCCAATAAATCATAGAATTCTTCTGCAGGACAACTTAAACAGTTTTTCATTGTGGTGTGAAGATATAAATGAATATCTTAAACGTAAAACATCGGAAAACGATTGGGATACATAAAAGAACTTATTGAATCTGAATGGGCAACGGACAGGATCCGTGGCGCAGATGTAGTCAAAATCTTCATCGGCCAGCCCAACGACAACCATATCGTCATATGAATGTCAAAAAATAATAATGCTTTTCGAAGAAAATATCAAAGCTTCTTTCTTTCTGAGAAAACCAAATTAACCTCTCTGAAATGAAATTTGCCTCAAAGGTACAAGTGCAGTCAAAGGCGACTTTTTACCAAGAAAACTGAAATTAAAATCCAAAGAACTTTTAATATAACTCTTTTTCATTTAATTTTTCAACTAGAATTTCAGGAAACGACTTCGCCAACCTATAAAAGAAGAATTACAAATGAAATTCTGATTCGACCTCGTTATGGTCTCGATGCACTGGACGATTTTGCAAAAACTGCGAATGCGACGTCATATATTTATTCAACTTAAAATAGACTGAACACACACTTTCTTAAAATAACTGACGTTCGGCGCATCTCTATCATCACAGTTTAAAGCAATTTAGACAAATATGACAAACAATTAAAGTTTCTAATTAACACCTGATATGCACTACTGTTGATCGTGTATAGCTTATTAACTAGTTTTAAAGTGTGAAATTGGCTTCAAAAGCAAGTGTTGAATAAAATTCCAAGCATGTTGGCAAATTATGCAAAAACTTTAAAAAGAGTGTGAATGACAATGTGTACACTTTACATTGTAGGTAACTAATTGCTAAGTTGCATTAGAGTTTTGAAATTCCAATGAGTCATAAAAACACACTTCTTAATTAATTTTCTGTTCTTAAAATTTTTATCGTCGCATTTTGGAGACTAGGTATGTGTGTTAAGAAGAAATCGGTTTAGTTTCAGTTACAATCGAGCATGGTCGATATTCAAAAAAAATTATTTTTCAATTTTTCAACAAATTAACGCCTAAAGTCCAATATTGGATCAAACATGCTCGATGTTGGATCAAACATGTTCGATGTTGGATTAAAAATTCGATGCGGTTATTTTATTGGTAAGGCGTATTTAACGGCTTGGGCGTTCTAAACAATAAGAATGCAAGTGTGCTAAGAGTGATAGAGCATGTTTGATTTTAACATGTATGAACAAACATATTTCCAAATTCGCAAATAAATGATGTTTGATCGAACGTGTTTCCCAATAAAAATTCTTCATACTGCATCAATTTGATAACGAAAATTTCAAAGCTGTTCTTTCCTTAAAAAATGTCCGAAATTTATTTACTAACTTAAGAAAAAAGAACTTCAAACCCGAATTTTTATAACAAAGCAAAGTTTCCTTTTTCTCATTTGTATGTCACCTAGAATAATCTTTTTGTTCACATTTAACTGGGTCATTGAGTTTGAAAGTCTCGCCTTCAATCTAATTTTTTTTTTTTTTACAAATGTACCAAGACTGTTTGTAGGTTGCACTAAGAATAGAAAATCCTTACCATTGAAGGATAACTTTCAACGAAAAAACGAAAAACTAAACACAAAATTGTTCCCTATGAATCGAGAATAAGAATGAGAAATGAACCAGGACAAGTTCGTTAGAATAGTTAAAACAAATACACACCCAAAAAAAACATTACTCTTGTTGTTGTCGCCTCTGTCTTAAATTTACTGCAGTGATATTTTTGAACACCTAACAATAATTCACGACTGGGTTAGTAGGTGCCATCTAGAAATGGAGCAAACAGTCCAGTCTGACTTCCATGGAGTCGTCGGCGTCATCGTCTGCGTACTGCGTCGTCATTGTCTAGTAGAGACAAAGCACCAGGATAGGAAGAAGTTCAAAGAATGACAACAAAAGGTAATTATGTATATCTCAAGACACCCTTCCAAAAAGAGCGAGCCTTCCTCCATTGCCAACTTCCATTACATCCGTAACAGGCCGACTCCACTAGAGATAATTTCTCTCAGAATACTCATCCTGACATGAAAAGTCTAATGGAGTCGCGTTGTAACAACAACAAATGAAAACTTGTCTTTAGACTTTTCATGTCAGGATGAGTATTCTGAGAGAAATTATCTCTAGTGGAGTCGGCCTGTAAGTACCATCAACAACCAAGACGATAGTAAGGGAAATGAAATTAAATTTGATAGAGACCAGAGAGAAATAATTGTGGAAAATTAGAGTTGCCACAATAGCTCGAGCTCTTATACAAAGGCTGGGTCTGGCCTGTTGATGAAAAGACCTTGCGGCTGTGTTAATAGGAAATTGGGGTGAAGTCCAAATTTTGCGAAGTGGTTGCTGATTGAAGTACAATTAAATGGGGAATTCGCTCGCCTGTCTGAGTGTAATTATGGCCTTCTACAACTAGTAGATAGAGATACCTAGTGGTCTTTAATAGGCGCGGAACTCGTTTTGACAAAAAGCCAGGTGACAACACGATATCCTTGATGAGGCAGGAAGAGATAGCAATGAAGCTAAGGGCAGTAAATTGTCCAAAAGAATATTTTTATTTCATGCTGGGATTTCTTTCAGTCAGCATTTAGGTGGGAAACACTTAAGCAGAGGAAAAGTTTTGCAAAGAAAAAGAGAAAGTGTGAGAGGTTTTAAAGGGAAAATTCAATTTTTCACGAAGAGAAAAGGAAGCTTATGGAGACTAAAGATTAATTATGGTTGCTTTTTGGAATGTTTGTTCTTTTTTTTTTTGTCAATTTTTTACAATTAAAAGTTTGTTCTCAGCACAAAAACACTTTTGTTTATGTAATAATTTTGATGAATAAAAAATCGTTGAAGGAATTGACAGGCGATGTTAACGTTTTTTGTGAAATGTCTGAACAGAGGGGCCAACATCATATTTGATGTTATGTTAAACAGATTTTCAAAATATTTTTTTTTTAGTATTTATGAAGTTTTTTAATTTGCTTTTAGGCATTGAACAGCTCAATGCATATTTGCTTTCCGTTTATTGCTACAGGGACGTTTTGTTTTCTATGAGTGACATTTTCTGGTTGAAATAACTGACATTGATTTTTTTTTTTATTTTGTAGACATTTTAAAACTGACAACTTCATTCTGTGTCCGTACTGACTGTCATGAAATGAGTAGGTTTTAGAATATAACTTATTATTTTGTAATGACACTGACAGACATCAAAGTTATTCAGACACTTAGAAAAAACTGAATACCGACTAGCTAGCTTATAGAATGAAAGTTAATGCATAAATGGGTTGAAATTTCTCATTAATAAAAATAGTAAAACAGGTATGCAACTGTTATTAAGACAGATTATACCTTGGGGTATGCAACAGTTTTTTTATTCTTTCACTTATAATTAACCTTCACTAATTTTGTGCTTTGATTGAAATTTATGGCGTGCTAAAGACACTTTAAGAATTAGAGAAGCAACATTTAATGACTCAATTTTTCTCTAGCGTATGGTCACCTCATTTATAAGTTGGTGACTGTGAGGTAAATCACTTATCGGACTACTAAAATTCATCCGGTTTAAAACTCTTTCCCCATTTCGATTATCTCGTTTTTTGACAAATGCTGGATTTTATCAAAATCTAATGACGTAATTACGAAGAAAATAATATCAATTCGAAAATGTCTTGAGAAACATCAAACGTCTATTTTTAAATTTTCATGAAAATATTGTTTAAACGAATCAATCCCAGGAACATTATTTGGAAAGTTCGAATAAGTTTTACACAAACTGTATTCTCATTCGTCTCATAAAAAATGCATAATGTTCTATTGCCAAATGTGGGAGGAGACAGACAAAACAAGAAAAAAAAAATAACACCACAAATCCGAATAGGAAAAGGAATCAAAACGTTTGTCACAAAAATTGGCAATGACACTGACAAGCATCGTCATCGTAGCTGAAATGTTACAACAACATGGTCGACTTGATTCAAATGATTTGTTGAGATTTTTCCATGCGTAATATTTCCATCACAGACACCACAACCTCAACATTTCGAAATATTTAATGAGAATAATGACCTATAATTTACTCCTACTTCTGTATCTTGTAGATGTATCTCTTGTTGTTGTTTCATTTGAATAGCATATCTGATGAGAATTAAAGAAGGCTTAAGACAGACAGAAGATAGAGGTAGAGGCATTGTAAATGCTTATTTATAAAAAGAAATTGGGGGTTTAAGAAAAACGGAAAAGGATTCTTGTTGTTTAAATGATATTATTGTGAAGGATAATTACAAATACTGTCGGGCATGTCAAGTATGTTGAATTTATTTCTTTGGTGTAGGTGTAGAGGAACAAGCACTATCTGTCTCTGAATAAAAGTTAATCGGAATGGATGACAATAAGGATTAACTGGGATTATGTTGTGATGAATTAAGATCCAATTTAATTTCGTGCTAATTAATTATAAATGGTATAACTACATAGTAAGTCTAACTTGCGCATCCATTTCGAAAACGAAAAAGCCAACCCACGAAAATCGATTAAAATTAAGAGATAAATTACCTCTACTTCTATTGAGTATCATGTGCGCCAACCAGCTCGTAAAAACTTTAAATTGGTTTCATTCAGTTGTGTGTCACATGACTGCATCAACTTTTTTACCTTTTAAGTGACGAACCCACTTAGAGGGAACAACATCCTTTCAAGTTCCGTAATCAAATGCAATTTTTTTTCCTTTTATCTACAGGGAGGCGATGGGTTACCATTTTTCCAATTTCATTAATATAATTGAAAAGAAATTTGAAAAAAGATTCTTGTCTGCCTTTCGGAACGAAAAAGAAGATCGTAGGCGACAAGGTTTCCAAAGATATTTTTTGTGGTAAATCTGCCTAAGACGTCTGGAAGTTTAGTTGGTAGTTCTTACCTTCAAACCAGCAAGTGGTAACCCTAGAGGGAGTCTGCACTGTATCTCGATTGTCACTTGTCAGCAACAGATACAGAATATGCATCGAAGAGTACACCCACACACAAAAAAGGAACTGTCGCTCGTGCACAACTTTAAATAGAACTCACCTCATAAATTATCACCAGTCCCGGTGGATTTTTTGTGCTTTTGTCATTTTCATCATCGCCATCAGTGAATTTTTTGTTTGGGGTTACCATTTTTGCTTGTTTTTACAGAACGCACAGATAATTTTTTCATATCATGAACCTTTGGGTATGCAACAGTTATTTAAACAAATTATACCTTTGTGTATGCAACGATTTTTTATTTTATTCTCTAAATAACCCTTCACTAACTGTCTTTGGTTGAAAGTTATGCCTTCTCAAGACTCTTTAAGAACGCGAGAATCGAAATTTAAAAACTCAATTTTTCTCTAGCGTATGGTCAGCTCATTTTTATCATCTACCTTAACCAATGCTTTATTTATGGAGGTTCTTTTGATGCTCACTCAATCGCCTGACTGAACTCTTGAAAGAAGCGTTCCACGAATCTTTTTGAGTCAGTTTTGGGACTCTACATGTTTGAATTAATTTATCAAAGCTCAGAAGTTTTAATTCTCAATCTTTGTTATTCATCCTGCGTTTTTAGTGTTTTTTTTTGTTTTTTTATTTGCTTACAACTTAAAGTTTAGTTAAATTTTACCTTCACCATTGCTTTGTGAATGAAGTGCACTTACATTCTTGAAATTTTATAGAAATTAAGAGCACAAACTCAACCTTGAAAGAAAATAACACCACCCACATTTACCTGACGTCATCATCCCGCACTTAGAACTCTTAGAAGTCGACCAAAAAGGGTTGCTGTTGGGAATGCTAAAATGTAGGGGTACAAAAACTAACACAAGGTAATGAACTTTTCTGTTTTTTTCTTTTTTTCTGCGGTTTTTGAGGGTTCTCATGCTCTCATTCTACCTAGGTGTACGTTGCCGGCATGCAGTTTATGCTTTGAGAAAAAAACGGACAAGAGTAAGGGTTTTCAATATTTTTTTTATAAATTATACTCAGAGTGTAGTTACATCAGAATTTTACAAGCAAAACCAGCATGCATATCTCAATTAGTGGAATAAGTTAACCTTAGCTATGCTGCAGCCATGCAGCGCATGATGGTTTATTATAAGCGTAAGTCAAAGTGAGTTATTGTACAAAGGATTAAATTACACTATTTCAAAGCGTTGCGTTTAATTTTGAGAAGATTTTTTTGACTCGTGGATACATGAGTGGAATGAGAGGATAAAATGTTGAAAAGACATTGATCATGCAAGGAACTCAAGTTAACACTTTTTTTTCGTCAAAAAGTAGACTGGTTAAGTTCACCTGAGATTTCCTTTTAAAGGATTAAGCAAAGGGAAAAGTTGTAGTGGCTGTGGCTGGAGAAAAAGCTTTATGAGCTTAAAAAATGATTTCATATCAAATAAGACTCCAGACAAGGTAAAGAGCTGTTGTACGATTTTTTCCACTTCGTTCTTGAAGTCACTGCGCAAAAGATTCAATTCCGCACTTGACGTTAAACTGCTCACGTACGTGGAAAATCGGCTTAGTCGGGAAACACACCGTGTGTCAGTAGAGTTTGTCAACCACAATTTTAAGTTATTTGAAAACTTTGCCTACCATGACCATGCGCTAGAGAATAATTGAATTTTTGAAATTTGCTTCTTTCATTCTTAAATAATCTTTGGAACGCTATAACTTTCAATCAAAATTAAAAGAATCAAAAATCGTTGTATACCCATAAATAAAATCTGTTTTAATAATCGTTGCATACCCAAAAGTATAAACTGTCTTTCTCTTGTCAATCTCGTTTGAAAATTTGGGAGGTTTGAAGGCCATTCTATCAACATGGTGTGTTATTCGTGTTCACCGAAGCGGAATACATGCACGGTTATGTTTAATCTGACCCAACAATATAAGTATGCTTTGATGTCCTTACGGCTATTATAAATCCTTTATGTCAAGATTTTTTGTGCGTTTTGTGTCACAGGACCAAACCATATTTAACCATTTACGCAGCAAGAATACGGGGCATTTGACGCGAGAAAATCATGTCGAATAGTTCCCGACGGAATGTTGCCTGATACAGAATCTAATATATCAACAACAACAAAATCCAAAACCAAAAACAATTTAGAATTCCCAAACTATAAGAAAATAATCACTTCTGCAAGACCACTTGCCTGGTTATTCACGTAGACCGAAGTTGAAGCACAGAGCACAAAGTACACATTAACCAGGGCATCATTGGTAACGCCACTTCAGACTTCACACGCAAACTCGTCCAAACATCACCTTGGCCATCTGAACTAGCACCACACCATACCCTTTTGGCCCTTGTATAAAATGTTACTGCGGTGGCTTTTGGCTTTGGCCTTTTAGCTAAATGTGTGTTCTTGAGGACTAACGACTGCGACAATGATGACAATTCCACACCTCCCTCTCTATCTAATATTCTCTACATCACGTTGCTTAGCATTATACCATGGAGCAACTGTCACTTGTCGCCACATACACAATCAACCCCAAAAACCATCAAACCCTTCTTAAATTGAATTACCTTCTCAACCATGAGCGAGCCGGGCTACATGATCACCGCCGACGAAACTATGCGACGAACGACAATGAGCATTCCAAAATGAACATTATTTGGTGCATGGTTACCTCAACACTTATTTGTCGTCGCCATTGTCGTCGTAGAAACTATTGTTCTTTCTCTCGCGACAATAAAAGCGAGCAACAGTGGAATTGTGAGAGTGTCCTGTAAACAACTTTGTTTGAACTAAAATACACACTCTATTCACCTTAAATGTCAGTCCCCGCAGGGTATGTTGGACAGAATTTGAACGACCTCAAGGGAGAAAGAGGGGCAGGGGTGATAAAGTATATCTCACGATTGTGGGAGCTTCCGTACTTAATTGGACTGCAAATGACATTCCCTTGACTATTGTTATATAATTTTCCCATCGAGTCTGGAAAAAAGACCGCAAGCTATCGAAAAAAAGCAGCAGTGAGGAAAAAAGTCGATATAGTCTCACAAAACTTTGTCAAGAGGAACGGCGAAATCAACAATGACAAAAATAATTGCCATTTGATGATGAAGATGACATATCTCTTTTTCACAAAGGAGTATCGGAAACGAATGTCTAGAGTCTCAAGCTCTCAAGCATAGGGACGATGAAGACGAAAGTGATTTTCATGATTTGCTGGTTGAGTTCGCGAAATGTTTTGTCCTTGATATATTTTTTTGCAACAAGGACACGAGATCGTCTCTTCTAACGACAAGGATAAGGATAATGATGATGATGGTGATTCCTCTTACTTTGTATTCTAATTATGTCCACCAGGGACGGAGTGAGGGCTTTCGAATCACTCGATTGGAATGAATATACATTCTTGGCGTACATCTTTTACTCTTAAGTGTTTAATCTTCAAAAAAAGAATAAATTATTTTACTTTGACCGACAAAAATGTCTGAAATAAATCACAGGAATAAAAACAGGTCCGATCTGTTCTGAAGTGTGCAATCGAATGAAAGCTTAATTTTCTCTTTTCTCTCATTATCCTACTTAACCGGTAGTCTCTCTTTTTCTGTTGCCAAAAGTGGGTAAAGGGGGGCTGTGGTAACAGGGTAACAATAAAAAGTGTGTGAAAATATTTTCACTGTATATGTATTCAAAACAATATTTAAAAATGCAACTGACAAATCCGCTCATGGTTTTTTTGTGAGTAATGGAGAATTTTATGGATGACTTACTTTTTAATTTTGCAACAATCGAAAAATCGTCGAGAAAACTTCCTTACAAATCTTTGCAGCATTGAAAGAAAAAAATGTATATGTATATGTGTTTGTGTGTGAGTTGATCTGTCTGTTTGTGAATGTAAAAGAGGAAAACAAAGGACAAACATAAAAGCACGAGATTTTTGTCATATTCGAACAGAAAAAAACAAAAAAAATTACTTTTGACAGAGGTTCAATTTGAGATTGTTTGGCAATAAGTTTAATGAGATTTCTCATTCATTCACTCACTCACTTACTCACGAGTACATTGCGACGTGCATAAAACTGAGTGAGTAACGATGAAAACGAGGAATCAAAATTGCCAACCAATCTGTTAATGGGCTAAAGGGTGCGGTGGGTGTTAATTTACAAACGCTACTTGGGGTTGGATAATTGCAATTATTTTGTGGAAACTAGACTGAGGGAAACTTTTGCCAATTAACAAGACAAAGACAAAAAGGTAATGTTATTCGTAGAATGTTATGTTGTCTAAAATTGGCGGAGAATTTGCTGGATTGAATTAGAAATATCAAGTTTCGAGGGGTTGATCGTATGTATTTTATTTGACTAAGTGCTGCATATTGAAAGCATTTTTTGATATTGAATGGTATTCGGGAGTTGGCTCAAGAAGGGAGGTTTGAAAAAGTTGATTGGCATCTAGTATTAATTATTTTTTTGCACTCTTCTGATTGTATTGCTGTCAGATAGCGAAAGAGATGACAAGCGACGCAAATCCATGACTAGACACTAGACCTAAATAATGACCTGTGAAGTTTGTTTTCTTTTGTCTGTTCAGTCACAACAAAGTCCTCCTAATAGAGCTCTGAGAACAGTACCTAGTCAATTACGTTGCAGTTAAACCTAACACAGTTTAACTTTTAAGGAGTCTTCTTCACGGGAAAAATAAAGGATCAACAAATATTGTTGAGCAACAAAACAAACAAAAATGTAATACAGCAACAAATAATATGGCAATTACATACCTTTTTTTGACTACTCCAACGCTGTCCTGCTTATTATCCGTTTTCATTCTTTACTACGGTAGCGTCCCGAGGAGATAGAGAAACTTTTCCAATCATTATAGCCTATTCACAATATTCTTAACCCATCCACACAGAATACAGAAAACTTTTGGTCAGTACAGCAGGATTATGCGAATATAGTAGATAGTTGTCTTCCATTTTCTTTTTTTCTATTTTACAATTTGTTTTGTCCGAAAAATAACTCTAAGGACTTTGGGTTCAAGAGACAATTTTTTCTCTACTTTTAAGAACTATATAAAAAAAAAAATCCCTTAGGACTTGATTTACGTTTAAGTTCTTCTCGTCTGGATTATTTTGTTTATCTACCGCAACACTTGAAACTATTTTCATTCTAAGAAATTCTTTGTAGGGATAGGGTAAGGACATTGGCAGAAGAGATAAGATTTTTCACAATATCCAATTAAAGTATGCAAATATGAAACAAGACAATACAAAGAAAGGGATGAATTGTTTTATTCTTTTTTGAAATGAAGGTCCAAACATAGGAATGCACTTAGAATTGTCATACATTTTTGTTTGGTTTTGTTTATTTTTATAGTTTTCTTGGAAAGCAGAAAATAATAAGGTTTTCATAAATAATACTTTTGTAGTGGATACAAAGGAGAAATAAGGACTGTGGTAAGCTTATCAAATTTAAAAAGAGATTAAAGTGGAAACGTCCATGAATTTGTTTTTGAAGGAATAGTCTGAAGAATTTATTTTGAAAAATTCAATAAAATGATCGCAGAAGTGCATTGAAATTGTATCGACGCACTAATGGAGTCACTCATAACCAAATTAACCACGTTTTGAGAGATCGCCGCCATTCTTCGAGTCTGATCGTGAAACGCTCTTATCGAGGTGCCAACATCAAGTCGGATCATTTAGCTGGTACCGTGTTCCAAGGAAGGATAATAGACGACACAAGACATACGCCCCTCAGGCTCGTATCACAGATGTCACAGAATGCTGAGTATAATATTGTTGAGTACAACCTATCTATCCTACAAGATCGGATAGCCCAGTGAGCTGCAAACATTGACTTCTTGACAAAAACGTACGATTTTTTTTTACATAGCGTTTGAATAAAAAAGCACTAAGGAAGATAATCGTGATCTTCTCCTCAGGCTAGATCACAAGAATTTGAGTTAGCTTTACGTGAGCACCTGCCAATCAAGGCCTATAATCTGACGGTGGGCCTACGGCCTACCTACCCGAAAACGATTTCGACGTCTACTCATCTAGGAGTAATTTCCTAGTCTTAAGGCTCATCGATAGACGCTCGTTCTGATTCTAATTAAAATTGTTTTTCGTTCTTTTAAATTTTGAAGTTCTTTCAAATCAAGTAATTATATTCCCAGCTGTTTTATCGAACCCCTCTTCGAAAAAAAAAACATTTTCTTCAATTAGAAACATTTTCTGTCACTACGAACCCTTCAGTTTAATGCAATCGATTTCTCTCCTGCACTCACCATCAACTGCACACAAATACATAAAAAAAGCCTATATCCAGCAAGCTATAATCAAGGATATTGAATTTTATATATCTTCATCTAACTCTGGATTTATTTTTCTATTTTATTTTGTTCTTCAAAATCAGACAATATGCATGCGCATTTATTTAAGATATTATATTGCGTCACCACCACTTCCGTCAATTTCCACATATCCTTAAACCTCTCTCATCATCCTGCTCGAGTGTTAGACCATCCTTTATTAGAAATGTATATTTTTTTGTGTGCTTTTGGGAAAGCTGCTCAATGAATAGAGAGGGGGAGACGGGAATCAGGGATTTATTTAATGTGAAATTATTGACTGAGCTATATGATGGACTAGGAATTTTCTCATTTCGATTTTGGTTATTATTTCTTCTTCTTCGAACGCAGAAGGATAATAGAATTCTAGCACACACCATAACAAAAACTCACACAAGAAAAACGCACAAAAATAAAATCAATCATACACTTTAGCAGATGGGAGAATTATTGCAGAGAACCCTAATAAATTTTGATTTCACCGAGTTATTTGTTAAATTATTAAATTTTTATGTCGTTTTTATCCTGCATATTTTGTTGTTTTCCTCCCCATATTCCAGTGTTACTCTGGATGGTGAGATAAGTATGGCATCTCTTTTGTTATCATCTCAACTCGACTCACATACTTATGAGGGAGTACAATGTACAAGGACCCGCCGTGAAATATGTAAACTTCAGAAAATTTGTTCCATCACCATCGCATTTGCTGTTGCACAAACAAGAGAAAGGTTAAAATATTTAAGGACTTATTGGAACTCGTATTTATATTGATTTTGAGTCCATTAGAATATATGTGCGTCTTCGTCGTTTTCTCGCCCTAGATTGTCAGTGAGAGTGTTACAAAAGGAGAAAAGGAAAATGGAAAGTTGAAGAAAATACAAAAAACATTTTACAAGAGCCGATGTTGATGCTTTTGTTCACTTTTACTTGGAATATTACTTCAGTGTTTGTCGAAATTATTGGACCATTTGGTCTTCGATATTTTGTCTTATTTTAAGGCAGAGGCAAAACGTGGCTGATGGAGCGCCAAGTATCTACGTGCCGAAATGATTATTTTCTGTTGCTTTGTCATTTTTTTTTGGACGAGAGCTCAAGGAACATTGAATTAATTGCACTTTGTGTGGAATTCATTATCTATACTCGAGTCTTTTGTCTGATGGTAAAGTTTCGGTTTTGTTTCACTCGTGTTCGACTTTATGAGATCATATGAAAGGATTCCTTTTTTGCTGGCGTTTGTTGAACGTGAGCAACGGGCATTGAACGTTTTCAAATGAGGTCTCGAGACAAAAATTTCTTTGTTCTTTTCAAGCGGCAAAGGATCTCAATTTTCATTTGGAATATTTATTTGTCGAAACGCACAATTCATGTCCATATTTTGATTCTCTTCAATGATAAAAGTTATGTTATGTTATGTTAGTAAAATGAGGATTCAAGGAAGTTCACTCGTCATCCTTCTAATTCAAGTCACAATAAATGACCCCCTTAGAATTTTCCGTTAAGTATGAACATTTTTTTCTTTTCCATGACAAAACTCTTTGACAAAAAAAAAACAAGGTTTGAAGTTGACCATCGCGTGTGTACCGAACCGATTCTCTTAGCATTTTCGTGACAGTGAAAATAAGTACGGTTGTAGTGGAAGAGTCATGGTATAAAAGGTTTTTTTTTTAATTTTTTTTCGACAATTTTAATTCTGAAATCCTGCTGCGTTCGTGGTTATTTGTTTTTTTTTTTTATTATTGTATTTTAAAAAGGATTATTCGGTTTTATTTTTTAAAAAGTTACTGCAAAGGAAGGAGCCATTTAGTTCAGCCATTAATCGACACAACCCAGCGAGCCACATGACCAAATGCCAAGTTTTTAAAATAATTTTGTCAAGTAATTATATAGTCTTAACTATAGGGTGGATCATTTAGTTGTTGTGGGTCATAGTGTTGTTATCAATTTTGTGATGAAAAAAGTGTTTTACAACTAAGCCGCTCGGAATCTGCTTAAAATTGTATATCGTTTAGATTTTACATACCTACTTCAAGAGCTGTCACACAGCCTTTTGTGATAAATGTGAATAAAGACTAAATGCGGAATAGCTGAAAAAATCCAGGTTGGATTAGACTGTCATCCGACAATCGTCTCCAGTCAGCTCGATCTCTAGCTAGCTGTCTTCAGTTTCGCCAAGTTGATTGAGGTTCTCTACTACCTATTATGTAGTCCAATTGAGTCGCTGCCTTCTTCTTTTCTGGGTAACATTCGTAAACTTAACAGACTGGAACTGTTGTCGTTGTCTGAATTGATAGTGGATCTCCGATAGGAAAAGTCCTTAATTACTTGGAAGTAAACTCTGCCTTTCCTGACTTTTCCAAGAAGTCGAACAGCATGAATTTCCATCGTCATATTTTACAGACGGGCTTCCTCCGCATTTCCACGGCTTGGAAACCGGTTCTCAACAAGGCCTTGGGTATCAACGGAGATTTCACCGGCCTTCGACGGCTTGGTGACCGGTTATCAACAAGGTTTCCCTTGGGTATTAAGGGAGCTTTATCCTTCCCCGGCTTCAACAAGTCTTCCATTGGGTATCAACGGAGCTTTCTCCGTTCTCCAAGATCTACCGTACTGCTTTGTTCAGTTTACGAGCTATGCCGTCCGCTTTTGCGCCTCAGTTTGACTTATCGCTATCTTCACTATGTCAATAAAAGGAAGATTGGTAGTCGAATGGTTCTAGCACTGTGTGTGGTTCAACTACGATATTCTCTACAGGCTATGGTATTAGACCTTAGTGGTCTCTATTGCCTCAATAGTGCGCTTTTCAAACAACTTCAGAGGCAAACTCCTTGATATCAACAGCTTGCGGCAATGAGGACGTACGCAAGAAACTATGGTTATTTAACATACTCTAACCTAGACTTTTGTTTGATGAGCCAATCTGCCTGAGAAATTGACGGTTATAACATCAAAATTTGATGTCATTAATAAATACAAAAAAAAAAACTTCCGAATGCTACTTTTCGCCCTATAGTTATACCCGCATCTTATTTCAATTCTTATCACATTTATCATATTCTTTTTGCCCGAGTGCTCACAAATACCTATTCGATTCATCAAAATCCGATTTCCAAAAAAAAAAATAAACGACAGTAATAAATAAATGCCATAATTCTTCAATATAATGAATTGATATTTATGCCAATTTGCCTTATATTTCTTGAAATTCAATTCGTTTCCGACATGTGCGTCCTCTTTAGGTTAGCATAAGAATTTCAGTGTTTCTTTCTTTCACTCACATTTTCATATTTCCATAAATGCAAATGTGTTCTTATTTAGATACAACAAAACCACTAGATATTTGCCGGCGCGGCGCCACAGCACTACACCACTCCATCATCAGAGAATCCGTAACAAATTCCTTAGCCTTCATTACTTTTATGTATGGAAATGTATGCTCAGCACAAGTCACGCGAAAAAAAAGAGAAACAAACGCACTTCAAAAATAGCAAAATAGAGACGTCACAATGCGTCTATATGTACAAGTGCCACCCGTCTTAGGCAGAAACCTCAAACATCTACTCTCCATTTGAGCTAATAATATTACCATAAGAAATCTATTCGCCCCCACCCCCACCCCCTCTTTAACCAACCCACTCCGTTTACAACCACAATATAGGAAACAACACAACATTCCAACATTATGGCTTCTCCCTGGTAGTCTTCGTCGCCGCTGGTTGCCATCTTCGTCAATCCTCGGATACCAGATGCCAATACAAAAACACAAAAAACAAAGCAAAACAAAATTGCAATTTAACCGAAAAGGTCATTAACATTACTCTACGAACTTTTCTCTGGTGGTGAAGAGCACACTCTTACAACCTGGCTCTGCTGCGATGTCTATGAGCACTTATACATATCGCCATCACACTGCCATTCTAGGCACATCATTTACAACTTTTAGATAGAAACAACTTTAGTTGGAAACAGACGCGGGCAATTGGACACTAATTCTGTTTCTTGAACGATCCGTAGCTCCAAACACCAGCAAATCTGTGCTCGGTGCTCCTTCTGTGGCAGTATGGTAGTGGCGGCTGCGACTATAAATGGCAAGTTGTCCTGTCGTCTGAAAATCGGGAGCGGAATCTGGAAGCAAGAAATCGTGCGGAAAAGCATTCATAGACGGTTGGCTGATGGTGGCCACGACTAATGTGGGGAGCTATACCTCTAGGGGAAGGAAAGTTTTTGCCACACTGACTGCAGTAAATCACAATTCAATCGGCTGGCGAAATAGTTAGGTTTGGGTTTGTTTGGCTTTATACGAGGAAGATAGTGGAACAGTGGGACAGAACAGAAGCAAATTTGTAAGGACATTACTTGATTCTTGTAAGTTGAAGGAAAGAAATCAAAAACCTTTTTGATTTGAAAAATTTGAAGATTTTTTTGGAAAAAGTGAACGAGTCGAGTACCTACTTGAAATCAAAGCTGTAGAGTATTTCAATACTTAAGTTCTGCTAAAAAACAGGCCCAAGGATCAAATAGTTTTTTTTTAGAATGTTTGTATTTATACTGAGAAATTAAAGTACGAGTATCTTGCTAAGAACTTGAAAATGTTTGGAGTTCCAGTACTTGTACTTTCAAGTACATAATTTCTAGATCCTTGGTCTGTTTGAGCTTTCAGTTGTAACTTGGAAATGCTAATAATTTTTATTCGTTCTTAAATATTTGTTTAAGTACTTCAGAGTACTGTTACTAGGAACGTAAGTACTTGAACACTTTTTTTCAAGTACTTAAAAGTAATGCGGTTCTAGGATTGTAGGGTACTTTAGAACTTATGAAGCTCGTGCTGATACTTATTTATAGTTTTTGAAGTACCAATATAAATAGATTTACTGGTACCGACATAAACAGAGAAGAACAAGTTAGTATTTTGAAAAAGTACTTCAGGGCATTATAAGTACTTGCACTTTGAAGTGATTTCGCGTACTTTGTTTTCGTTGAAAATCTGGTGCTTGAAAGAATTTTTGAACATTTCTGTTAGTACTTGGAAGTACTGTTGCTGTTTATGGAGGATGCTTGAAAACTGATGAAGACGTTAAGTACCGAAAGACTTGGAAATAATATCATTGGACTTAGCACTTAGAACGAGTACCAGTGCTGGTATTGAAATTTTACTTCTATCCTTGAAGCAAAATGTATTTCCTTCAACGAAATGCTATTTTAAGAAATTGGTTCTATTCTAATAAAAGGCTTCTAGTTTGCTACTCGACACTCAGGAAGTTATGCTAGATACTTAATAACACTTGGAGTACCAGTTCTCATACTTCAAAGTCTTTGATCTTTTAGAGAATAGTTCTTGAAAATTTCATGCCGCTAGTAATACTTTTCCTGCAACTTGAAGGTATTACAGGTGGCCATGGTTCAGAGGATAGTGTAGTTGACTGCTAAGCCAGCTTCATGGCTTTACCATCTGTGAACTTTCAAATGAAAGTGAAGTGATGTTTTCCTCAGAAGTTTGTAGTTTGTTTGTTTAAACACGAAAATGGGTCAAACTTTTACCAGAGTGAAAACAAATTTAATTATTCTAAAGGATCACATCACTTCACTGGCACTAATAGAGAATAACAACGAAACTAAGATAAGACTATCCAATACAAAGCAAAACCGCTGAACTCTTAGAAAACCTTATCCGAAATAAGCTTAATTAAAAAAAAATAAATAAATAGAGTGGTTTGACAGCTCTTGAAAAGCCAAGGCCTAAGTGGCTTACTCTCATCAACAATTCTCTGAGAGCGTGTGAAGAATTGAGGGGACCAACAATTTAACGCCGATTCCGAACGGCAAATTTGAGAAGCACTTTTTCATCACAGATTGATACTCTTGGAAGTTTTGTCAATTCAATGCAAGAGGCAGTACCCGTGAAAGATGAAATAAAAACTTTTATGGACACGAGTAGGACTCGAACCCACGACGTTCTGCTTAGCAGCCAACCTAACCACTAAGCTACGGGCAACTGCAAATCAGCTTAATTCGTTCCAAGTAATTCCGAGAATTCTTTCACTGTCTCTGCTGCATGAGTCTAGTTTTCCTGCTAAATAGTTTGAAGTAAATACAATCAGGATGAAGGATAAATACATACCCATGCTTCAAAATGAGAACAACAAAAAACTCAAAAAAGTCCCTGTCGAGGAATCAAGCAGACTAGACGAGACGAAAAACGACTTCATCGGTGAACAACAATGTTAATGGCTATAGAGGTACATATATAGTTGCAGATCCATGCAGACTACATACAATTCTCACAAATGCATTCCCTTGTCCAGATTTGGTGTCCAGTCTCCTTGTGACTTTTTGTTGTCTAATCCTTTCTTGCTAGTTGTTGAACACAGTCGTTTCTGTTTATACCTCTTTTTTTATTTTGTTTTGTTGTCGTTTTAAGCCAACTTTAGTTGAAGGGATAAGGAATATTAGAGCAATGTTCGCCTTAATAGATATAGCTGAACAAATAGAACGATTCTATTGTGGGGATAGAAATCTTTTATGTCTAATAGTCGACAGCGACACAGTTAAAACAGCTTCGAGAATGGGCATATGTGAGCGGTTTTTGTGCACTTTCTTGTTTGTCGTTTGACTCTCGAGTCTTTTGTGTGAGAGTGATGGAATAAAGTTCTTTTTTAAGCGAAAAGTTAAATCGATATGACCGCGCTATATGGTGAGCGAGCGGGACGATAGACTCAGCTAAAATTTGTTCGTTCGATTTCGGAGGCAATTGGTAGCGGTGGGTGGTCGGTAAGTTTCAGTTTTTAACTTTAGTTTTTTGCTTGGCATATTTGGTGCAAATGATATGTCGAAGGACAAAGTTTTAAAGCGTTTAAAAAGGGAATGACATGAGTAAGCAGGCTGTGAGTTTGATATGCAATTTGTTTGCTCTGCAAAATTGCTTGATAGTTTTGAAGGCAAATAAAGCAATGAAAATTTAGGGAGTAGATATGTTGCAGTTTGTCAGAAGTGAAGAGTCAAAGTTTTTTTAGGGACAAATTTTTCGACATATTGTTTTTCGATTTGTTTGATGTTATTAAAAACTGTTGTTTTCTAGAAAGTCTGTCAAGGGTTATAAGGAAAGGCAAATTATGTCAATAGAAACATTTTTTTGCTCTCGTAATTCCGAAATATTCTAAAAAAAATAAACAAAAGAGCGTACAGAAAACAGAGATTGTTGAACATGAGCACTACAAGGAGTCCTCTTTGTGACCCGTTTCTAGAATATAATCTTTTACGAGGACGGACACATGTGTTCAATTTTCTTCTTCTGAAAAGGATTCTCAAGTAAAGTGAAAAGAGCACTAGCTTTTCGAATATCAATTTTATATGCAAAATAGTTTCAGAAGAATTGGCTTTTTATGCAATAAAAATTTATTGAGAAATATCTATTTTGCTGCGTGCCTTATTGACGATAGAAATGAATTTATCAAACAAAATAACTTACCCAAAAGAAGTGATACCTAGGGTATTGATGTATTTGCAATAAAGTCATATCACAAGAACGCATTCTTACCTGCAAGAAAAAGAAAGCAAAAGTTTAATAGGGTTGTAAATAAAAAGTGAACACCAAAGGCTTATACGAAATAGCTTCTTCTTGAAATTTGAATTTGAAGCTTTTTTTAATAAATCATTGAGAAAAATATGAATATCAAATTGACTTTTTACTAAAAATATTGTAAGACGGGTGCGTTCAAAATACCTGTTCTCTTTTAAGGAGGGTGGTCTGATGAGTAGGAAGGTACTCACCCCTGTTAAAAGAAAAACAGATATTTTTGGAAAGTGGGCGGTTTATTTTTAAATGTAATCTGATCTTAGCTCGAAACTTTTCACCCAGCTATGGTCCAACTTCTTATCTTTAGGCGATAGTCTGAAGTAGTTCAGTGAATTACCTTGACGGCGATTACCTTCCCATTCGACTGTAATCTATACCTGTGAAGTGATTTTAATCGAGTTTCAAGGAAACAAAAATAATTCGCAAGGGGCCAAATTTGGAGAATACGTTGTATGGTTGGACAGCTATTCGTGGCGCAATTTGACCGTCGCGATGGCGAAGGTGTGAGAGGATGCTTTATTATGTTTAAAGAGCACAACAGCTTTTCATGCTCAAAATTACATGCAGAATATGACACACGTAATCTTTTAGAAAGCCTCCTGTCTCTTCTAGGTATAGGTATATCGCGCATCCAATGGGCCGCGGTCTTGCAATACCAGATCATGGATTTCTGTCACGTAATCTTCAGTAGCTTTTAAAGGCAACTAGACGAAGCTTATAAAAAAGTGACGACGTGTCGTGTCGTGTCGTGACGTTTTTTGAGAGCCGCCACCGATGGAGAAGAGTCACCGTACACAGCAAAAACAAGAACATAATAAACGACCGATTTTTCTTTTTCCATTTTTATAACATACGCGTATGCCCCAGCCACCACACGCGGTTAAAACAAAACTACGTTCGGAACGGATCCAGCTGAAATTTCCATTGGAGCTATCTACGAGAATGTACTACACGATAGTAAATTGCTCTTGAAATACTAGCGCCAAAAGGCGTTATCGTACACCCTGCAACAATATTCATGGTGTTCCATTTTGCCACCTCTTTAAATCACATTTACTCACGTCAGCAACATTTACCAGAAAAGAAATCCGTCCGTATTGCGTTTTTCACAAAAACAATGACTGTGGTCCCGTTGAGTCTTACCTCAGATACATAGCAACACAACGTTATGAATAGGGGCGGGGGAGTCGTTTCGCACAAGAAAAAGTCTAAGTTGGCTTAACCATTTGAGAAGCAAACCCGTCAGGAAATTTTATAAAAATCATAGAAATCGTTTTTAAGAAAATTAGAATGTTTGATTTCAACGATCAAATTTTTGTATGAGGTGTTCTATGCTTTGATATAAGCTGTGTTTTATTGGGAACTTAGCTTAGCTTAGCAATATGAATTCCAATAAAACGCTATAGTCAGTTTTGAATTAAGTTTCGTTCACCAGAATGTCAAAAATCGAAATATTCCAAACGCCATCTTTACACCTATCTGAAACAATTTTTTTTACATTGAGTTGCTATGGTGAAAAACTATTTTCAAATATCGAAAGCTTTCAAACGCCATCTTGAGACCTATCTGAAACAATTTTTTTTACATTGAGTTGCTATGGTGGAAAACTATTTTCTTCAAAAGGTTTTGACATTTGATAAACGAAAAACACAACGAAAAACTCAAGTGTCGAATTGCTGAAACCTTATCTTCAGGAAATTGCTAACTAAAATTGCTAACTTATTTTTACTTAGCTTTCGGTTGTTGTTGTTTGACATGTAATTGCTATTGCAAAGCTGAGCTAAGTTCCCAATAAAACACGGCTATAATAACAAAGTAAAAGAAAATTATTGATGTTCTTGTTGTGAGAGGTTACTTGTATCAAATACCTTGGAAATAACTTATCCGATTTTCATAACACTTTGTGTGAAATTTCTGCTTCAGACATAACCATTTGATAGCTACCAAAAATGTCAATATGCTCCACATAGCCAATATTATTTAGGTATAATTTGGTATTGAAAGCATAGGTACTTTGCAGAATTGTCAAAATAATTATCTAAATGTTAATTGAAAGCTCAATTAACTAAAAAATAAAAATGATTTGGATGAAATAAATAAAATAACGATTGATACGAACAGTAAGTAATTACTAACAATACAAATAAAAATCCAGTTGGTCGATATTCGAATTCAAATTAAACGCCAATCAGTGACAAATCACAAATGGTTGAGCAAGCATTGTTTGTATGTTATCTGCCAATAAAATTCAAATGAATATTCAAATTATCTCAGCCTCTAGTGTCGCATGCTTTTGTTTTCATGACAAATTAAATTTGTTTAACCTCGGAAGTGGGTGACGTGAAATATAACGCCCTACGAAATAAGGCCCCACCTTAAATGCGGCTTTATTTCCATGAAAAAATCGAAATAATACCCGACAGGCCTTATTTCAATTGAATAGTGGAAATAAGGCCACATTTTACATGGAAATAAGGCCGCATTTCCAGAAGATAAAAATAATGCCCCATTATTGTGGGTGATAAGTGCCGAAAATTAATTTTGCGGCTTCTGACCTACTATGCTGGTTCATTTGTCCAGAAATCTAATTCAGGGTTTACGACCCTCGCGATTTATTTTAACTTTTTGTAAAACAATAAAATAAGTTTATTACATTTTTCAAAGTTTTCAAGCTGAAACATACCGCATGCTTTAAGTCTATGTGACGTTAAGAAAACATTATGCAATGCAAATGTTCTTCTGCACTCTGGGATGTCAAAGTTCGGTGAATGTATGGCATTCTACAAGTAAACTATACTTGAAGCCAATTTCATCTTATTGCATCTATCTATCACCTAAATTAACCAAGTTGTTTCAATTACATTTAAAGCTGTATCTGAAAGATGGATGGACACAAGCGGAAAAAATTTTGCCCAAAAGAGAATCAATTTGTGGTGTGAAAATAAATAAATTTGCGAATAAATGCGCGAATTTTTTTATTTTCACACCACAAATTGATTCTCTTTTGGGAAAAATTTTTTCCGCTCGCTTCGCTCGCAATTAATTCAAATTGATCTTGAATTTTACGTATTGGCCTCATCCTCAGTCGAAATTAAAAAAGATGCTGAAAATTAATAATTGAAATGCTTGCAAAAATCCTTCTTTGTATTACAGGATGTGTAGTGGTTGCTTTTCCAAATAAATGGAAACCTCAACAGCTTTGAAAAATGAATCATTTGGCGACGGCTAATAAAGAAATGTGTCCTAATTATATAGGTATAAGATTTTTTTGCAGTGTAGTATACATACAGGAATTTACGGTTTTTATTTATTTTTTTAGCATGAACATTCATTGTTTCACTTTTTTTTTTTTTTTACTTTTGTCCCATCAAAAGTAAAATCTAATTGGGTGGGACTATTGACCCACCATATAGTGGGTTAATAATCCCTAAATCGAAGTCGGCACTTATGACCCTCCATAGCAGATCAGAAGTTTCGAAAACAATTTTCGGGAATTTTGACGTCGGGACTAGTTTCCCTGCGCCTACTTTCTAATCAAATCAATGGAAATAAGATCGCAACCCTTGTAAGGGTCTTATAGGACCCATAAGAAATGGAAATAAAGCCCTATGGGGCCTTATTTCGTCGGGCGTTATTTCACGTCACCTCGGAAGTGTTCGAAGCTTCCATACTTCGTCCTTCAAAACCTTTTGAATGCACTTCATGCACCTTGCATGTAATAAAAGCCAAACAACAATTTTTATTTAACGATCGAACTTGATTCTTTTGCTTTGTTCAGATGCACGAGCAGAATTCTACTTTAGTTCACTCTCACTGTTTGAAGTATCGAATTTTGGCAGAAACCAATCAATGAAAATAAATTGACTCCAATTTATTGATACCAAATATATTTCATTTCATGTTATTGGTGGATGCATGTTGCATTTTTGTTTGTTTGTTCCTTGTTATTGTGCAAACATAAATAAATTTATTACAATTTTTAAAAATGCAAGTCGAATGTATTCTTTTGATATCTTTCTGCCATATATCGCTAACGCTATCTCAATGTCTATTTGCAGAGATGAATGAGTATTTACTGGTCTGAACATTAATTTATCTTTGGTGTTGCTTCTTGCGAGTTGTTGCACCCAGCTTTATGCTTCGGCGTCAGCGTGTTGTATTTTTTTGTTATCATTCTTTTGGCGACAAAAACTGCATCGAGACTAGTGCTGTAGTTGATGTATCTTGTCACAATTGAGATAAAAATAATAACATAAAAGGCCAATTTTTGAATCAGGCAATAATATGAACTCTTGCTTTAACAAAAAAAGGAATATAATAACAATTGCTTTTTCTGCTGTGTCCGAAAAAAATGAGACCCTTAATTGAACGATCAATTTGATCTCTACAATATAAGTAGTTGTATCATTGAGTAGGTAAAGGCAGGGCCGTCTTTACCTTTTTGGGGGCCCTGGGCACTTTTCGAAAATGGGGCCCCTTTATGATTATATAAAAACGTTATGTTGTGTAATAAAGGTATACAGAAAAAATCACATAGGTAACTTTGAATTATTCTTTTAATTCTTTAAATAAATAACTTTTTTTTAATTCATTAAAAAGATAAATAGTTTTTGCAGCATTTAAACCATAAACATAAACAATGTAAAAATAAAAACAAAATTTAAATAACAGACAATTAAATAAGTTATTGAGAATGTAATTTAAAGAACAATATAATGACACAGACTATATTTTCCAGTTAAAGGAAAGGAATATTTATTGAAAGGGTCTTTTTCTTGATTTGAGATAAGCAAAATCATTGATCACATCTTCAAAGTCGATGCCTCTGAGGATGTCGCTTTCGATTGACATCAGCGACAAACATGTCAATCTTTCTTGAATCATTGTAGTTCTGAGTTCGTTTTTGATTAGAGAAGGAACGTTCCCCACTGCAATTGCAATTGGTCACCATCATACTAAAGAAAATTCTTAGTGCAATTTCAACATTTATAAATTCATCTTCAATTTTATTAGTTTTTAAAAAATTATAAAGCTCTAGAATGTTGTCAGTTTTTTTCATTTTCGTGTCGACTAATTTTCAAGTAGTCTTTTAAATTCAGGCATTCAGCATGTACATAGTTCATCTCCGTTCACATCTTCGGTGTAAAATTTAGCAATAGATTTGCAGTTGTCAGAGAAATTCAGAAAAATCTAAGTCTTCGGAATTCAGATTTTTTAATCGAAAAAAAAGTCAAAACGTTGGCCAATCTTCGTATACGAACCTAGTCGCTGTTTCAAATGAACGCTTAGTTTGTCGACAATGGGAAGAAAGGTTTCAATTTTAAATCTTTCTTTCCCAGTCAGAATTACTGAGGGTCCAGAGCCGTCAAAAAAAGTCTGGCGTGAGCTTCTACACCTCATCCTTTCAGAAAGGTCCTTATATTCGGAATTCGGGTTTTTTTGTCTGGCTGATGAATCAAAGTTATCAAAATTTTCCCTGAGCCCAATTATAAATTCATCTATTGCACTCAGCAAATTTATTGCAACATCCAGGGTAATATTTTGTTTTTGAAGTAAAGTCGAGGAAAAGGTGGGAATATGGAACCTGTTGGTAATTAGGAACCCCCCTCTAAAACCAAAACAGATAGTGCCATCTTTTAGCGAATAGCAACATTTCGTGAAGTCTCATAGCAAATACTCATATTGCCTAGATACACAACTTTTGGCTTGATCATTTCGCCGCACAGCTGTTTCCAACAACCGAGCAAAAAGGAAAACTTTTTTCATTGTTTTTGTTTGTCTCGAAAGTTCATAATAGTTCGTGTTTTCGTCTGGTTTAAAATTCATAAATATTTTTAAGTGTTCGGATGTACAATTTCTAGGGTAAGATTTTTTTAATTTCCTTGAATAAGTCCCGAAAAAAATGTTTTTTATTAATATATGCAGTCTTGTAATATGGAACACGTAGAGGAATCTAATATGGAACCGGGTTCCATATTACCCTTACGTCTTTTAATTAACTGTGGACGTGGTAGTAGTGGTGTGAAAACCTGACACAGAAGTCTTGATCAATTGGAAACAACATCAGCATCCCATACTGCAATATCTTCTGGTGATTCTGTTCTTTCGGAAAGCAGCAAAGGTCGCACCCCAACAGAAGCATATTCTGCTCCCAAGGCCGAATAGCCTTGAACATGATCATCGTGGTGAGGTTTGGGTGCTGTGCCAATCCTGCAATCTTTGGACACTTAATGATTGCGCAGGATGCGATCATGACTATTATGTATGCAATTTTTGTACTCAGAGGTATAATGTTATTTTAACATACATTTAATATGGAACCCAGGGACATAAAATTCAAAAATGTTTTAAGTACTTTGTTTGAATAAAGTAAAATATTAATTACAAAAAGTACTCAGAACATGTTTTTTTTTCTTATATATATTGGAAAAATATGTATATACTTATTATTATTGAATACTATTTAATGTCTTCAGCTAACGGGTATAGAAAAAAAGCTAAAAAACAAAATGGGGTTCCATATTCCCACCTTCTCCCCCTACTTGTTTTATTAATTCTTTGCAATACAGAGTTCCAAAGTTCTGTAAGTATGGTAAATTCAAGCTTGTACATTTGTTTGCAAAGACTAAATGCTTCTTCTCTGGCCTCTTGTGCCTGTCCTAAATCGTTCGCGGTAGACATCAAAGCTTCTTCAATTTCTTGATGACCTTTATATAAGGCGCTTAGTGCATCAGCTCGCGCCGACCATCTTGTTTGAGAAAGACTTTTTAAAACTTTTTTTTGGACCTAAATGAACAGTCAACACACTCCATCGATGAGAAGATACCGAAAAAAGTTATACAAGTTTTGAATAATTTCAAAGAATTTGGTTGCTTCTAAGACACACCCAGCGGCATGCACTCCTACCAGGTTTAATGAGTGCCCTGCATATGGTCATGATCCTCCAAAAACTTCAGTATGGTTTCCGCTAAATAATCAGATCTATGTTCGTTAATTGGAATAAAGTCCAAAAACCTTTCAACAGGCTTGTGATCTTTTACGTAACGAATAATAATTGTTAGTTGATCAACATGAGACAGATCGGGTGTACTATCAACGCTTATTGAAAAATATTTTGCCATTTTGACTTCTTTTACAATAGTTTTCAAAACCTGTCTTCCCATGACATGAATAAATTCATTACAGATATTTGCTGAAAGATTCTGTCAGAAAGCAAACTGCATTGCCACTCAGTTAGTTATTCATATTTCTGTTTTAATTTGAATATAATTTCGCAGTGAATGTGATTTAAATTGTTCAGCAAAGGTTGTTGTTCAGCAAGGAAAGTACGAATTGTGATCATTCTTTATGCATCTAAAATTGTATCGAAATATTTTTTTACTTGAAAATAGACCAATAGATGTTAAGTGATGTTTCAGCAATTTGGGGGCCCCTGGTGATTGCGGGGCCCTGGGCCTGGGCCCAGTGAGCCCAGTGGTAAAGAGGGGTCTGGATAAAGGGTCATTATTTAAACGATTGGCTCATGTCTTGCAACTTGTCGCTTTAAAAGCTTTGAAGCTCTAATTGATGAGCCAATCTACATCTTTGTCTATGAATGGAATAATAATAATTAAATGATTATTGAAAATGTTGAAGTTATTCTTTACCACACAGGAAAATTTTCCCAAAAAGCTGGCCAAAATTATTTTTGGGTTTTTTTTTGTTTTATTATTGCATGAAAATATAAAAAAAGTGTATTTTCATAAGAAACAACAATTTTCAACCTATTATACAACCAAATTCACCAAACTTCATGCACAAATGCTGAAAATGGGTGTTTTTAAATTTGGTATTTTCTCAGATAAAAATATATAAATAAATAAGTAAATAAACAAATAAATAAATAAGTAAATAAAAGTTAAGGAATTTGAGTCCTTTTATTACAAAAATATATTACTAAGAAACCTGACCACTTGGTTCCAATAAAACAACAACAACTTTTATTTCTTTCTCTCAAGATCTGATTTATTACAACTGAATAGCTTGGCGTACCTTTTTGGAATGCCCGACAGAAAACAATATTTTCCTTAAGCTAGCTACAAAAGTATTTTCTTAACCTAATTCTGCTGAATTGCAGTTCTCATGCACACAAAAGTATTTTCTTCTCATGCAGCCGACCAAAAGGTGTTTTGATCGGCTCGATATTCCCGGTGGGAACAATCAACACAAAGAGCGGATGCGCGTGTGCCTCGTCGGCACATTCCTGGTGTCGCGTTAGTGTCAACGGGTGATAACTTAAATAATCAAATAAATAAATAAATAAGTAAAAACATTATTAAATAAATAAATAAATATCTACATATATAAATAAATAAATGATAAAGAACCGATTTTTCAATCGTCAGATAAACAAGCAGATAGTGTTTATTCGACAGATAACAAAATATTACATTTTTCAATTGTAAGATAGACTTTATCTGACGAATAATGCTCTTATTTATTCGACCGATGAATACTCCTCAGATAAGTTTATTTGCCAGTTTGTTATTTGTAGATTTTTTCGATAAATGAAAAATCGGCTTTAAATAAACAAAAATTAACAAAACTGTGTAAATATGAAACAAAATGTACACTGAAAAATTTTATTAGTAAAATTGCTACGAATAGCATTCGTACGAGAAAAATTCGTACATTGAACGAATATTCGTAGATTGTACGAAGCTTTTCTGTAATACGAAAATTACGAATGTATTAGTAAATTTTGATTAAATTTTTGGTAAAATACACGAATTTTTTCGTTCTATGTACTAATATTATTCGTAAATCAAAAATATGAGTACATTGTACGAATTTATTCGTGTATTGAACTAAATCATTCGTAAATCATCGTGTACGAATGGTTTTGTAATTTTTCCAAATTCATTCGTAAGATTTACTCATGCATTTGTTAAATGTACGAAGCAAATTAATATTCGTAAAAAATTTAGTCTCGAAAATTGACCTTACGAATAATTCGTAGGATTTACTCATTATAAGTAGAAAGCAACTTCTTTATCTGTATATTCTACTAATACTTCGTATATCATAACCTCCATTCGTATATTTACCAAACGCATTAGTAAATTTTACTAATACATCGTACTATTTTTCCTCCATTCTAAGACTAAGCGAAACATTAGTACATTTTACTAATGACTTCGTAATATTTTTCCTTCATTCGTATATTTACCGAGAGTATTAGTATATTGTACTAATACGTCGTATTATTTACACTCCATTCGTACATTTATCAAGAGCATTAGTACATTGTACTATTATTAAGTAATATTTACACTCCATTCGTACATTCTACTAATACTTCGTACATCAACCAAGAGCATTAGTACATTGCCGCTACTCGAACCGGATTGCGTCATTGTTTTTAAATCATGGCAATGGCTCATTTTGGTTGTGATTTTGATCGTGTTTAGTTTAGTTTGTGAGTTTTTTTTTTTAAATAAAATTAAAATAACATAAAAAGCGTGCTAAGAGTGCTAGGTATTTGATGACAGAAAGAACGAGTAGGTAAGTTGTATTTGAAGAAATTTAATAGGACACCCAAATTAACAGACAACTTGCGGAAAGTTTTGGTCGAGGCTGTTTTACAATTCTGTTATTATAAAAATGTGCACGACTCGGTCGTACGAACTTGCTCCTGTATTCACAATTATAAGTCATAAAAAAATTAAAAAAAACTCATAAATAAAAATTTAAATTGAAATATGTACCTCAAAAATGGATTCAATCGGAAAAAAATTGATGTCATATGATTTCTTAAGATAATGTTGGTTTTTCAATTTTTTTAAATTTATTAAAAAAAAAATTAAAATTTGAAAATATACCTCGTAAATACATTTTATTCCAAAAATTTAAATGCCAAACAAATTTAAACCTTATTTTTGATTTATTGATTTTTTTGTTTGAAAATCGTCGGAGCGGTTTTTTTTAAATTAATTTTTTATATATAAAATTTTTCAAAAATGTCTTAAAATTAATTTGGGTATGCAGTATTCAAGAATATGTAAATATACATTTTATGAGTATATTTCGATTTTTAATATTGATCCGTTTTTAAGATACACAATTTTGAAAAAAAAGTTTAAAATATTTTTTTAAAAATCCAAAAAAAATTTTGAAATTTTTTTGAATACAACAAATTATTTGGACAATATATACGTACTTTCGCTGATCGGACTTTTAGTTTTTGAGAAAATCTAATAACAAAAAAACGGTTCTATGGGAGGTACCGTTTTGGAGCAATACAAAAATTTTTTTTTTACATAAAATACATGAGTGTTTAAAAAAATCCAATTCGAGGAAGTTTAAAAAAAATCGTAGGAACCGTTTTGGAGAAAATTTAAAGTTTTGGTTTTTTGCCTTAAAAATCGTATGGTGGCTACCCTAAATTTTGATCTTAAAAAAAATGAAAAAAACTGGGATATGGGTTTTTGCTCAAACCTCTTATTTTCAAGTTTGAAGTCAATCGGACCAGTGGTTAAGGCTGTAGGTGCCTGTAAACTTCCCGACAGACAGACAGACGGAATCGCCGGACTCACTTTTTTCGACTTCTCTATCATCGTTATGTCATATCTCATCATCATCTCAAATTTTTTTTTTTTTACGAATTCAATACTTGCCATATATTCTATATGTCGCAAGTAAAAAACCACGATCTCACAACAAACGACTGCGATGCTCTTTCGCAACAAATTTGTCAGGCGTTTCCAGAAACAAGTAAGTAGTACGAAGTATTAGTACAATGAACTAATGCTTTTGGTAAATTTACGAATGGTAAGTAAATAGTACGAAGTATTAGTACAATGAACTAATGCTTTTGGTAAATTTACGAATGGTAAGTAAATAGTACGAAGTATTAGTACAATGAACTAATGCTTTTGGTAAACTAACGAATGGCAAGTAAATAGTACGAAGTATTATTACAATGAACTAATGCTTTTGGTAAATTTACGAATGGTAAGTAAATAGAACGAAGTATTAGTACAATGAACTAATGCTTTTGGTAAACTTACGAATGGCAGGTAAATAGTACGAAGTATTAGTAGGATGAACTAATGCTTCTGGTAAATTTACGAATGGTAAGTAAATAGTACGAAGTATTAGTAAAATGAACTAATGCTTCTGGTAAACTTACGAATGGCAGGTAAATAGTACGAAGTATTAGTAGGATGAACTAATTCTCTTGTTCAATGTACGAATGGAGGGTAAATAGTACGAAGTATAAGTAAAATGAACTAATGCTTCTGGTTAACATACGAATGGCAAGTAAATAGTACGAAGTATTAGTAAAATGAACTAATGCTTTTGGTAAACTTACGAATGGCAGGTAAATAGTACGAAGTATTAGTAGGATGAACTAATACTTCTGGTAAACTTACGAATGGCAAGTAAATACTACGAAGTATTAGTAAAATGAACTAATGCTTTTGGTAAACTTACGAATGGCAGGTAAATAGTACGAAGTATTTGTAGGATGAACTAATGCTCTTTATAAATTTACAAATGGGGAATAAATAGTACGCAGTATTAGTAGAATGTACTAATGCTCTCTATTAATTTACAAATTGAGGGTAAATAGTACGAAATATTAGTAGAATGTACTATTGCTCCTTGTAAATGTACGAAAGGAAACGTAAATATTGTCATTCCATTCGTACAATGAACAAAGCTCTTTATTTAATATACGAATATGAGTTTATTGTACGAATTTATTCGTGGCTGAAAACTACGAAAAAAATTCGTACGATTCACTCATATTTTCGTACTATTTATGCATGAAAATTTTTGAGTGTATAAACATTATATTAATTTAGGTAGGGGAGAGTGGGTATTTTTGGGACACAGGAGGAATGGGACACAGGCATTCTTTCAATTCCTACAAATTTTTTTCTCTTTCCTTGTATGACAGATTCTGTCTTCAGTCTGTCCCCATCCCTCCACAAAACAAGTTGTGTCTAGGAAAAAAATCACGGAGTGGAGATTAAAAAAGGTAATTTGTGCATAAAAAGTAAAATATATGCGTAAACTTTGAGTGATTTTTTTTTTTAATGTGTGAACTTTCTGTGCAAAAGAGTGTATTAATTAGATAGCAACACCATTTTTGAAGTGAATTAATTGTTGTTTTGTTTAATTAGTGCCACACGAAAAGTGATATTATAAATTATTTATTCAAAGTGCCATGCAGCATGATTGGGACATCACTATTCCACCCCATACTTGTCCCAATCTTATTGCTCGCAGGAGGAATGGGACAAACCCAATCCTCCTGCTTGCAGGAGGAAAGGGACAAAGTGAGATGGTTCAAGAAATGATTTTTTTGCCAAATGTTATTGCCAAAATTTTATTTTATCTTAAGAAATTAATTTTGCTCGGACACGATCTGTAAGATCTCGGCAAATTTAATGTAGGTATTCGAAAAGTGTCCCATTCCACCCCATAGTTGTCCCAATCATCCTGCTCGCAGGAGGAATGAGACAAAGCGAGTTGGTTCATGAAATGATTTTTTGCTTTTTTTCTGTTGGACTTTCGCATTCTTTTTAACTGAAAATAGATTGCTAAAATTTTATTTTATCTTTAGAAATCCATTTTGCTCAGATACGATCTATAAGATCTCGGCAAATTTAATGTATACGAAAAGTGTCCCAAACATACCCACTCTCCCCTACTCGAAACTAATTATTCTTATTGCTCAAGCTCAGGTTCTACTAAAAAATGAAGCACTTCAGATGGAAGGGTTGGTTTTGTTTTTAGAAATAGTTTCCTCAAACAACTGATGGAAGGGTCTGAAGATATCAAAAGATTATGGAAAACATTTTTTTCTACTGTGGTTTTATATAGAAATTTCAAATATTGGACATATTTTTTGAATTAAAAGTTCGAAGAAATCACGACAATTTTCTTGTACTCGGTTTTGTTTTAGCAGCTTTTGTTTGGTATGGTATGGGTGGTAGTCGCATCAAGTTAGCACTACCAGCGGTCATTTTTAAAAGATAAATTCAAAAAAAAAAATTTGGATTTTTGTATGTTTCCAGCGACAAAATCTCGACAATTATCTGCATACTCAGTTCTCGATTTGGGTCTCCAGTATAATGCTAATCTGGAGTGGAAGTACCTACTAATTTTTGAATCAAGTAAGCACTATCAGGGGTTAATTTTTAAAATACGTACGCGACAAATTTAACATGCAACTTTTGTCTCTTAAAATTTTTTTAATTTTTTAAATCAAATACATAACCACATTTCCGAGAGGTCACCTCAACGCAATTTTCTATTAATTCAACAATCCCACGTCACCTGTTAAAAACTTAAGAAATAATTATAATTTAAGGGCTCAAGAACTTTGTACTCAATTAATTTTGAATAATCAAAAAACAAACTTCTCTTCCTAGCCCAATAATTATTGTGTCACCCTCAATTTTCAACAAATCATAACCAGGTACCTTCCTGCTACAGTGCTACCTCAACATAAAAATACAATTTCCCATCTGCTTAAATGTCACCGGGCCCCAATTTCATCTGCTCTCCTTCAATTCGTTCACCTGTGTACCTACTCTTTGCCTTGTTTAAAATTGGCAAGGCTATACCTATACCGATCCCATCTGGCCAAATGAAGTTGAACAAATTTCTTCGTTTGGGTGTATTTTCCCGAACACTTCGCAGGTGTTTATTCAAATTAGTGCGCCTTCAGCTAGAATAAGGAGTTCTTTCTTCTTTTTTGGAAGTTTAAAAAAAAAATCAAGGGAAAAAGGAAGTCCTAAAAATGGAAATGTCAATATGATTTTAAGATGATTTTGTGCATTAAATAAATTTAAGCGAAAACAAGAATAAGAAGAAGAAGAAGTCCATTAGGGTCTATTAGGGTTGAGTTCTATATTGAAATGGACGATGATTTTATGAAGATGAATTTGTGTTGGTGATTTGGGTCAAAAATATTTTCTTGACAGGATTACTTTGAATTTTGAAATGTCGTTTAACGTTTGATGGATTATTAGAAGAGACTTGATAAAGACCGATATGGCAGCTTAAAAGGGTATTTTTTGAGCTGTTGTTCTGTTCGGGTTTTTTAATCAAGACGTCAGGGACAATTTATGCAAGAAATATTTAGCTGTTTGGAATTCGTTATGAATAATTTTTTTAAAACGTCGGTATAGATGAGATAAAACAGAACGTGTCGAAAAATTTTCAAAATTCTCTTAGAAGAGCTGATAATGGATAGAAAATTAAAGGTTCAATTGAGGGCCAATGAAGGCCAAAAGAAGTATATAGGTAGATCCCAAATTCGGATGTGTACCTATGTTTTCCTTTAAGATATTTGTCCCAAAACAAAGATTTTTTTTTGTTTCAAAATTGGTGTTGCACAAAGATTGAATGATTTTCCCCTAAAAAAAAAAAAATGGCATCACCTAGAAAAACACAAAAGGTATTCAATCGTCACCACCTGAAAAGAAAAAAAAACACAATCGCTTTCTAATTTTCTTGGATGCGAGAAAACATCGAGTTTCGACAAACAAAATTCATCTCATGTGTCAGATTGAATACGGAAAACCAATCGTCTCTGCAGAATCAACACAATGAACAAACTCCATTCATGCCACAGGCGACAGGCATAGGGTGAAGAAAGAGTTTGTTGAGGCAACTTTTTGTGCTTTAATCAGAGAATTCTTTTTTTTTTTATCAAAAATACACTTAAACGTTCTAAATGCTGAGTTTTTGTGAAATATAAGCCCCTATTAAAAAAAAAAAACAAAAAAAAATGAGTTCAAACTCTGTTAACTTGTTCATGCGGAGATCCACCGTCACATCCCATTGTTCCCTCTTCTGTCTTCTCCCCATCAACACTTGTACAGTACACGCTACACGCATTTCCAATGCGGCAAACGGACAGACGACTTTATTAGACATTTTTTTTTCTGTTGACTCTAAACTTTTTGAGGGACATGTTATTTTCCCTTTTTTTTGTGTGCAGGCAACATTGATGCAGCTGCATCAAACCAAATTTCCTGAGCTTGTTAAGAATTGTAAAATTTTCCTCTGCAGACGTTCTAGTGGCTGAACAATGCGGAGTGGATATTTTAAACTAGCAAAACCGGATTAGTTAGTGCGCTTCACCTCCCCCATGCTGCCCACCACTCACTGAGATGAAAGTGGTTTAAGTCGGGGCTTAACATTTCATATTCAAAAGTTTCTATTTTATTCATCATCATCATCATCATCATCATCATCCATGGCATCACTTTGCCCCATTGTTGCATAATTGAAATCCCATTGCCCTTGTGTCCAGAATATTTAAGTGGATGAAGAATGCTTTTCTTCCTAGCGGGCACGATTGCGGAGTGCCTTCAATAACAACCGCACCAGATCGAGAGCAGCACGATTGCCAGCAAGTCGAGTCGGTGTTTGGACAACCCCATCAGGACTCGATTCAATGCCACAACCGGGTGCATGGTTGTTTTTTTTTTTTATTTATTTTTAAGTGATGGATTACATACGGAGAAAAAAAAATGAATTGAAATGACCATTCAGACGATTCCAATCAGAGTGGTTTGACTGTAAGGTAGATGTGTATTGCAGAGGTTGGGGATTCTTTTTTTTCGAAGAATGCAAAGTTAAAAAACGATGTTAAATGTCAAGATGGCCTATAACACGCATACCACATGAAGTCTAAAGGGGTGAACGTTCGAGGCATGACCGTACGGTGGCGATGCCGAAGATGGCGACTCAACGTGACTGCAACGATGACGATTATATTTTGATGAATGCGTACTTATTGATGTTTCAAGTCTCAATCTCAATATTATAATGATTTTATTTCTTGCTGGGTGAACGATTGAATGAGTGCTCGCTTTTTCGTTGTTGTCGGCCTGGGTTCTTCGAGAAGATGCGTGATTTTGAAATATTTTCTTATCGAGGTATGCAAGTTAAGGGTAAAAGTTTTTGGTTGACTAATTTCAATCCGATAAAATGGTCTCAAAGCTTTTGAGCATCAGAAAATGAAATCGAAATGATGTTGTTTCGCAACCTTCCTACAAATTGAGGTTGTGTTATCGATTGCAAATTTTAATTAAAAAATTAATTAATGTGATGTTTTTGAGTTTGAACTGGTCATAACTTAATCACCCCTCTTATTTATAGACAAAAAAGTCGACGTCACCGAATCGATGTTTTATTTGGGTACCTACTTCCTTAAGGTAAAGAAATGAAGATCCATCACTTGCTTGTGGCTTTTAAGTTCTCACGAATTCCGACCAAACCCGTAGGTCTTAGGGTTTGGATTAGAGCCCAGTTAAGAAGCATTAATAGGAGGTTGAAGTGTATGACTTCGAGTGTCTTTACTTAAATACTAGATTACTTCAAGTTCAAATAACATTTCCTTTTCAGAACAAATATACGTCGTTCCTATACCTACTGTCAAGACACTATTCATCAAGCTTAACAATTTTAAGCTCCTTGATATAAAAAAGACAAAACGAAAGGAATAATATCTTTTTGTTTTGCTCAGCTTAACTCTCGAGAAATTTTGAAACAAAGATAGGACGAAGTCTCTGTTGGCAGCAGATCAGCAGGTAGTAATACGGCAGCGGCAGTAATACGGCACACTGAGACAGACACTAAATGCAGGTACGAGAATCTATGTTGGCAATTAGCTCTGAACGGTTTCCAGGTGGAATAAGCCAATAGTTGAGGTGATATTAGCACCCTGTTATGTTCTTTCAAAAGTCTGGAATTAATCTTAACGAGTTTAGCTAAACATCAATGGTGTCCCTCAGAGCAATGTTTTCGATACTCTCTTTTTTACAACATTTCTAATAACGTTTTAGTTACCTTAAATAATATCTATCATGAGCTTTTGTTATCGCGTATACCCATCGGCCTCTTGCTTCTCAACATGGCTAGTAAATTTGCCCGACCTTGAAACCATTTAAAGTAACTTTGTAAAAAGTAAAAGTTGGAAAATTTTCATAATCTTTTCATTGTCTTAAATTATAATAACATTCAAATTGCCTTTGTCTTATTACAAAATGAGAAAAAACCTTGTACAAATTCTTTTGTTCTTTAAATTAAGAAAATACAAAAAAGAAAAAAATCCCATTGCTTCACAATAAACCTTCTAAGTTATTGAAAGAGAAATGAAAAAAAAAAATGAAAATTCATTCAATGCAGAGATAACAAATTCCAGACATAATCACCGAGTAAAAACATTTTAAAGAAAAAGAAAGCCAACAAAAAATTAATAAAACCATTACAATACCGCACCCTTGAGGAATCTGGAGAACACTGTCCTTTCCTAACGTTTTTCCCCCTTTTAGACTTTTTCTAACCATTTTTTTAACAAACTGTGAAAAATGCACCATTCACCATCACCAGGCCTCCTGCTAGTAGTACTTTGCATATCACAAAGCAAAAACCTTAACAAAATTCTTAATAGTAAAAAAAATTGAAACTAGATTTTAACCCTGAAGTGCAATTTAAACTGACCAAACCAATAGCGAAAATTGTGTCCAAATCGTTCTTACTCATATAAAAACAGTGGATAGTCTTTTTTGCACCTGAGTGTGCTCTATGGCGTAGGGAAAAAAAAAATCCCAACCAAATCTCTGTCCAGGTTATCTTATAGATAGGTAACCTTTAGGGAATTTCGTGATCTGTTTCCATAATTTGATTTCCATTTGGGTTAGTTGCATTTTTCTTTCTGTAAGTTGGCGTTGTTGTTGTTGTTGTTGCCTATTTTGGTCTGCTAGCATGAAAAAATCGAACTTTGTAGAAGAAAATAAGAAAAAAAATATTTCTAGGCCCGCTATAATTTTGTGAGGTTTGTAAACGAAAGTTAATCTAATGGAATTTGTACAACAGTGAAATTGGGTGTCTATGATATACATATAGTAAGAGGAAGTCTTGGAGGTGCGTTCTCGCCGCCCGCCGCCGCCGCGCCCTCCGTGCGTCATATAAGGTAGGAGTACGAGCATCGGTTAAATAAGTGTTCAACCTTTTTTGTGGGTTAAATTTAAGTAATCGAATTTGTTTTTTGTTCAAAGATACATTTTTTGATAAATAAATTTATGTGTGAGAAAAAGAACCAATTTTGTTAACTTAAGGGGAATACGATGAAAATTGGGTTAGAGTTTATTTTGTTATAAATCTAATTGTAGGGGAAAAAAAGGTTTTTTGGTTGTCTCTAAAATAAATAAATGAAGAATCTAACCTTAATCTAATTTGTACATTAATTTAACTTGATGATAGGTTTATCACTTTTTGCCAAGAGTCAGTTATGGAGTTCACAAAAAGGGACTACGAATATAGGTCCGATTCATTTGAACAACAGATAAATACATTCAAATGACCAAGTCTTCTGAATTCCGATGAGCTTAAGTTTGGTTTGAAGATAAAATAAACTAAACTAGTCCTGCTGTCTTCGGAATTCCTAGAAAAGGATTTTTTTTGTTAGAGTATAACGAAGGCAGCTGCCCGTAGCTTAGTGGTTAGGTGCGTTGGCTGCTAAGCAGAACGTCGTGGGTTCGAGTCCTACTCGTGCTCATAAAGTTCTCATTTCATCTTTCACGGGTACTGCCTCTTGCGAAGACCTGACAATACTTCCAAGAGTATCAATCTGTCATGAAAAAGTGCTTCTCAACTTTGCCGTTCGGAATCGGCGTTAAATTGTAGGTCCCCTCAATTCACGCACTCAGAGAATTGTTGATGAGAGTAAGCCACTTAGACCTTCGCTCTTCAAGAGCTGTCGCGCCACTCTATTTATTTATTTATAACGAAGGAGCGACAGAGACTTTCTCTGACATATTTACTGACCAATTTCCAATCGGTAAGAGGCCCTCGTTAATTTCATCAACACCATGCCAACAAAACAACTTAAGGTCATCACTCATCGGCGAAAGGTGTTCATCACAATGGCACAAAAGTCTTGGTACTCTATTCTCAAAAATGGAGAAAAGTAAAGGTCCCAAAATGGAACCCTGCGGAACTCCGCTAGATATTGGCATAACCCAAAACAACTTATTGACGTCTCTGCGCGAGATAAGGAGAAATAAGTCTTACTTCGTCCGCAGAAATATTGCAGATTTCTTTTCGACACAGGATATGGTGGCTTATAGTGTCAAAGAAGGAGAATCAAAAATGAAACTTTGTTGGAATCTAACAATTTTCGCACCCGACCGACAACCTCCAAGAGTATTGTTTTACTGCTATGGCCAGGGCTAAGCCCGGACCCGGCTAGAAGGCTGTTTTGGAGAAGAAAGTCAGAAATTTGTTTATGCATTATTTTTTCCAAGACTTTGGACAGGAAAGGGAGGACGGCTTAGACTCCGTGTTAGCACTACTTTTAGGGATGGGTATGATTTCTAACCGGTTAAACCTCTCAGGAAGAACTCTAAAAATGTTCAAGTGTATCAATTTGTCACAGAAAAATGCTTCTTAGCTAAGGCGTTTGGAGTCGGCCCCCTTAATTGTGTAATATGGAAACGTTGAATATTGTTCGATACTTAAGCCTGGGGTCGTAGGAGCTGTGGCGCTTCACTTTCGTCACTTCAAAAATCATGAAATGAAAAAAAAGGTCTTCAAACCTCGTTGGTTAAGGAATACGTATTTTGTTGTTGTTAAGTGCAACAATCCCACAAATGAACTGTGAATTTGGAAAAGTCTGATTCAAAGCAAAGCCATTCACATTTGTATATGGTGAGTCTCGGGTTTCATTCCTATCGTCATTATTAAAAATAATAATAATTTGCAAACTGGCTGCTGCAGATGTTGAGCAATATTTCCATTTCCTTTTCCATTTTTTGTTTGTTTCATTCTTCATCTCCAATTGAATAAATTTAAATTTTTTTAAATTCTTTATTTCGTTTTTATTTTTCTTAGCGACAACAAAATAAATTCGAATACACAAGCTCGTGCACTTACTTGTTATGCAAATGAGAACAACAGCGACAAAAACGATGACGACTGCACCAGCAACAGCAATCACCAGCAGAATTGGCTTTGAATGCCATCTGCATTTCCACTCAACAAGGTGGCCGGTTTGGCGCGACAGCACCGACGACGGACGAAAGGCATAACATATAACAATAACAACATTCAGCAGCAGCTAATACACCCGTCGAATAGCGAGTCTTATATTTCCAGCAGGGATATAAAAAACAGGAAAATCTTCAGTTTTTATATGTATTTGTAGTGTATGCAAAATGCATTGCTTGGTATCCTCAAAATTACTGAATTATGCATGAGGAGAGTCGAGGCTCTTGAGTCTTGACAAGCTTGCTCCTTGCTTACACTCGCATACAATAAAATATCAGCAGCAGAAGCTAGAGCAGACGTAGAACGTGAAACACAGATGTTTTTACTTATTTTCTAGTAAAATAAACAGGGTTGCAGAGCAGTACTCCTATTGCGTGAAGTAAAAGTACGGGTGCTGCTACTCATAAGTCAATTCAAACTAATTATGTACCAGTTTAAAGAGTTACTTACAAGAACGAGTATCAATTCTTAAGAGTACCTATAAAAGTAATCCTAAGTTTTTGACAGTGTTTGACGTTGCTTGAGTACAGAAACGCATTGGTACTTTTAACTGAAAATGTTGATATTTCAAAGAACTGGTATCTATAGTTACTTTTGACATTATTGCGTAAGAAACGGCTTTGTACTAGAATTTGTTCACTACGAGTACCAACAAACATATGTACATTGTACGTGTACTTACCAGAATCTGGTACTTGTAGGTACTTGAAAGAACACAAGTTTTTACTTGAAAGCATTGGTGCTAGTACACATAAGTACTTTCTTGAATTCATTGCTTTTGGTACTTTAAAAGACTGGGACAACAGGGTGCTTGGACTTTGTATTTGTACTTGAAAGAACTCTATGAACCTGAATGCATTGGTACTCGTACTTGTACTGTACTGTTAACGTGCATATTTCCAATAATAGAACTTGGCTTTAAGCATCAGTACAATCAGCGTATTAACGTACAAGTACCAGGGCTTTGTACGCATACTTAAATGCATTGCTACTGATACTTAAAAGCACTGATACTCGAAAGAACTGTATTGGTAACGTGTTTTAGTACTTTTTGGAGAATATCCAATATTGTTAGTTGACTTTTCCAAGTATCAGGAGTACAAGTACCAGAACTTTGTACTTGAGCTTGAATAAAACGCTTTGAAATAAACTGATACCGTACTGGTAACGTTCAAATATATAGGTAACATTATTTGATTTTTTCCCACACTGGATTTTTATGTATCAGTACCAGGGTACTAATGTATAAGAACTACGGCTTTTTACGAAAGAATTGCGGAGTTCATGGCTCTGGTTATAAGTTGAGCTTTTAGAAGAGAGCTTTTCAAAGTTTTTCTTATAAAAACGTTGGACACGTTTTTGAACTTGTATTGTCGTTTACCCTCAGAGAAAAAGCTTTCCTCATGATATAACATCCCTGATCAACACCTGCTTTCCATTCGCCAAAGGAGCAAGAAGGTCGGCTGACAACGCGACTTCTTGCAAGTGAATGTCAAAAGTTAATTCCGATGGCGCTAGATGTATCCCGACATAATTTCTTGAAAGGGCAAACATAATGGATGCGTTCTATCTTAGATAGCCTATCCAACTCGTTTTTTAGCAACAAGTTCGATAGCTAAATTTGGATAGCTACGCAAACAAGAGTACACAAATCAGCTGTTTACGAATGGCTGTTCTGTGAGATAACCCCGCCTAAACCATAAATATTCTTTGATAGCTTTGAGTGTGTTTGGTTTGACCCTCTGCAATTTTTTTTTACATGGCAAACAAAAATAAAAAGCTATCCGGATAGCCTATCCATGTCAAAGTGAACGCCCCAATGTATGTACATGGCACTCCGTTTTGTTGGCCATATCTTGTGCATTCAGACTTTGGCTATCATTCAAATCACGCGCTTCGCGACCAATTTATCGCATTCATTCGAAACACCCTGAGTACACTGATAAATCTACAAATTCCTACACAATAACTTACTTGTGTATATGTTCGGTGCAGATTGATAGCTAGCGGTTCAGTCTACAGTCCTTTTTATTTAAATTTTGTTCTGCTCGCCACCTAAATTGTCAACGCAAACTTGAAATTTATAGCCAAGTTTTTTTTTCAATTGCAAGGTACGCCTTCTTGTTTTTGCTGTTTTAGTTGTTGTAAGTGAATCTGGACTATATTGAAGTTTATGGCTTTTTCATTTGGTTAAATAAAACCAACCAACTGTCATGTCTCTCTATCTGGGGTGAAACCGAGGCGCTACAGAATCCGGATTATTCTTTTTTTTTTTTGTTCAATAAACGCAAATTGATTACAAATGAATCAACGAATCAACAATACAGCGACAACGACAACGATTGGGGATAAAAGGATAAAGTCAATACAGAGCTACGTCATCCATCATCCGGTGGCCATAACAATTTGAGTAAACAACAAAAATTGTAGAATCCACATTCAATTGCTCAACGAAGGAGGCTTTTAAAAAGACTCATTGCCTCACTCTTGGAACCTGGGCGATATGATGTAATTGTATTGTCACGTTGATTGCCAAATGGCTTAAAACACGCGTGTCAGTTGGACTATAATTACAAAAGCAATTACAGCTTTAGAATGATTGGCCGAATAAGCGTTTTGGAAACAAACTATAAGCTCCAAAGACCCAAGCGACGCGAACGGTGGTGTATTGTTGGTGGCAGTGCGTGTTAAGTGTTTCATTTCTTTGTGCTGCGGTTTAAGCTTGTGAATTTTATGGAAATGACTTTTCGAGAATACAGTGTTGTTGATTGATCTTTTGCGAATGAAAAGGAGCATAAGCTTGCTTAGGTTATTAATGGAGGCCTATTTTCTTTTTCACTCAACGAATGACTCATAAAAGGTCTACAATACGAATGAAGAGTCTTATAATGATGAAAAGTGCTTTGCAAATCTAACACATCGGGGTTTAACCCTCCGTGCACCACGTGGGCAAAAGTTACGTCGTGCACCATGTGGGGTTTCCTATACCCTGAACTTCATTCAATTTATATATAAAGAACTAGCTGGCCCGGCAAACGTTGTTTTGCCATATGAATTATTTCTAGAGTATGAAAATATATAATATTCATCTCGAACGTGTGCGTATGAGGTATTTCAGTGGAAGAGGCATGGAGCGCTGTGAACCATGACGGAATGTAAAAATAACAACACATCAAATAATAATTCATTTAATTTATTATTACTATTCTAATCATATTTACAACGAATTCGGAAAATATAAGTCACCAATATTAATCTCTCAGTGTAATGGAGTGTACAATATTTTTTGTCGGAGGAGTATGACCACTAAAACTGTGAAAGAAGAATTTTATATATTAGATGTACAAACAAAACAATAATAATAGTCGACGAAATTTTCATGAAAACTCATTAAGAAGTGGCTCTTAAAAAGTAGGGGTAAGTGGTAGGAAGTTGAAAATTAAGGATTCAATGTATTTCTTAATGCCGCACCATACAAAAATTATAATAAAAAAAACTGCCCAAAAGTTGCGAAAACAAAATGTGTGGATGAGCCATCCTTAACAATTAGCGGTATAAAAAATAGATATCAACCGATTCTCATACCTACTGAATACACACCTAAAATTTCATTAAAATCGGTCAAGCCGTTTCGGAGGAGTATGACCACTAAAACTGTGACAGAAGAATTTTATATATTAGATATCTTTTCAAACTTTATTTTTTTGACATTAATATTTTTTCTGGACTATGAGGAGATAAAAATAAAACAAATATGTTAAAAATAGTAAACATTTTTAATGTTTATTAGCATTTTAACAAAAATTGTACTTTTTTAATAACTTGAGGATACCACCTTCCTACTGTTAGCATTATAAAAAAAAACTTAACAAAAAACTTCTTATTGCCTTTTATTAAGGGGCTTAATGATTTTGGGAACAAAAAAAAATAAAAATAAATAAACGAAATTTGTCCCATTGAGATCCCAGTTCAATCGTTTAGACGACGGACGTCCCGAACCACGTGGGGTTTTTGACACCCTGCTACACGACGTTTCGTGGAATTTGCGCTGCCGTTTAAAAAGATACAACGATTTTTGTTTCGCTGGTGTCTATTAAACCCCACGTGGTGCACGGGGGTTAACATTTTTGCATTGATTGATCAAATGAAACGGAGTGAAGGTGCGAAATGGGTTTTGAGAAAAGAATTGTGGCAGGGCACCTTAACATTTTTCGTATCCACGGGGAAGCTTGGTAAATTAATCGGAATTTGTTATGTTAGTTAAAATGAAGGCGGAAGCTTGAAAACATAAAAGCCGGAAAATTACGAAAAAGGTCATTTGCTCAAAATTACCAGTTTTTTGATTAATCGAAATTCTACTACTTCCACTTCTCAAATGCCAAATGACAAGAATGAACAAAACCTTTTTCAAATTAAAAATAAATGGTAGACCATATACAAGTTTCACCTGACTTCCAGCTCGGCGTTCTCTCACTCCAACTTCCTAAAACTTTTTTGACGGTGTCAGGCTTAAGCTCACGGATTACATGGACTTGAATCGTTTCTCTATACGTTTCCTGTAATATGTAATATATTCCCGTACGGAATTTAACTTTATATTATACAATTCGCCCTCACTCCCTTCGGAAAATATTATAAGTAGACAATAGTGCTAAAATCTCCTATACCGACTTTGTCCAAGGACCTGTCAAAAGGGTTAGAATGAGAATACCTAGAAGTTTCGTGTTTCTTCATTAAGACCTTGGTGAGACGGGCAACAGAACTTTGGATGGAAATTAAAAAACATTTCACAAGGGATCAAATTTCAGCTTAGACACACCCAATCGACTACGCCAAGCCGACGAATAACACGATGTGGGAGTTGGGTACCAAAAATCGGTTGTGGCATGGGAGGAGGTATGGTATATATTGGCTTTTGAGTGGAACCTTACAAGCTGTGGAAGGATACACACAAGCTGGTTAATGAATTGGTCGAGCAAATTGGCTAAAAAGTCGTCTCCCCCAATACACCCTACTCCAAAACAGAAGAACCTTTAAAAATACAGCATTCCATTATCAGCAACATCTCATTTACATCTTCAAACTGTACACTTCCCGTTTATGAGCAGAGCAGTGTTCTGCAATTTATATCAAAACATCGCACATGCATGAATCACCAGCAATAAAATAAATAAAATAATCCCCAATTACCTAAAACCTTTGTAAAAACCTACACCAGCACAAATACAAAGGCAATACTCGGTGTATCTCAATCAGTGCAGATTGTACCTACACTCCACATATCTTTAGGCTTTAATCCATGATAGTTTAACCACAACAGTTAGGCTATACGCCTTCTGCCATCCAATGGAATATGGAATTAAAAGTTGCAGGCTATAAATTTCTTCACCGTCGCGGTCGATGGTGATCACAAAAGGGCAGAATTATACAGTTAACCCCAACTAACATTTGTGAACACAACACAACTATCCTCACGAACAGAACTACACCGCGATCCGACGCAGCAGGACGAACCAAAAATATAAGGAACAGCAGCACCAAGAAGAAGGTTTGGCTTTTGTGCTGCCATCAAAAAGATAAAAGGTCAAAAAACCGTTGCGGCTGGCTGGTTTCGAACCAAAAACAACAACAAAAGCAAAGTGCACAAAAAATATATATCATTTGAAAGTGTTCTAAAATTTACCAACAAGTACCTATACATGAAGCTGGAAGCAAACATAGAATTCCTCGCTTTGCTGGCCGAATTCGACAAAAAAACATGGTCCAATGATGCTTAACATTGTGAAATAACATCAGCAAACGCTTAACTTGGACAGAGCAGCACACAAAAAAAGCTCGTAGAAATGCTGCAACTTCTGAACGGGGGACGGGGTCTCGGGGGTAAAACACAAAATGCACGCGAATAAGTGATTGTTGTTCAAATCCAATCGAACCGTTTTTTTTGTATTGTTACAGCATAGCAAAGCACTCGTGTACCTCAACATCTGTATGGGAGCGCAGAGAGGATTGAAATAAGATTTGGTTGTAGGTGGGTGCCGCAGTGTGATTGACAGTGGGACTGTTAGACATTGTGTCCAGTGAAATGATTGCAGTTTTCAAACCTCTGTTCTTTTTATCGTTTTGAAAAAAAAAACACTTCGATAAAGGTGTTCTAAGGGAACGTAGAGGTGCGCAGGCGCGGATTCAGAGGGGGGTCACGGGGGTCATGACCCCCCCCCCCCAAAATAGGCCGTATTTAAAAAAAAGGGCTGAACCAATAACAAAAAAAAAAAACAAACGAACAAAAACTAGTTTTTGCAAACTTAAGAACCGGGAATTAACCAAAAGACCACGATTAACTTACTTTTTTGCCCTCTGAAAAAAAAATAGAATAAAAAAAAAACATTTTCTATTATTTTTTTCTATACCTTTTGTTTTGGATTGTAGCTATACTTTATATTTCAGCATCTGTTTACAAGTTCCAACCAAAAGTATAATTTATAACACAAAATCCAATCTTCTATTTTGTTTCGCAAATTTGTTAATGATCGCTTCGCTGTCCAATTCGATTTCAAAATTGGTGTGTAGCAATGCAAGCCCGGTAAGTCGGTCTTTTGCCATAGTTGATCTCAACCAAGTTTTGAGGCGACGGAGAATTGAAAAACTCTTTTCTGCAGTGGCTCCAGTAACAGGGAGCGTCTCCAAAATCGTAAGCAGTCAATAGGCAGATAAATAACTTCATCACACGCATCAAGTGCGAGAGGAACCGAATCTGGGAGTTCACCGCCGCCGTCTTCAACAATTCGGTTCCATTTAGCTACACACAACTCAAATTCGGCAATAATGCTCGAAGGGGGAGGTCAGAATCATCATGGTACGTTTCTGCTACAAGCTGAAATCTTCAATGTCCTCCGTTGTATAGGAAGTCCGAGTCAGAAACACTGTAAACCCAAAAAGCTTCATCAGGTCTGGAAAGAGCCTTTCGTTGAGGTCCGTCACAACGTTGTCCAACAGAGGAATGTAAATTGCTCTCCGGAAATATTCCTCCGGGGTTTGATTCTGTTTGTGGTTATATCGTTGTTTTTGACAAGAAACAACGCGTGGTACTTTCAACTTCACATTCAACTGTGTTGCGAGATTTTCGGTTTCAGAAAATGGCTTATTTCGTCGGACGTTATTTCACGTCACCGCTATAGATATTTCCTATAATTGATACTTCCTATAATTGTTTGAATTTTTTATTTCTCACTAACTAGATACTTGTTTAATTATGGCAATTAAGCATTTAATTTAATACCACAATCAAAACCTTTTTTAATCGACTTTAAACCTTATGACGAACTGGCTCTAAAAAAATATTTGTTTGGGTGTTTAAAACAAAGAAACGGTGGTTGAGGAAGCTAGTTTATTTTTTTCTGTCAAATTTGATTTTTTATTCATTCGAAAGTGTACTGAACAAAAGTAAACACATTACTTTGTTTTTTTATTTTTCAAAAACGTAATCCAGTCATTATAGGTATCACCTGTGGAAAAATTCCTAGTGGGCTAGATTTTTGTGTACATCTTTATTACGTTATTACGTACCTCTTAAAAAGATGTGAAAATCGACAATGATATCGCGCCGTGCCGGCTAAAAAAGTTATGGTTGTCAAAAGGTCGCGAAATTCAGTTTTTTATGAATATTTCGCGACCTATTGCCCGGAGGTCAATAGTGGTCAAATTGTTCGTCTTGAGATTATCTAAAAATAATGCCTCAGGCATATTTCTATAAAATTAACCGTTTTCGGAGTAGAGGGACTAGTACGCGCTCACATTTGCTCTATTTTTTTTTTCTTTTATATCAAAATCTTCAGTTTCTAAAATAACTGGACTATATTAGAAAATTAATTTTGCTCATAACTTCTGAATATGTGAATTTATGAAAAATTTCGAACCGTTTTAACCTTTCCTGCTGTGTTTATTTGGTTATTCTTGTTATTTTTGTTATTTTTGATTTTTTTCTATCCTGTGACCCCCTCCAAATCAAAATTCTAGATCCGCGCCTGGAGGTGCGCCATTTTTTATTTCGGGTTTTAAACATTGAATAACTTTGGCATTTATAAGCCGATTGACTTGAGGAAACATGATTTTGAAAGGGGATTTCAATGCAATTTGAACGTTCATTGCTTTCTACTATTGAAAGGCAAAAAAGGATGCCAAAAAAATCAGTTCTCTCAAATACCAAGTACATCGATCAAGCTATTATGGTTTACTCGCGTGGAAAAGGGGCAACAAAATTTTATAACCCGAAATCTCAAGAACTAAATTGCTCTCTTCACTTTATGATTTTCTTTTAATGACAATAGAACTATAAACTTTAAATTTGCCCAAAGAGACTCTCTGTCAAGTTAATGAACTTTTCCACAGTGCAAGTCTTACATTAGGTACGAATCCTACTCGGAACTACATTCAGACAAAAAGTCATGAGCACTTTGTGTTTTGGCATCCAAAAACCAAGCCAAGCGTTTACACTCTTCGTCTCGGTGGTTTTTTGGTCCATTTGGCATTCGTTTTTTTTTGTACTTTTGCATTTATAAAAATATAAACCAACTTTTATTTTATACATGCATGTATGTTTGTAGGTTGAGATATCTCGAAAGTCGAAATATAGGTATACTTTGGTATGTTTTAAGGCTTCTTTGGGCATAAGACATGTGCGAGAGTAATGTTAGCTCTGTTTTGTTGCTTGTTATGTGACTTGAACGAGTATCTCAAGCAATTTTACTGCCGGAAGAACAAAACTACGATGAACATAGATTAACTTGGCTTATTAAAACAGTTCAACGACGACAACGTCGCAATGAAGGGATAAAACTAAACATGGTTTGTTTATTGCCTATTTTTTCTGTAACTCGATGTTTTTGACAGAAATATTTTTTCAAGAACTATAGTAATAATAACATTGTTGTACCTAATAAAAATGCAAGACATTTGCGTAACATTTTTTACTCTAAATTATTGTAGAAGATGCTAACAAATTTGTAGAAGACGTAAAAAAATGTTGTTATCAAGAAAATCATATTCGGGGTAAGAAATAATAATATGCTTCCAATTTTCTCTTCTTATTTTGAAAGCAAGTATGTGCATTAAATCAAAAAAATTTCGTCAAAAATAAAAACACGATTTTCTTGGAATATTTACCCGGAAATACATATTTCCATAAAAAGAAGAAGAAAAAGAAAAAAACTACAATTTGAATGAAGAAAACGAAAACCATAAAATTGGTGCCACTTGAATTCTGAAGGCAATAAAAATAACGATATGCATAATACATGACATTAACATAACACAAAAAGAACATAAATCGAATTTCGCATACCTCTCTCTCTCACTGTTCGTTGGTGTTCCCATTTCCCATGTTCACTTACAGAACAGTCCTTTGTGGCTTGTGATTTGGTAATATTGTTTACATATACATATTATGTAGGTATCAAGTATCAACACTTTAATAAAGTATGAGAAATAAGTGGTTGTGCTTTGTAAAAAAAAAAAAAAATGTCAAGACTGGGTTGCACGAACTTGTTCCTGTATTCTTAAACATAACTCACTCTAAAAAAAATTGATGCCAGTTTCTTTAAAAAAAATTGTTCTTTATTTTTAACTAGTGACTTATTTGCCATAACGACAATAAGGAAGTCCAAAAAATGGTGTCCCCATAAAAAGGGCACAAGGCAAGCATCGCATCGAGCAGGTGGCGAAAAACCTGGGGCTGCATATACAGGAGGGAAAAAACAAGAACGAAAAACATGGTGGCTACGTTTGCAGAAAACATAAGAAGAAGAACAACTATTGGGATAGAGGGGTAGTGAGATCCTTCAATTACCTTGAGACAGTAGTAGCAGTTGGCCGGCTGAACAAAGCCAACAAAACCTACTTTAGTCTTTAAAGGCTCTTGCATTCTGCATTTGCCGTTTTCGAGACAAATTCTTACGGAGAATAGTTGCCTCTGATAATGAGGAACAACGATTCCGGAGGCAATGTAATCACAAGCCTTATCTAATCTACCGCAAAGGAAAGTTATAAGAATCGTTTATACTCTCTTCAAATTTATTTCCTGATACGTATTATTACAATTCAACTGGTATTTAGGGTTGACAGATGTCAGATGTCTGTGCTCTATATGCCTAAAAATACAATATGAATGTGAATTGAATGTTTCCGGAAAAATAAACGTCAATTCCTGTCCTTCAATCTGACTTTTTTATTATTCCAAGAGTATGTCAAAATCTATTTCGAGGTGCTTTAGGCTCAATCAGAGTCAAAGTATACCAAAATCCAAAGCTCTTCCTCACTCGATTGGTTTGATTTTCACTGCCGCAAACTTCCGGGCAAATCATAAATCATATTTCCTCGAATTGAAATTTTGAAGAATTTAAAAGTCATCATAACCTTTTCCTGCTTTTGAAGACGTTCAGCTTGAAAGCCGTTTCGTTTTACACTCTTATTATGTTCTTCATTGCATATCCCATCTCAAAGCAAGTTCCTTTTAGCAACTCGAATGCTGCCAATCGATACCAATTTTTCTCAAAGCAACTCGTGCTAAGTACATTTCAATAAGTGTTACATTAATCTTTTTTCCAAGGAATCCATTATTCACACTCCTTATACATTAACAAGAAACAGAATGCTGACGTAGATTAAGTGTGCTTTTATCTTTGAAATGTCCTTGCTGGATGCCTTTTTATTTTCCACATTGATGTATACTCAAGCAGTTGCAGAACTTGAAATACACAAAAAAAAGAAAAAACATAGAACAAATTCCAACCCAATACATCGCTAATGTACACTTAACAAAAAAAAACATTTCGTCAAGATTCAAGACAAAAATGACTGATGAAGAATAAAAGAGTGCAAGTGCTTTACTCTTCGGTCAGCATTTTCATTTATTTCAATGTCATCCAAGTGTCATTCAAAAATCCATAAAAATCAATCAATTTTCCGTTTTCCAGCGTCCAACTTGTCTACTCTGTTCCTTTGCTCGAAATTTTATTTTTATCTGAAAGATTAATGGGGATTGTAATTTGTTTCATTTGGGGAATGTCAACTAGTCATGCCGCACTAAATGCCAGAGATATTATAGAGCAAGAGCCAATGATCCAAAACGATCTGTAACCTGCCGGGCTCGAGTCGTTAAAAAATATACAAAGCGTATTCAACAGGTGAGTGACACTGTGTCGTCGGTGATAAAACGCTTAGTGCCACATTATGAACCTATTACTGAGTCATATTAAATAGTGTGGATATCGAGGAAGATGTGGGTGAAACTGGGAGACAGAAAAAGAAAAAAAAAGTCCAGAAGCTACTAGGCGATGAAGTTTCTGTGGAGATGACGCAACCACTCAGTGGGTATGGTTTTTAATAGCCTCTACCTTTAATAAACCGGAGTACAACCCAACCGTCACGTCAAATGAATTAGTAATTGAATCGCTCTGAAGGCGTTTAATGTGCGCCATGTATGACGTTAGAATCGGCGATCGGTTATTATTATTGTCCGTAATTAGAAATGAAGAAAAAAGCTGGTGTTGTGCCATTCAGTAGTGGCTTGATATGGCAGAGGGGAAATGGAAGTATTAAAGCATGAGAAGGAAAAAGCACTCATCCTTAAGTGTGCAAATAAAAATGCAATAACCATTGAATATTGCTGTTTGGCTTTTCTTTTATTCCCTTGGAACTGCACTCAGCTAATATGCTTTCTCGAACAGCAGTTGAAAAAATGGTGCAATTAGATGTAATGGATGCAGTAGGTATTCAGAGGAGACGATTCAATGTAGTAAAAAATATGTCCACCAGTTAATGATTTACAAGAGTGCTTTGAGTGGATGTTAAGGTTGTGGAAGTAGAATTTGTTCTTTCGAAAATAAAAATGTCCATTTATAGTTAAAATTACACTCATAAAGTATTGAAATGGATAACTGTTCAATAATAAAAGTTAAGTTATCTTCCTACCAAACGCATTAAAAACTGCGTGTTATGAAATTTCTTTATATATTTAGATGCAGATTAAATACCCGAAATTTAAATAACTTTTCCTTAAACAGCGATTGTAGGGTCAGCAGGTTTAATAATTTTTCCGCAGAATAACGCCTGTCGAGCCACTTATTATTGTTAAAAACCAAAAAAAGGGCATAGGTACTTCATTTTCCCAATATAAATAACCAGATTGCAAAATGCATATGACAATGTTTAAATTGTAAATAAAAGTTAAAATAGAACTTGCTGACTCAGCAAACGTTGTTTGGCCATATAAATAAAATGAATCAAAATGAATTGAATATATGTGCCATATCATCTTGAAATTTATTTTAGTTAGTGGCGTAGCAACGCGCACAAATGACGTCTGTTGGGCCCGCTCTGAATCATATCTTCTTTTTTAATAAATTACATACATAATATCATCTGTCATCTTAATTCCAGAATTATGAATAGGACAACATTGATATCACTGTACTTCGCACATTAATATAACTTTCTCTTAAAGCAACATCCGTTGGGTCCGCTAGTACCTAAGCTAAATCTTGAGCATTAACCATTACACATCATTTCATAAACTTCGGCAAGATTTTCTAGGGAGGGGCGTAACTTTTTTAAATTTCTTTTTACAACTTTCCACAAAACAATGTTTGTCGGGTCAGCTATTCAGTTCATCAAAATCAATCCATCCGTTTAAGAGGGGTTCGGTCGCATAGAAGAATGATTTTACTACATTTTTTACAGAAGGTTTGTAGGACCAAGTTTTAGAGTATAAACACCATCTCTTTTGTCAAATTTATGAGCGATTATTATTTTTTCAATTTTTCATTGAAATTTTTGCTTCCCGCTATTAGGTATCCTGTGTTCTGTTTTCAGTTTCCGCTTTAAAGTTGATTGGTTGTCATTTGTTTTTGTGTTATCTTAACTCTGCAGTTAGGCTGCATCCGTCAATTCCATTTATGTATTTTTGAACAACGATAACAACTTAGAGGTGCTTCCACTAATGTCTTTTTTCCGTCAATTCCTTTGTTTGGCTGGAGTTATAGCTATTTAACGTGTGCCAAGCCGATCATCAGACGCCTTTATTAGTGGTGCTGTCTATTTATTTTTCAGTTTTAATCGAAAAATCGAAACTCCCATCTATCAAAAGTTATCAACATTAACTTTTCAGACTCATAACTTCAAACAGCAAAATTTTCCATTCAACCGTCTGACCATAGTTTTGTTTCATAAATCACCACTTGACACTGCAAGTCGAAAAGATAATTTATAACAATAAGCACGCCTTTCAAAGATGCAAATATCAAAAACACACCAGATTATTTAATAGGAAAAAATAGAATTTTTACTATTTTTAGAAATCACTGTAATGGAAACGAACGTCTCCCCAATCTTTACTAAATACAAGAACCTTCTCAAGACATTAAAACTCATGTCAATCAAAGTATAATACACTTTGTCCGGTATTTTTAGATTTTCTTTTCTCATCTCTTCGATATCATTAAAGATACATTTATATGCACACACAGATACACATAAGTACCTTTTGGCGGTAAACGAACCGATAAATAGCTGTAGGAACGGAAGAAGCCACTTTTAGATAGCAAAAGAAAAAATGCCAGAAATAGTCATTCAAATAGCATCGCATCCAAAATAACAGCAGAAAAGCACGTTCGTTACCAACCAACCAACCAAACGATGATATGCGTTCTGTCTCTATACATACTGGAATAGAAACAACATGTCTGACATACACAATTTGACAGACACCAAATTCACGTCACAGCAATAAGACATGCTACATAAGTTGTCATAAATGAATCAACAATCTAAGCATTTCGTACGTTTTATTTGTGTTGGCGAGATTGAAACATCTCCTCAGTGTGGTGTGATTCAATTCTGCGCCAAGTAAAAGACTCGCACTCACACTTGACGCACATGTACTTGTGTTGATTCCATTACTTCCAATTTCAAAATAAATGACGATAATTCTTGAGTTGCTGAAGTCAAACGCGCTAAAAGATCCGGACCCGGGACCACCCACTTGCAATGTTCCTGTGTCTTTATAGCACTTTGTGACCCTTGGGTCCTGGAATTCGTCAGAAAACCGATTCGAAAAAGTGTTCGAACCAGTGGATACAAATGTTTATACACTTTTTCCTCTCCACATATGAAGAGTGGAAATCCGTCAACACACCGTCCACCATCCGTGTCGTCGCCAAGGGGATACACAGTCAAAATCGGCTTCCATTTATCATACTGGATATGCCACGCCACAATGCCGACTACACGACGTGTCGGCCGATTGGCATTTCTGAACCAGAGTATAACAATCCATTACAACTCAACATATTGCTGCCAATTCGATGTGGCTATATATCAATGTGCCAAGGGGCTTCGTCGCGTCGTCTACCACAAGTATTGAAAAGATTAATTTACAATCGATCATTCCGAGAGCTATACGAACTCGAACTCCAAAGAACACTTGATGGTGTTGTTGTGATTCCTGTTCCTTGGCGGATTGAATTCCGTTTAAATCGCGAACAGAATTCTGTTTCATTGTAATTCGAGTGTTAATGATGTGTCTTTTTGTGTAAGGCGACATCTTGCACTCACCAAAAAGTTTGGAGACGGTTTTTGAACTCAAATTGCATACTGTGAAAACAAATTGGAGAAAAAAGGAATTAATTTGTATCCTTTCATATTCAAAATTTTTGTTAACATTTTGTTAAAAAGAAACGTTTAAGGTTGCGTTCACTGTCTCACAGAGTATACCTCGAAAAAGGAAAGGTTCCTAACGTCCAGCAAATCAGCTTCTGTAGCAATAGTGAAAAGTAGAACAAAAAATCTTATCATCATGTTGAAAAGTCAAAGACTGTAATGAATAATTCTGGCTTCTCACCGTCATATCGTTTAAACGAGTCGTCCTTCCAAGTCAACTATTCAACGTTTGGTGGCCAAATTCGAGTCCACCTGCTGAGTGAACAAATAGTCAACACTCGTTCGTCAATAAAACGCAAGATCATGCCGAAAACATCGCCCCTATACGTGAAAGTGTGCAGCAGAATCCGAAGCAGTCAATTCCGCGTCGCTCACAAGAACTTGGCCTCTCGTTGACCACAAAATGGCGAATTTTACGCCGTTATTTGGACTGCGACTTTACAAAATCCAACTGACCCAGGAGCTGAAATCAAACGAAGATACGCAGACTCGTCTGTGCGTGTATTGGAGTTGTTGGAAATTTATCCCAATTTTGGACGAAAAATCATTTTTAGCCCATTTTTGGAAGAATGAGTTTGTGAATAAGCAAAATGGGTGGATACTGGATATCAATTCACGCAAGATTCACGAAGTGGCAATATATCCATAAAAAGTTACTGTTCGGGGTGGATTTTGGGCTAGTGGCGTCATCGGTCAAGCTGGCAATCGGCCGTCAACGAGGATCGCTAAAGGTCGACGATCACCAACTTCTTCTGGCCTGAATTGGATGATATGGAAACCGTAGAAATATGGTTTCAACAGGATGACGCTATGTGCCACACAGCACAAGACGCAATCGATATTCTGCACGAGCGGTTTCATGGCAAAGTTAACTCGAGCCGAGGCGAGTGATTTGGATTGAAAACTAGACCTTTCGAATGGGTGCCACACGGCGAAGACATGGCGGCCACCAGAACGATGTTATATTTCAAACATAAATATCAAACCTTATTGAGATCTTGATGAATTTATTTAGACAGAGTACATTTATTTGAGAAAAATTTATTTAACAAAAAGCGCCTGCAACATAAATAAAAGACAAATAATTACATTGTAGGCAACAAAATAATTAAATTAGGAAAATAATACCTTTTGTAGTTAAGATATACAATCATTCAAGTTGATGTTTATAGTTCAATAAAATATTTTATAATGAAATAAGAAAAGTTTTCATATGACTAAAATATTCAGAAGTAACTAATTTGTTTTGTATAGAACAAGTATTCAAAATTCAAAGTATAACAAATAAGATGGTAAAATAATTAATATCAACAGATCTCATATTTACAAATTGTTTTATTCAGTTTAAAAACTGACAAACCCTTAATAGAAAACCCTTAACATACAAATCTTCAATAGGAGTATTTTCTTTGATAAAGTCTTTAAACTGTTGATGTTATCATAACCTCGGCTTAAACTACTTTATTCTTGCATTTGAAAAAGTCAGTGCCAAAAGAGTTACTACATTTTAAACTCCGGAGTGCCGCATGAGTCAATGCTAGGACCTCTTCTTTTTTCGCTTTTTATATTTTTAAACTAGCGCAGCAGTGCTTCTATTAATGGCAAAATCGAAACTTTATGATGAAATAAATAAGAAATATCTAAAATGTACCTCTCCTGCGATGGAAGTTATCGATCCATGTAATTTTTAATAAATTTTATTAAGTTTCAAGTTATGATAAGATTTAAAAAGCTCTGTTAAAGCTCGACAAACTTAAAACAAAACAAACAAATACTTTGGTTTCGCAACTTTTGCCACTAAATTGATACGAGACTTCTGATTACAATCAGTGTGACCTTAATCCGATTCTGGTGGAAACCAAATAAAAAATCTTTCAAAAAATGAATACAAAAAGATATCTAGTATTTGATTTTTTTGTAAACAAAAACCCTTGCAGGTGGCCGTGGTTCAGAGGATAGAGTAGTGGATTACTAAGCCGAACGCTACGGGTTCAAACCCCAGCTTCGGCAGCATTCTTTTTCTACGAAAATCGCCAGCTTATCTGAGGCCACCTGTGCGATAACATGAGACAATACAAATCTAAGTCTCCTCCTCTGAGCCACGTAGGTTTCTGTTATGTGTGCTTTCTTTCTATGTGTCTATCTGTCTCTCTCTCTGTTGTATTAATGTCTTGTTCTGTCCCAGCCGATGCTCTTAGTCGCCAGTGCTGCTATGTGTCTGTAGTTCGTTACATTTATGTGCGAAGTAGGGGAAACTGGGGCACATTTGACAATTAATTTTAAAGAGCCTGTATTTTTGTATTCGGTTAATGGATTTCAATCTTTTCTTTTGCATTCAATACGTTGAATCTTTGAGATAGAATTGCCATGCCGATATTCCGTTTTTAACATTTACATATTTTTTAAAGATTAGTTTTGTAAAAAGAGTCATTTTGTCAAAAGTGCCCCGAGCACGGGGCACCCTTGACTTTGTACTGGGGAACATTTGACAATACCAGTTTAAGCTCAATAAGTCTCACCAAATGTGGTCTTTTTGATGTTAAGATGGATAAAAAAGTCAAACTTAGGGCTGAATTAATTTTGTTCATAAATTTGTCGAAGATTCTGAAAAAAAGTTATCAACTGCTAATTTTGAAAAGCCGTTGAGCCTGGCTTAGCTAATATTTTCGGGCTTTTTTGGGGAGAGATTTGGATTTCGTTTTAAAAATCCGTAAAGCCAATCGTCTGCAGCTTTTTTTGAAACTTCCCAACTTGGTGAACAGCGAATGTTATTAGCCTTGGCAAAGACATAAACAAATTTCTTAAAAGTTTCTTTTGATAAACCATTAAGCATAGAAAGAACACTTCTTTAAATACTAAACCAACTCTTTTTCTTGAATTTTTGTGAACGTCTATCGCGCTGTATATATTTCGATTGAAAAGGAAAATCTTCGTTATACTTTCATTTCCCGAATCGGAGCAATCTTTTAAGGGATCCTGCTTTTTCATGCGCATTATCAATGTTGTTCTATTGATGCAATATTTTCTAGCTGCAGATGTAGGTGTTCCACGATTTTTTCGGATGTCTGAAATAGCTCTCTTTACTTTTTCTTTGTCGATTGAGTTTTTATTTGACTTTTTCTTGTAGTTGCGAACCATTTTTCCTGAAAAAATTAACATGTAACAATCGAAAATGAAAAGTCGTGTTATCAGGATCAATATGGGGCACTTTTAACAAATGTCAAATGTACCCCCAACACAAGTCAAATGTGCCCCAAAGGTTGTTTACAGCTATTTTTTTTATTTTCCTTAATTAATGTTACACTTTCACAAAATTTACTTTAATTTATAAATTTTAAATGGAAAGCACTATCAAAATAATGTTTCACAATAAAAATACACTTTCACAAAACTCATAAAATGCTTACGTACCGTGCGTTGGTGGAAAATTACATCAAGTATCTGGAAATCACAAAAACGCGTGTTGCTCGTAGAAAAGTTGAAGCAAGCCTGTCACAGTTTACTACATTGTTTTTTAAATCAAATAAGGCGCCGTTTTCAATCCCAATTTTTCTTCTTAAAGGCTACGTTCACACTTAAAATCGCAAAGTCAAATGTGCCCCAACGTCAAATGTACCCCAGTTTACCCTACTGTGAAATGTAATGTAATGTAATGTAAACAAAAACCTGCTGCATTGTTTTTATGGTAGCAACAATCCCTTGCATCCGTTCTGAATATCACAAATTAAATCATAAGCCACAACACAATCCATTCAATTAAAATTAAAATGTCTTAAATATCACCAAAGCTTACCTTTGTATTCCGTTTGTGTGGTTATTTTTTGTTGAATCTGCAAAACAAAAAAAAACATAAAAAAAAACCATCGTTAATAGGAGTAAATGAGCAAATTTGTGATATTAATTGAAAAAGAGTGCACTTGATAGTTGCTAGGTATATATATTTTTTTGAATATGAATTACGCCTTGCATTTGTGGATTTTTAATAGAATGCAATAAATCGGAGTGCATTACCTTCTGCAGACCATTTGTCATGCTTTGTTTAGGGTAAATCTAAAATCCGACCAAAGCATAAGTCGCGTGGCGGTTTGACTTTTTGTTTTAGAATTCTATGCCAGCTTGTGATGTTTTTTTAAAGGGTGTTGTTGATTTACCAACTAAAAAAACATTGCCTGTGAAATTAAAATAAAATGATTCCCTCTCACCAGGCGTGGAAGTTCTACCAATCCATCTGAAACATGCACCCACTGTAAGGTTTTTTAAAGAATTCAAAACACCCTGTATACACTTTTTTGTATAAAATTACAATTTTATTTAAAAGTATGCAAATTTTTTATTTCACAAAAAAAAAATTATTCATGAATCTGAGTCAGCAGAGTAAAAAACCACATCATGTAAATAAATTAAATGGGAGTATTAAGTATATATAAGTGAAATCAGGACATTGTGAAAAAAAAATTAAAAAAAAAAACCAAAAACATAAAAAAGGGAATTTAAAACCAGATTGACCGACATAAACGAAATATTTAACGTATATTCAAAACCATTATTTATGCATATAAATATTGACAAAAAAAAAAAACATTCGTAATTGATTTCACATTAATATTATTTGTCGATCGATGGGATCGATGAAAGGAGAATGGAACTCGATTAATGGGCTTTTTAAGGTTGTTTATGTTTTTCTTCCGCTTTTGGGATTCTTGAAATATGAAAGATATCGTTAAGTGATTATTGAGAGTCTTTTTTAGTATACCAATTATTGAGAAACTTCAAGTGAAGTAAAGGCATTTATTTCATTGAAAACAAACATTCTTATAAATACGTTGCAGTTCTGCCTCGCTACACCACCCTATGACTCTTGCACTTTTTTTACCTTACCATCTCTGTTATCCAATAAATTAATGTTTGCTGCAGTATAAATTTCATAAAAATAATGAACCGTTGATAGTCATACACAATCATTACTGCAGTAAGTAAGTAAGTAAGTAAGTAATTGTTTTATTTAAAAGATTAAGATTAACAAATATTGAATAAATAGTATAAGTGATTAAAGTACATGTAAGTGAACAAGATTTGATTAATATGTTTACTAATACAGATTAACATTAAACAAAAAAACATTGATTTTGCATCAATGGCTCGGATGAGCCGTCTGCTGCGATTAAATATCGTTGCTAAATCCTATCCTTATGTTAGTGTTAGTGTTGGTGTTGATAATGAAATGGTGTTGGTGTTGGTATTGGTGTTGTGTTTGTGTTGTTGTTGTTACTGGTATTGGGATGCGGGATATTGGTGATGATGGAGTTGGTGTTGAGGTTGATTCTTGTGATTGTGTTGGTGTTGTTCTTGATGTTGTTGTTGGTGTTGATTTTGATGTTGATGTAAGAATAGATGTTGTATGTGTTGATGAAGGTGTTGGTATCGTTACTGTGTTGGTGTCGTTAATTTGTTTTGAGGGTGTTAGGGGTTGAGAATGGTGTGGTTGTTGGTGTTTGTATTTCTTTTGATATTGTTGTCGTCGTTAACCTTTGCTTTCGCGTTGTTTATGGGGCTGAATTTGGTGCTGGCTTAGGTGTTGTTGTTGGGGTAGGAGTTTATGCAGGTGTAGGATTTGGCGATGGTGCTGGTACAGGTGCTGGTATTGAAGATATTTGGTGTTGTTGTTGGCGTTGGTGTAGGTATTGGCATTGGTTTTTAAGCTGTTTTTTGTAATGATGTTGGTGTTGGTGTATGTGGTGTTGGTGCCGGTGTTTGTGTTGGTATTGAAGTTAGTGTTGGAGATGATTTTGGTGTTGGTGTGGGTGTTGATGTGTTGTTAGAGTTGGTGTAGGTGTTGGTTTTGGTGATGGTGTTGGTGTTGGCGTTTGTAATGCTATTGGAGTTGGTGTTGTTGTTAGAGTTGGTGATGATGTTGGTGTTGGTGTATGTGGTGTTGGCGTATGTTGTGTTGGTGCTGGTGTTTGTTATGATATTGGTATTGGTGTTGTTCGATGTTGATGTAGTTGTTAGAATTTGGCGATGGTGTTGGAGTTGGTGTAGGTACTGGTACAGGTGCTGGTATTGATAGTATTTGGTGTTGTTGTTGGCGTTGGTGTAGGTATTGGTATTGGTGCTGACGTTGGTTCTTAAGTTGTTATTTGTAACGATGTTGATGTTGTTGTATGTGGTGTTGGTGCTGGTATTGAAGTTAGTGTTGGAAATGATGTTGGTGTTGGTGTGGGTGTTGATGTGTTGTTAGAGTTGCTGTAGGTGTTGGTTTTGGTGATGGTGTTGGTGTTGGCGTTTGTGATGCTGTTGGAGTTGGTGTTGTTGATAGAGTTGGTGATGATGTTGGTGTTGGTGTTTGTGATGCTATTGGAGTTGGTGTTGTTGTTAGAGTTGGTGATGATGTTGATGGTATTGGCGTATGTGGTGTTGGAGTATGTGGTGTTGGTGCTGATGTTTGTGATGATATTGGTATTGGTGTTGTTAGATGTTCATGTTGGTGTTGGTGTTGTTGTTAGAATTTGGCGACGGTGTTGGAGTTGGTGTAGGTACTGGTACAGGTGCTGATATTTGGTGTTGTTGTTGGCGTTGGTGTAGGTATTGGTATTGGTGCTGACGTTGGTTCTTAAGTTGTTATTTGTAATGATGTTGGTGTTGGTGTATGTGGTGTTGGTGCTGGTGTTTGTGTTGGTATTGGAGTTAGTGTTGGTGAAGATGTTGGAGTTGGTGTTGGTATTGGTGTTGGTGTTGATGTGTTGTTAGAGTTGGTGTTGGTGTTGGTGATGGTGTTGGTGTTGGCGTTTGTGATGCTATTGGAGTTGGTGTTGTTATTAGAGTTGGTGATGATGTTGGTGTTGGTGTTGTGGTTGGTGTTGATGTTGCTGTTAGAGTTTGTGTTGGTGTTGGTGATGGTGTTGGTGTTGGTGATGGTGTTGGTGTTGGCGTTTGTGTTGGATTTATTACTGATGTTGGTGTTGAGTTTGTCTTTAGTTGCGTTATTGATGTTTTGGTTCTTATTGATGCTGGAATTGGTATTGTTGATGGTTTAAGTCATGATGCGAGTGTTGAGGTTGGTATGGTTGACGTCGTTAATAGTTTTGACATTGGTTTGTGGTATTGCGAATTCATTGTTGTTTACGATGCTGTCTTCAATCTGTCACGTTCTTCTACCCGTTATAGAATCTTATAAGTTCAGCTCGATATTTGATGGCTTTCGTGAGATATCTAACCAGGGAAATCCAGTTTCCCTCACCGTTCAGGATATTGACCATATTTTCGGTACTGAGAGTTCTTGATCCAAGGCATAATATCCGTAGTTCATTCAGTACAGGGCATATTCCGAGGAAGTGGATAAAAGTTTCGTCTTCCCTCATATTGCATAACGTGCACTGAGTACTTCTATTGTTTGAAGGAAACGTTCCATTCAAATAAAGAAGTCCTCCTCTTGCCTTAAAAATCCATCCTATCTTGGTCGCGTCCCATTCTTCTTGGAGGTAGCTACATCCTTCAGTGTAGTTAAGTACATTATAAAGTCCATGAGTTGTTGTCGCATGTGCCCTATGTAGAGCCACGTCCCATTCTTCTTGCATTATTTGGGTGTCCGCCAAATCCATTGCATTCTGGAAGAGTCTACTGTTAGCAACAACTTCATAGATATTTCTCCCTTCTAGCACATTCGTCCATTGTGTTATCCAGTATATGTTTTTCATTATTATGATATTCGCTAATATGTGCGGTAGTCGGTTTGCGTGGTAAGCACAGAGTATCTTTTTGATATAGTTCATGTGACATTTCATAGTATAGATGTAAACAGGTTTAACTTTAAGTTCTAGGGTCAGCATGTAGTTCGGCGTCGATGTTGGGACTTTCATTATTTTTTTGAGAAAATATCTCTGGACCTTTTCTATTTCGTCGCTTGTGTTCCATATCCCAGAATTGATCTAGCAACTGCATTAAAAAGTTCGAGTTTAGATGAATTGGGTATTTCCTTTTTCGAAACAAAATTATGCCATGTCAAATTTAAGCTCATTTTTGCCTGTTGCGATCTGTCTTTAAAATGTTCTTTCAAACAAAGTCCTGGTGTCAACCAAACACCCAAGTATTTATACTTGTTAACTACCTCAATGTCGTCAGTTCCGAGGGTCCACCTTTCAGCGTTGCTTCTTCTGCCTCCATTTTTCCTAAATATAATGATTTTTGACTTCTCAAGATTGATAATCAGATTCCATGTTTGACAATATTCCTCAAGCTTGTTTATCATCAATTGTAGGTCCTGTGGTGTGTTCGCAAATACCACAATGTCGTCCGCATACATCAATATTCGGATAACGTGTTCGTTAACCTGTATTCCACCACCTATGAACTCATGTATGTCGTTGATAAACAGAGCGAATAACAGAGGGCTTAAGAGACAACCTTGTTTCACCCCCATTTCAGTGTCAAACCACTCAGAAAGCTTAGTTCCATCCCAGACTGCACTAACTGTCCCTGCGTAGAGGTCTTTCAATATATTTCGAAATTTCGTGGACACACCCATTCTATTTAATTTGACAAAAAGAGCATTCCGGCTTATACTGTCAAACGCCGCCGCCTTGAAGTCTACAAAGAAACAGTATGTTTTTTTTTACTGCATTACATTACTGCAGTACTCAGTTCTCTTTTTTTTTGTTATTTGCAATGCATAATAGGAACAAAATGCAGAAAAATAGTATCAGAACTAAAAATAAACAAAGATATCCGTCATTATTTTTCTTTGATTAAAAATTCATACAAACAAGCAACGTGCAGCAAAACAAAATTGAAGGAAAAAATAACAGAAGTCGTTGCATGCGCAAGTACACTAAGTCCAATGTTTACTGTAATTTGTATATTTTTTCTTCTTTTTTTTGTAACGGTACGTCTAAAGTTTCAAATTTCTAATTATTTTGCAATAAAATATTCATAAAATGTTTACATTGGCCTCCCAGGGACCTGGCAAAATGTTGCCATAGCTAGGAAAATGTATTTTCGGGTAAGGAAAAAGGATTTGTTTGACGAATGAAGGGTAGACGGTTTTTAGAAATGTGTGTTTTTTCAAAAGTTGGATGTTTTAAATGTCACTGGTAATTTGCATTTGATTTAAAGAATTTTTTTCAGAAGGGAATGAAACGGTGGGAAGTTCTTCAATTTTCAAGTTCAGAGCCTTAACAGCAAAGTGTTTTGCTTTCGTGTCGAAACAGGACAATAAGGAACAATGAAAATGCGTATTTGAATAAGAAATTTGGCTCATACCTGGAGCGAAAAGGAATATTTGGTTTAAGAACGAAGCATGTATTGATTTGGTTGACAGTCTACTTTGTGACTGGATCTTACACGAATAACGTTTGAGAGCTATTAGGCCTTGTAAGTATATTTTTATACATATTGAAGTTTACTAAAGTGCATAACTGAGTTGCACGAATATTTGCTTTTAACGCAACAAAAAAAAAACTTCCGTGCAAAATTTTAATAACATATAATTTCCGTTGAATAATTTTGCATTATGTTATAGAGTCATTAATTTATCGGCTTTGAATGTAAGGCTTAAAAAACAAACGGTGATATATTTTTTTTTTGAAAATCGAAGTTCACTTTTTTAATTTAGTATATGAAGACCAGAACCATTTAAATAGCCGAAGGAGATTTCCAGCATGCAATTGTTAAAAGTTAATTTTTAACCACTTTTTCACACATTTGGGCTCTATCCATAACTTAAGGAATACATATTTGTTTTTAATAAGATTAGAGTTCCAAAACATAAAATCGAGCCACCAGGAAACTTCTCACACAATAATGTCACTATTGTTTGGCTTTTTACTCCGTTTTGTTGGAATCCTATATTCTCCAAGTCATGATCTTCAATTGCGATCCATAAAAATTGGGTTATAATAAAATTAGACTCTTACCGTCTGCTTATTGGCATAAAAACATAAGGATAGAAATCAGAACTGAAGAAGGTACGTAGTTTTTGCATTTAGGGGCCAGTAGTGGTGGTCTCGATCTCGATACAAAAAAAAATCTCAATTTTAAGAATATTACTGCGCCCAATTTTCCTATCCAAACAACTTGATTACTCTTGAATAAACTTCTTCTGATTTTTACTCAAAACATAAGATCACGTATCGCCCGCCGGCTTACTCTTAAGCCTGGTGACGGAGACAGGGACGTAGAACCCCGTTTATGCTACTTACACATCGGTTAGAGCGAAATCGTGCCAATTTGGAAGCCGTTCAATATGTATGGCAACAGTATAGTTAATTTAAAGGCATACATTCACCTCAGAAGCAAAATCTTAGCTTGCAACCGCTGTATTTTCTATGAATCGTGAATTACGATGATGCACAGACCTTACATCAGCAATTGCCCGTAGCTTAGTGGTTAGGTGCGTTGGCTGCTAAGCAGAACGTCGTGGGTTCGAGTCCTACTCGTGCCCATAGTTTTTATTTCATTTTGCACGGGCACTACCTCTTACGAAGAACTGACAAAACTTCTAAGTATCAATCTGTCATGTAAAAGTGCTTCTCAACTTTGCCGTTCGGAATCGGTATTAAATTGTAGGTCCCTTCAATTCTTCACACGCACTCAGAGAATTGTTGATGAGAGTAAGCCACTTGGCTCTTCAAGAGCTGTCGCCCCACTCTATTTATTTTTTTACAGGCCTAACATCAAGAAGATACCAATTGCTTCATAGTTGGTTGATTAAGACGTTCAAAATCATCGCGTAGTGAACAAAAAGTTACGCTTAAAACACTGCTTTTGTTTTGTTCTACGGTATTATAATTCTTACGCCCCTTTCGTTTTTTAAGCTATCCAATATTAGTCAATTTATAACATGACACTTTTATAGATAGACTAGCGCTATTAACTTAAAACTACACCATTCAGAGGACATTATGTCTCTCAATCATTTATTTCTGAATCCGGTGTTTCTCAAAGTCATTTAGGACCCCTTTTTCTTATATTGTTTCCTTTTAACGATGCCCCGCTTTGTGTTCAAAACAGCGATACCCTCATCTTTGGAGATGATATGTCATATGAAGACTGTCATCCGCAGGACGACATAAACAGATTTTCATTGTGTTGTGACTTGTGAGAAGAAAAGCTTAAACTTGAATCTCATAAAATATCAAACAATGAAATTCTCAATGAAGCATATGTAAAAGATCTAGTTTAGACTTGTCTTCTAACAGCAGAGCTTTCTATAAGCTCTCTTCGACCAATTCTGATAGTATAGAAAACAGAATGACACTGTTTATGGATCAAATTTAATTTCGTTCATTGGTTCGAAAACGAAATATCGAAACTGACCTTTCTTTCCTATAACACGTTGAAAAATTATCAACACTAAACTAAAGGAATAGGCCAAATAACATAATCATTCTCGGATGATATTTCGCTTCCTTAAATAATAAAAGGGCACGGTAGTGCCTAGCGAAGTTCTAGCACTACTCCCTCTTTACAGGATCGAACTCAAGCACATTTTTAACCCCCCATAACTTTTGAAACCATAGAGTTAGAAGCTTCAAATTTGAATTACGTATTAATTTCATGGAGACAAAGGCCACTGTAGAGCCACTTCTTCCTGAGATATTGAACAATAAAAATGTCAAAACCATAACTGACTAACTGGCTGACTGACTCTATGACTGATCATCAAAATTATTAAGCACTTCCAACAATAGTAGAATCTTGAAATTTGGTACAGTGGTAGGTTTTCGGGTGAACACTAAGGAAAAAATCGAAAATTTCATTTTGCTCTTATGTTCGCACATAAGAGAACTTGGCTCTTTTTACATTTTATGTTTTTGTTCTGATATCAAATTAATCCATCATATTGTAGTATTCGGCTTGGTCCGACAATTAAAACTTATTCACTTTTCAAATAAAACACAAATTCACTTTATTCAAATCACTCACAAACTTATTTATTCAACACTTTCAATTACTTTTCAAACACAGTATTTTTACTTTATCGCAGTTCACAATCAACTGATTTTCCTCGCCACCAAACGGCTTTTTATATAACAAAAATGATGGGTTCTAGAAACTACTATTGGTTCCTATTGGTTCTCGGAGAAGCTGAAAGTTCGAGAAGCTCTCTATTTACAAATAAAAAATACTGGGATTTTTTGTAGGGGCTAACGTTCTTAATGCTAAACAAAAAGTTTCTCTTAATCACTAGGTATTGCCCCTCACAAGTGTTTACTACTACAATTAAACGATATTAAGTAAAAAGAGTATGTACATTAAATAAACAAGAGATACAGAGTAAGTAAGGAGAGTAAGAAAAGTGTGTACATTAAATATAGAAAGAGATACAGAGCGTAAGAGATAATAAAGTATACACATTAGACATTACAATAGAAGGAGAAACAGAGCGTATGAGATAAATAAAGTGTATACACATTACAATATAATCGAATCAGTTAATAATTAAAATTAATTGAGTGTAACATTGACTTGTTATAATCAATACATCGAATGAACAAACAATGTCATGGTTATTTAATGCGGCAACCTTCACATCATCCACCATAAGCTTTTCCAAGAATCTATTCTGTTAAAGTCGATTCAAAGAGAGCAAAACAAAATACCTTATTTTCCACATAGCAACATGAAACCAGAAAAGCACAAACGACGATAACAATAAAGACACGAACATGATGCGTCATTTAGGCGACGACGACTACAAAGGCAACGTCTATTAAAATATAATGCCCACCAAGCGCATAACAAAACAACCAAGTCAGCTGGTGTAGCCTTCTTTTCATGTCAACACGATTATGTCAATCACATCAAAAAATATACACAAACGGTTTCCGTTGCTTGGCGAACGTCGACGATGCGATGCAGCAATGATGAATCAAATTTTGATTGAACGAGGACATTTTTGCATTGAACCTAGCTTGCTTGGAAAACTTCTAATAGACATATTTTTTATAATTTTCCCTACATGAAGTTCGGTGGAGGATAAAATACTTTTGTACACTTCATTAAGCTTGAAAGAAAAGCGTGAACACCACAGTCTTTAGTCGCGAGTGCGTATACGCCGCAGGGACCACAAGATTTATGAACCTCAACAAATAGGTGACCATAATTATGATATTTCATGACATCTACTCGGTCATGGGAGCTCCAATTCAGAAACGAATGGGAATGACTTTTTTTGGTGAACAATTTGAGTTCCACAACCTGAGGAAAAATAAACATAATCTAAGCTGAGTCTGTCAGGACTGCTTATATCTAATAAAGCCCCATTATATTGTAAAGTTAAAGTGCATTAAATTTTGATTTTGTTACCTCGTTTACACCAGAAAAAAAATGTTCAAATTTTAAATTTAAGACTTGACAGGTATTTTTATAATCGCCCATAAAAATTGCACACCCTACTGAAAGTTTTGTTCCTTGGGATTTCTACATAATGTTCCTATCCGTTTCATGGTTTCATACACACAAAGAGTTTTTTTTGTTTTGTTGGTGTGTTTAAGCCTTAAATCGTTTGGTTTGCGTCTGACGGAACATTACATTGCTTTCCTCAAAACAAAAACAAAAAAAAAACAACAAAATGGAAAAAGAACATTTCACAAGAATTTTTTGTTTAACAAAAAAAAAAGGAGGACCCTTGAGGAGAACAAGTGATTAACTTCCAGTGGCGGCGTAAATTTTATGACAGAAAAAGAAGAAAAACCCCACAACCACATGTGTGTAAACAAAGCTTACGCAGTGCATATCAAAACCACGACAAGTACCACCTCTTCCTACCTCTAACCAGGTTCTATGTTCCCTTCACCACCGCGAGGAGCGTATATTCTTATTATTATGTATTTTAAATGTAAGGCCTTTCTTTTTTCTTTTTTTTTAATCCACGAAAACGCCAAGGAATTCTTAAAAAATCAAGACAAAAACCAACATAAACTCACACAAGATGACGTGAAGTATAAAATTATTACTATACGACAATGCGTTAAGCAATTTTCCGATTTTATTATTTTTTTAATTTTTTGTGGGATCAACGAATTAATTTTTCATATCTCATTCTATAGGATTTTAAACATCGCGATCGTTTAGAGTTAAGAGCTTCTTTTCTGTACATATTTGCTAATCGGTTAATAGCATTAAAAAATAAAAGTTTTAAGAGGATGAAACAGAATAAGGAAAATGGAGCGTCACAACCGTAGGCTTCTTTAAAGAAAAAAACAAGCTGGTAGGAGAGGAGAAACCTTTTTAACTTGTTTCTAATCAAGATTTTTGTTTTCTGTGTGCTTTTTTTTTGAAAAAAGAAAAACAAGCTTGCGGCTTAAAAAGGGCAATTGAAAGTGAACAAAGTGTGTTTTTGTTATTGACGTTGGAAGCCCTGGCTTTGGAAAATAAATTAAATTTTGAAAACGCTTAAATCCTTTGTAGACCGGAAGTTAGAAATCCTTTTTAATAGAATTTTGTAAAATATTTTAAAACTTAATTTGTCGTAGAAGACAATCTTGAAGGCTTAATTACATAATTTTAATTTTGTAGGGGAACCAATTTGAACTTTTGAACATTTTGCAATGCGTTTATTCCAAGGAGTATATGGTGTTCCGTTGCGGTGCACTAAACAACCACCCTAATAACAATTTGACCCGTAAACATCGCCAAACATAGCCGCACAATAAGCACCTAGACAAAATAATTTTTACATTTTGCGAGATAGAATTCACATTCAGTTTTTACAAAAAAATTATGAATTAAGAGACAAAACCTAAGAACGTTTTTTATCTCTATTACCAAAATACTAGTTTCCCCCTCTATTCCCTAGTTTTTGTGGGGTTTTTATAATACAGCTTCCTATGCGGTGACAAAAAACCGATACTCCCCTGCACCCATCTGGTGAGGTGGGACTTCGAATTTGTAGAATAAATTAAGAATGAATAAACATTTTTACTCATTCATCTACCGCCCACTTATGAAACCCTTATGATAACTTTTTTGAACAGATTCAGCAAAGTTTACCCACTGACACGCCCACACTACTTTTTCGTTATTGTTTTACGAGTGAATTTCGTAGTACCACTCAAGAAAAAAGAATTTACGAGTAATGAAATGATATGGTTTGACTCACATCACATCAAAATCATTAAAAATTAAACGCAATAAGGCATGGTTCAAATTTAAACTACGTACGATGATATGACACTTAGAACATATGAAATTCTTCATTATGAATTTGTGACCTATTCAAACTACCTTTGCATTGAATTTATTATTATTTCAAAGACAGAATTTAAAATCAAATCGAAACCCAATATTTTCTGAATTTGAATATTTGAGGAAATTCGACGTTTATCCAGCTTCAATGGACTTTTAAAATCATCGATTCACTCTGCAGAGACTATCTCTATATCGCTCAATATTTTAAAAGTGCCTTTGAAGACTCTCTTCCAACAGACATTTCTTCCTCGTTTTCTCTTTCTATTGACGAATATTCACATCTGAATTCAATTTACTTCTCAATTTCTGAAGAGTCTATTAAAAGTAACTTCTTGAAACTTGACGACTGCTTTAATTCTGCCTACCTCACCAGATTGGGTGCTGGTGAATTTTAATTCAAGTGCCCACTGGAGTCGGAAAATCGTTATGATTGCCCATTTCATATGACCATATGTCCGAATATGGCCGTTTGACTCTTTTACAATGTGTCATATGGCTATATTTCGAAATATGGCCTCTTGGCACATGGCCATTTGGCACAGCACTTGTCGCGAAGCGTTACACTTACAACCACTACGCCCAATTTGTACTCATAAACCACACCGCCAACACTTTTTTCAATTTACCCATAATACAGTAAATACTGAGCCAAAATTAAATATTGATTTTTTTATACTTTGCAAGATATAATTCATATAAGTTGCAGACATAAAACAACTATTGACGTTCTAGTTTCCCTCGATATTTTTCCATTTTGGTGGGTGTATTATAACATAGCGTCCTGAGCGATAACAAAATCTGATTTTCCAACGCACCCGCCTAGTGAGGTGGGCACTTGAACCGATATTTCCCGGCAGCCGTCTGGTGAGAATTATCGTAGTTTAGAAATCAAATTTAAAGCTTAAACTAAGAATAAGTCGACGGAACATGGATTCATTAGGCCACCACCTGTGACCAAGGGACAGACAACAAAGAAGGCGAAGACTGTCCTATGCCTATCGGAAAGTCAGAAAGGTAATGTCCACCGGTTTCTGCGATTCACAAGGTGTGAATCGAGTACTTGGAGAAGGGCAAAATAGTAACGGTATTGGACCGATTAAACAAAAAACGGGCCCAACTTGGCGAAGAAGCATGTGCATGATAACGAACTGCCTCACATCTTCGTCATCACTACGTTCGAATTAGTTGAATTGGACATGAACTTCTGCTTCATCCACCATATTCTCAAGATTTTGCCCCGTTTAACCTTTTCTTTGGTGTCTAAATTTGAAAAAAACCACTAGCCAGATTTATTTTCAGTAAAATGAGCAGATCATCGCCGAACCATGGAAGCAAGCACTTTGCAGACCTCGAGAAATCATATTTTTCAAACAGGCTACAGAATTTGGATCATCGCTGGGTCAAATCTCCACTTCTCCAAACTTGTCTTTTTCTTTTGTAGTTCCTTTCTTATCTGGCCACCCCCGTAAGCTGACTCTAATTATTACGTATCACAGAACGGGTCTGAATTTTGTTCAACTGTTTCTGCATGATTTTTTTATGCACACATTAAACTCGTCCTTTTAATATTTACATCCATTTTCTTACAAAGAGAAAAAAAATTAAACGTTTATATGGCAATAGAATGCGTTCAATTTTAATAGCACTTTTCCACAAAATAAAACACTAAAAAGCTATTACCCATCTTCCAAAACATGAATGTTTTTTTTTTTTTTTAACTCATAATTTTTAATGCAGCCATCACAATATATAAGCAATTGCTTGGAATTTTATTGGGCCATGGGTCTCATTGTGTTTTGTTGTGTCGTTTATGGTCGACACCCACCAGAAGCTGCTGTATTTTTTTTTTCGAGTGTAAAAGACCCCAATCACCTTGGTTTTTGAGGACTTGATCTTTATTGTTGTATATGGATGGATATGTTCCATTAAAAAACATCGCCTTACGATAATAGTCTCAGTAAGACATAATAATTTTTTTTTTTTTTGAAGAAGAAAAACGAATAGGAGCTGGGGTGGACCTCGAAAACGACGACATGCTAGTAATATGACACCATCTTCGTTTTTATATTTAACTATAACAGTTTATGCGTTTTAAGTGCAGACGATGACGATGGAGATTATAAACTCAACTATTACTCAAATCTTTACCTTTAGCTGGGTCCTGGGTCGCTTTACTTGAGAGGCATAGTGTGAAAGGCACAGCCATACGGGTATGAGAATTTCAGTCTTGGTTCCAAGACTTGCACTTGGTGCGTGCGTCGTAATGTTTCTTCTCTTTGTCTGAAACTCTTTCGTCAATACTTTTTTTTAGAGTAAATGCTGCAATAAAATAGCCGTAATACTCGGGCTTCCAGTTAACACTCGAGCCCAACATCGGACATACCTACTGTTAAGAGAGATACGTTTCTTAGCCATACTACGCAAATGTGAAACTCTTTCCCAATAATTGCAGTGTTCAGGATTTCAAAACCAATGTACACCGACACTTACTTTGCAACTTTTTCTTTCATCCATAACTGTGCCCCTGCAAAAGACGGGCGTATAATCGATATTCCGCGTAACTGGTTCCCAAATCGTGTTATCAGCCGTCTAATGTATGTCAAATCGCCGTCTTGACGCTGCAATTTCAACCTCTCGGTGAAAAAAAAGAAGGAAAAAGTGAGGTTTTTAATCCGTAAAAATCTTTGGCATATGCTGGTGAAATTTGACAACTAATGGCTCAATAGAGTGATAAGATACGAATCTAGGTCGCCAAAGGAATATTTCGTTCTAAATGTTACCGGACTGCCCCATAAATCGTTCTAGAAAACACATGAAATTTGACAATGAGTTAACTGCATTTTGTAAAGGCACTAAACAAATTAGAAACAAGCTGACTAACTAAAAAATGTTTTAAAAAGAAATGTGTATTTGAATGTGAGCCCTTCAATTTTGGGTCACCATGTGTAGGGCTCCTACGCTAAGGTTTCTATTCCTGTTTGTGTGAATTTAACATTTGTGTAGTAATAATAAAAAAAAACGAAAAAGAAAAACAACAAAAACCTACACCTAACCTTGAAATTAAAAAAAAAAAGTTCCAGCATCATGGAGCTCAGAATGTGCATCATGTGCTTGAATGAAATTATTGCTGTAGCAAGGCTGTTGCTGCGGCAAGAAGCTATTTCATTAACTTTATATTTTTTCTCCTCCTCATGCAAGGACTCCGGTCCCCGGTGGCGGTAGCAAATGCTATAGCTAACGAGACCAAAAATGATGGAGGCCTACGGCCGGCGACCGCGACGTTCGGAACATATGGTTGATGATTATGTTGACGACGATGATGATGAGATGATGAGGATATGCAAGTTGGTGCCAAGGGATTAAACTCGAGAGTTGAGAGGCAATTAAAAATTACAATCATTTTCCATTTTTTTTTTTTGATAGAGAGCGGGAGGGAGGAGGGGAGTTGGATGGTGGTTAATGGGCATTTGTGCGTGTATGGGTGTGTTTTGGATTCTAAAGGAGGTAACATAATGCGCCACATTCAATGTTGCTGTTTCAGACACAAAAACAACGAAACAACAACAACATAGACGGAATAATAATGACAGCAAGAATGATGGAGCAAAATGAAATAAAACAAAAAACTCACAAACGTTCAGAAAAAAAAAGAACGAAACGATGAAAGTTTTTTTTTTTTTTAAAGGATTTGTTATGCGATTACGAACGTATCATCCTCTTTTTTAACACATATTTTTGTTTTATGAGAAGGAAATTTGTTCGAAAGCTTATTTAAGCTTTCGAACAAATTTCCTTCTCATAAAACTTGAAAGGTGATTTTGATCACCTTCCTTCTTGTTCATCATTCAAAAATTTAATTAGTCGCACGTTGGCGTTTTAAAGGTTCTTTCTTGTGCTGGGCTCCTGTCTAAAATGATCACGAACAAAAAACCCATAACATTTAATTTTACAAGCACTTATAACATGTAGAGCTTCTCGACAAACAAAATCAAACATACCTACTATCAGGTAGTATACTAATAATGAATTTGTTTTTTTTTTTCTTTACTGTCATTATTGTTGTTGTTCTTTAACGACTTTTCTTCCAGTAATCATACGAATTTCGTACACCAACAGCCGCCAAGTCATCAGCGGCGAAGTACCTTCTTCTTTTATTATCTTCCCTTTAATTTTACAACACAAACAATAAACCTACAAAGTAAGATAATAAAAAAAGGGAAACAATTTCAACTGAATTATTTTTATCTTCATGTTGATAATGAAAAAGTTGGGAGTGCGACAAGATTGTGGTCAGCGAGCAGTAATTATCACAAGGAAGAAGTAATACCTATTTCGAATATTATTACCTGCGAAGATTATCTTCTAACCATAAGACCAAGACTGTTAAGAATGACACACAAAAATGTTGGGCCTACTTTCATCAATTTGGTTAACACACCTCGGTGATAAAAAGGAAGAGATAACATGAGCGTGGTTTGGTAATTTTAATAATTGGGTTGCTAAAATTCTGTGAAAACGGTGACATAGTAAAAGAGTTAGCTTAGACTTTCACATAAATTACAAACCACCACCGAAAGAGAATCCGTGGTTTCACTAGGAGTGTGCGAAGATGATATGATAACAAAAATCGTAGGCTCTACAAGAGCTTAGTACTTCTTATTCTAAAACAGAGACACAAGCGTACCTAAAGCAATCAAGTAGCAATATTACATACATGGGCACTTGTAAGAGCACAACGAAAACTTGCCCCCAAAAAGGAAAATGTGAAAGAATACTAGTAATCGTTATTCGAGTCACATCGAATACTAATAATCGTCATTCGAGTTATTTTCATTCGAATACCAACAAACGCGATTTGAGTTCTTTTCATTCGAACACTATTAATCGCCAAGTTATTTTCATTCGAATACTACCTATACCTATTATTATAACCGTCACTCGATTTTTCGACGTTCAAATTGTTTTGAAAATTGAAGAGTAGCAGTAGTGGCAGTAGAAGTTAGTTTAAGAAATCCATTGATTCCCATCAACTCATCTCCTGAGGTGTTCTAAATGAATCATCAACGAGTGTCACAAAGTCTTCGAGTTCGGTACCAAAATAATAAATACAAGAAGCTGACTCTCTTTTACATTTCCACGCAAAGTAGTCCAGTCATTTGGTAAAAAAAAAGGGTTACCTGGAAATTTTTCCGGGAGTTTTGAAAATTGGTTAATTTATAGATTTGGGTATGCTCTTTTCGAATTTCAACTTTTCCACCTCGTACCCCCGCCGGTCGCACCGCCATCTTGAAAAAATGGCGTCTAAAAACGGTTTTTTATGAATATCTCCCTTCCTACGCATTTTACGAAAAAAATATTTATGTACAAAATTAAACTAGAAAAAAATTTCCTACAATTTATGTATCAATAATTTTTTTCATAAAATCAATAGTTTTTGGCGTACGAGCGCCACAAAGTATCATTCATCATATTACGAGAAATACACTGAGCTTCAACTGAATAAGCACACAATTTTTCTGAAGTTTGTTGTCCATTTTTTCCTAACTTTGAACGTTAATGCATCATTTGATGATGCTTACCGATAGCTTATGATGTTGAGAAAACAAATCAAAAAGAATGTTTTAAAAAGGACCAATATTTTTTCCCTGCTTCTCATGCAAGCTTTCTAGATTGAAAAACTCAGTTTTTTTTTGCGTCAACTGAATAAGCACAACTTTTAAAAATGCAAATAAAATCAAACGGAAAGAAATGAACAAAATTTTCTTTAAATATTTTTTTAAATGGTTATTTCTAGTATTGGGTACTACCACCTTTATTCTTGATTACTTCATAAATTCGGGCTGGCATGGAATCGTATAAACTCTTTAAGTAGCCCAGCGAAATTTCTCTCCATGGTAACTTAATGGCTGGAATAAGCGATTCTCTGTCCTCAAACTGACGGACGGCCTGACTCATAGACTTTACGTACCAACCATCCCCATTCATTTTCTAAAAGGTTCAGGTCAGGTAAATAGGGCGACCGTTGAAGTAATTTAACATTCTAGTCCTGTATCCCACTTTTGACAGTGCACGACGTTTGGATGGGGTCGTTGTCATATTGGGAAATCCATTTATAGGGTCCAAAAATATCCGAAAATGAAGGAAACTTTCTTTCCAATATTCTTTTGTAGGTAATTGCAGTCCTTTTTGACGTTTAAAATTCAAGCTCAATAGCCCCATAGTAGCTAACTGCTCCCCATATCATAACTCCACCTTTTCGACTATGATGCCGCGCTAAAAATCGTTCTTCTTTTCTCAAATCGTGAAAGTACCTAATAATTAAAATGATCAGGGCCATCAAAATTGAAACTCTCCCCATCCGAAAAAACCGCGTTTTTCGCACGCTTTTCCAACTCACATCGAGTCTAGAAAATCTTAAACGAATATCTTTTCGTTGCTCGTTTAATGGTGGTTTCTTTTGAAGTTACAATCTTTTTAAATGATCTGCGCTGTTTGGTACTCTGTGGACTGTTGAAACACCTGCAGTTACACCAACTTTTTGTTTAATTTTTACCGCGGAGCCACATGAACTGGAAGCACATCTCAAAATTGCTCGTCGATCAACTTCGAATGTTGCCGTTTTTTAACTACCTTTCATCACAGCTAATAAATTTATACAGATGTCTCACCCTTATGGCGAGAAATGATACATGAAACTGAAAGCTACCAAAAAAAAAGCTTTTTCCAAAAGCTTTAACGCATTCACTTAATGCATTAAAAATTAATTTTCGCTCGCCTCATTGCCTATAAATGAATACTTAGGCAAGGAAAAAAGCTTCAAAAAGCTCTTTGTCTATTAAGGCGTTGTCTGTTAAGAGCAAAATATGTTTCATTTTTTTCTGCAGGGATGAGACATCTGTATAAATTTATTATCTGTGCTTTCATGTTTTTCTCGTACAAACTTTTGTTTCTGAGGTACGAATAGACAACACTAAGACTCCGATCAACGTTGGTAGCTATAGCATAGTCTTTATTCTTTTAACCAATCAACCTTAACTCCGACACTATTAAGGCTTCTGATCTAACCATATTTTTTTTTTTTGATTTTAGTTTAACGGCTAAATGCACTAACAGCACTTCAACTTTTGATTTGGTATACCAATTAACTTAAAACTCTCAGAACCAACTAAAATAATGAGAGTGAAAGATCGTGTGCTTATTCAGTTGACGCAAATAAAAACTGAGTTTTTTAATCTGGAAAGGTTTGCATGAGAACCAGGGAAAAAATATTGGTCTTTTTTAAATCATTCTTTTTGATTTGTTTTCTCAATATCATAAGCTATCGGTAAGCATCATCAAATGATTGTGTGCTTATTCAGTTGAAGCGCAGTGTATTTCTCGTAATATGATGAATGATACTTTGTGGCGCTCGTACGCCAAAAACTATTGATTTTATGAAAAAAATTACTGATACATAAATTGTAGGAAATTTTTTCTAGTTTAATTTTGTACAAAAATATTTTTTCGTAAAATGCGTCGGAAAGTCGATATTCCCAAAAAACCGTTTTTAGGCGCCATTTTTTCAAGATGGTGGCGCGAGCGGCGGGGGTACGAGGTGGCAAAGTTGAAATTCGAAAAGGGCATACCCAAATCTATAAATTAACCAATTTTCAAAACTCCCGGAAAACTTTCCAGGTAAAACTACCAAATGACTGGACTAAAGAGAAAAAAAAGAAAAAAATGTATATAATTTAGCTTTCACCCTGTAGAAGGAGGCTTTTATTACCACTACCTATTCGTTTTTGTCGAAAGAGAAATAAGACGAATATATTTAAGGGCGCGGCGCCACGCAACTACTATTTTACACAAAAACGGAAGGCAAACACCAATTTATGCGACAAAATTTATCTCAACTGTCAGCAAATAAATTTTTCGGCACAGACAAAAGATGAAAACAGCAAAAATTTTGTGTCGTTTTTTTTTTCATTTAAGTGCGAATTACGCGAATAAATTATGGACTTTCGAATTATTTTTCTTTTGCTGGGCCTAGTTAGCTTCCTGAATTTATTGAATTCTTTTGAAAGTTTAGGATTTATAGTTCACCAGTCGAATGATAGTAAAAGGTTCTCTTGGGTGTGTTCTGAAGTCGTATGCAGTTGCTCATACAAGGAGAAGGATTTCAGTTTTTGACACAAATTCAGTCTATTATAGGTTCTTTAGATTCTTTTTCAGTTAATGAATAGTTTGCCCTTTAAAGTTCGCCTCTACGAGTATATCACATGTAATAAAAATGTTAAATGTTAATGTTAGCGTTTATAAACTTTTATTCTATTAAATTCGCTTGGAGTGTTCTTATTTTATTTTGGTTTTTTTTTTTTTTTTGGCACCATGGTCAACTAAGATTGAGAATCACAAGGAAAGGTAATGGCAGAAACTTTATGTACGAATCCAATTCAATCAGAATCAGCCAAATTCGTACTTTCCCAGTGGGTAAAAGTTGACATTGATTTTTTTTTCTCTTGAAAGAAGGTTGGATGATTTAATGATAAATCAGTTGTCGGGAAAAGTTGGACTTTAATTTTGGGGAAACTGATGTTTGAGCATAACTTTTGGTAAATGGTTGCTGATTTAGCGAAATTCTAAGATATACTACTTGAAAATCGGAAGACATTAGCTAGACGTTAGGTTAACACATCAGAGTTTTGAGGTGGATACGGATAGCTGGTCATTAACTTTTATCACTGTTGTCGAAGAAATTATGAAAAATGAGGCTGGGAACATTGTTTGTAATTGTTGCTTCGTCTAAGCATGTGTCCGAAAAAGGAGTCGAAGTAGGTAGGTATAGTTTCAATTTTAATAAAAAATCGGATAAATTAAGAGCTCTGAAGAGGGAAGAAGAATTCATAATGTTCTAAAGCTTGTGGTCAAAAATATTGTAGCTGCTACTGAAAGTTTTTCTGATCTGATCGAATTCATCGATTCCCTTAAATTTGCAGAAATCGAACCGATTTTTTTGGCCGTTGTCTGAAATTCATGACTTGTTTGATATGGGTTTCCATCAATAAGACAAGAATGGTCCTGAAATATCATGTCAAGTTTTAGGACTGTTTTAATTGAACTGTGCTAATTTGCTTACAGACATTTTCTGTTGAAAACTAACTACATATTCTACTACAACGAAATCTGTTGAGAACTCTCTGAAAATTACGATGAGAGTCGGGTCAGATGGTTATTTTTTTCAGATTTTCAAAAGCGTTAATTTTATAATTTTGCATCGATTTTAACCTTTTGTTTTCTGGAAACGAAGATTTGAATATAATAAAAAAAAATTTCGACTTTTATATTTTGTCTTAAATAATGTCGAGTACAGACAAACAAAGCAACGATGACGATTTCTCTAATGGATTACAACAAATTTTCAAATGTGAATCGGACAAAAAAAAAAATTAATTGTACTAGCGGGCTAGTGGAACCAATAGACGTTGCCCCTATCAAACAGATTCATGGTTTGAAAAAGTTTGAGCAGGACAGTGTGCATCTAGACCACTTTAGAGTTTTTAAATAGTTTATTTCAGTCATTCTCGAATTAACGAAAATTTGATCAAAATCGGTCCGGCTGTTTAAAAGAAGTAAAATAATTGGATAAAGAAAACCAAAAAGTGCTTATTTTCAAATCAATTAATTATACTAAGCGAATCGTAAGAAATAAAGCTAGACACTGCCCATTTTGATTTCTGTTTTTATTGCGTGTAGAATCACATTTTTTTATTGATACAGCTTCAAATCCACAGCTTAATTTCTTAAACACTCTTAACTGAGCAAACAAAAATAATAATTATTTCTTTAATTTCTTTGTACAATGCCGCACACATAATTCACACACAAACACAAATAGTGCCAACAACAGTCCATTCCTCAAGCAAACCCAAGCAAATGTCAAATGAAACAATGACAATTTATATGGTGGCTCTTCCAAGTCATTTGGCTTCGTATCTAATACCAGCAATTTGTGTTTTTTAATCAATGCCAAGCCTTTTCGTATCCACTTCTCCACTAGTCCAGTTGCAGCTATTTGAAAAATAAAATCATTCAAAATGTCTTCGAATAAACAATGTTTCGGCAATATGAATCCCAAAAAATATTTTTTCAAGCTCTCATAGATAATGTCGTATTTCGGGTACTTCTGAAGATCGATGAAAAACTGAGCCTTATCATGACCAAGCGCATAAGCGTTTTGTAAGTTTTTCATTGAATCGCGTTCTCTTATCACCGTTTCATGATCAAATAATTGGACAATCTTTGGAATTCTCGTATCGTTTTTTGATACAAATTGCCATTCATAATCCACCATCATCAGCGGCACTTTGTTAACCATCAGCTCTTGAATGGTGCTGTATTGTTTCACTTGAATGAAAACCGTAAGAAACGATGTTAAAATGACCAAATAATAGCTGACCAAAATGAATGAAAATAAAAAAATCTGACTATGAATTCGATAGCCTCTGACTATGGGCCTTTCGGTCGGTCGAGCGAGTAAAGTCAGGTAGATTTTGCTAAAGCTGTGCCAATATCTAACGCTTTTACTCGTTACCTTGTCCATAACCATGTCCATAATAACAATATAAACAATTGAGACACCAATACACATCCAAACAGCCAACGAAAATGGCCGGAGAAAATATTGATTTGGATTTAATTTACTCAAATTCGGAGTCACTATAAACCAGCTCATCAATTTGAAAGGATAGCTGAGTTTTATGCCCTCGTAATCCTGATATGCGTTCATGCTGATGTCAATTAAACTGTTAATTGTTGCATTTATTACTGCTACTATGAAATTCTTCTCGAGGTCTTTGATTTCAGCCATGACATAACTGGCATTATGCTTAAGCAAGAACGTTGTGAATATCTCTGCAACATAACCGCTGATCTGGTCTTGACCGCGTTTGTTCTTGTACCAAAAAACCCTTGGAAGATCCTGTTTGGAAACTGTTCGAAATTTGTAGCCATTCAAATTGGTTTGGGCATTAGGTATTGCTTGAGTGAGATTCAAATTCTAAATTTTGACGTCAGCATATGGGAGGTAGGCATAGGAGTCATTTTGGACGGTTCCGAAAATTCTTTTGAACATTTTTGATCGAAAATATTCAAAACTTTCATTGAGATTTCCAAATTGTACGCAGCTTATGATAACAAATTTTCGGTTGTTTAATTTTCGGACTATAATATCGACGGCATCACTTTTTGTCAAATCGTCTTCAACTACTACGATCGAATTGCTAAAACTTGGGTTTTCAAGTTGTTTCATCAACGTGATATCGGAAATATTTTCGGTGAATGTAATGGTTGGTAAATATGGATTTTTCTGCATAAACTGCTTCAAGACAATTTCTTTTATTCCAATAAAAACCAATGTTGCTGAATCGCTATCCTCGTAAATTCTTTCGATAAGTGTGATCAATTGGAAACAAGTGAAACCACCAAAAACATTGCAAGCAATGAGAACAAATAAAAAATTCGATTTAGTAAGAAAGTGCAACATTTTCCATTACGGTGCGCGGATAGGAAACTATTTTGTCAAACTGAAATTCTCGAAACTCTTCAGAAATCAAACAACCAAGAGTTTTCTAAAAATATTACACATAAATAATATGTACAATAATTATACACTGTTGTTCTGAATTCTCACTGGGACTTAATTGCTGCAATTTATATTCTCATATAGGTTGTTTGGTCTATTTTTTCGTATGTTGCAAGCGTTATTAGAACAATTTACAATCCATTCTACGATATAAATCAATCACGAAAGGTAATTTTGTTTTCAAGCTTAGCTTGGTAGTCCTATTCTTGAAACCATGCGAAAATGTTCGTATACGATAATTATCGCATACTGAATCTTGTATGCGAAAGCAGAGTGGTATTCTTGAACCAAATTTACTCGTATACGACTTTGTGCATGCGATGAATTTCGTGTACGAAATGGCAACGCGTTGTTAGAATTTAAAAATTCGTTTCTTTCCCTCCCACTTAAGGGGGAAAAAAAGATAACATTATGCTGATTTTTGTGTTGTCAATTCAGTTGACATATGAGTTTGGCAGAAATCACTTTAAATTTTTAAAAACCTATTCGTAAAGAAGTCCTACACGAATTTAAATTTCATTTTACATTGTGCAATAAAAGTTGTAGTTCAGGTTCAGATTCACAGAGATAATGTGGTTCAATTTACAGCAACGACGCAGTATGACTGTTCAATCATCGAAGGAATCGGCAATATACACAAGCAAGTGTGTATCATCTACTGCATCCTAAGTATCTATGGAAAAATCCTGAAAAACAAGTTAAAAGTTCAATTTCTAATTGGCATTCATCAGCAAGTTGCTTTCGAGAATCAGCAATGCAAAGAGAAGTGAGTGTCCCTGTGGTACGACGAAACACCAAAGCAAATGAACAAAACTATGCGTGCCGGTTGCATGGAACATTGGGAATAAGTAGGTGTGGGATTATGATTTCTGTGGAGCACCAAAAATAAATTTAGAGTTCTCTAGGTTCAATGTATTGTGGGGCCATTGTAAGACGACGAACAAATAAAAAAGCAAAGAGGAGTACACAAACACATAAGAAAACTAGGTAAGAAGAATAATATGTAGGTATAGAAGGAATTTGTGAAAAGAATTTTTTTTAAATATTCTTCAAGGAACTCGTATTTCTCTCCAGGAATCCAGATGCAGTCGAAAATAATCTAATCACTCACCAATGCAATTACAATGGGATTGAATGTAAAGATGTATCCATGGATGCTGCTGCTAATAATAATAATGTTCCACCAACAAGCATGCAACAAAAGAACTGAAGAGCTACGATCGCAGTGGAAATGGAAAAGCGAAGAACACCGATTTGTAAGAACATTGTCAGACATAGGATTTATATATCCCGTTGTATTAAGCAAAGTCAAGTTTACTTTCTATTTGTGGTTTTGTACCATCGTTTTTCGTTAAAATAAAACTCGATTTAAATCAAAGATTGTGTTTTTATTAAGATTTCGATATCAACAGGTTTCCACTTGTAACAAATCGCTTCTTTTACGTTGATTTTAAAATACGCATTCGTTTGAACATATGGACGTCATTGAAATACTTGTACTTGTACTACTGATTGTTGTCGTTGAACCCGCTGAAGACAGATAACTTCTTCCTCGAAGCAACCTTTAGATGATGGCCATCGCAAGCACTTCGCCCAACTTTTGCTGCACAATACACGATTGCTTTTCTCGTTCAATTCTCTTGTTCAGTTCCTCCTGCAAAAAGAAACTTAATAATAATTGGTTTCATATTAATTCTACAAACTTACCTGTGGATTAACATCGCCACATCGGGAATTTTTAGTGTAGCTAAGCCCTCTAATCTCGGTCGGTTTGTTTTACGGTCCAATAGACTTGGATGAGTGTCAAGTCGCTTTGCGACATAAAAATTATTTACATCACCGTCTTCTTCGTCCACAGACAATTGTTCCTTGGAATGCTCACGTGCTTGTCGAATTCGATATGTTCGTAATTTCGTTCAAAGCATGATTGTTGAGGAACATGAACGTTTTTTGTGATGGACATTCGACCGCTTTTTGCAATGTTTCTTCTTTTCAAGAATGCCAAGATGTTATCTTCATTCCGGTTGGTGACGTTTTCTGCAAATTTGTTGATTGCTTGCTGAGGTTTTTTTCCACGAGGACATTTTGATGTTTTACTAAAAAAAAAACAGCCACAAAATAGGCTAAACCTTTCAAATACAATATCATCGCACAATCCTCGTATACGAAATTCCATCTCGAGTGGGTCTGACTCTGACCACTCGAGATGAAGCATTCGATAATTTTCGTATACGAGACGTTTGACAGCATTCGAATAGCGTTCAAGAATACTATTGTTTCGCTGACGATAGTACCCTTAGCTTTTCTTATTCGTTCCCAGACTCACATCCCTCCTCTTCGGATGTGGAACTGCAACGGCAAAATATGATAAGCTCATTAAACTCTGACTTAAACAGCATTGTACAATGGGGAACACAAAATCGCGTAGAGTTTAATGCTTCGAAAACACAATGCTGTCTTGTATCGTCTAAGCGAGACATACCCCCCTTGCCACTGTCCATGAGTGGCACTTGCATCAACGAGACTGAACATCTCGAGATTCTCGGTATGTGCTTCACAGACCACCTCTTGTGGAACGAGCACATATGCGATGTCGCCAAAAATGCCGCAAGATGTTTAGGTTTCTTAAGGCGATGCAAGAAATTTTTCTCCCCGTCTGATCTGGCTATTATTTACAAGACTTATATCCGTCCAAAGCTTGAGTACAATTCCCATCTCTGGGCTGGTGCTCCAGGAACATACTTAAGCCTCTTGGACGGTATACAAAAAAGAGCCCTACGAATGATCGGTGACAGAGACATCACTGAGTCATTCCAACCATTAGATCACCGTCGTAACGTTTCATGTCTCTCTTTATTCTACCGTTACTTCTACGGTAAGTGCTCTAGAGAAATAGCCAGTTGCATTCCTCCCCTCAAGAAATTCACCCGTAATACTCGCGCTTCTAGGAATGCCCATCAGTTCACCCTCGAGCCCAACTTCGGACGTACGCTCAAGTATAGAGAATCGTTCTTTAGCCGTACTACGCGAATGTGGAACTCTCTTCCACACTCTGTCTTTCCCAATCATTATAATGTTCAGGAATTTAAGACCAATGTACACCGACAGCTCCTTTCTCACCCCTTCCTTTCTTCCTAGTGCACTCACTGTGTCTCTGGCATAATAAGGGTATAAAAAGCCCCTTGAGTGGGTGCAAATTATAAAAAAAAAAAAAAAAATGTCGCGTATCAATTTCTTCCACAATATGGGAACTGCTCCGACCCTTTTTTCAACTCAATGTGGTTCAAGTTCACAGTAAATAAGCGCATCATTCACTATTGTTTCCTTTACCGAAGCCCAAATTTGGACAGAGCTTCAACTTCTCGCGAATTTGACGCTCTGTCTGAATCCATCCAAAGAATTGTATCGATATATCCTCACACTGAAATCGTTATTACGGGCGATTTCAATGTACACAATTCTTCTTGGCTTCTCCATTCGGGCCCGACAACACCCGAAGGAATGTGTGCTGAGATCTTTGCTGAGTTTAACCACCTTACTCAGCTTGTCACCGAGCCCACTCGAATATCGGATATTGATGGCCAAGCGGAAAATACTCTTGACTTATTCCTTACGTCTGACCCTGATAAATACACTATCAATGTATTAACGCCTCTAGGCAGATCTGACCATAGTATCATATCTTCAAATTTCTCGTGTCAAACTAATCCAGTTAAAGAAAGAGCTCCGAAGAGAACCGTATGGCAATACGAGAAAGCCAATTGGGACGGTCTCAATAACTTCTTCCGGATCTTTAACTGGTCACTATGCTTCCTCGATAGTGACGTAGACTCTAGCGCAGATATGATTACTAATATTATTATTTTGGGAACGAAAGCTTTTATCCCGAATAGGGTTAAAAGCATCAAACCTAAGGAAAAGTCATGGTTTGATTCAAGCTGTAAAGAGGCTATCAGGGAAAAAGAATTAAAGTTCCGGTGTTTTAGAGCCAACCCAACTGAGGAAAACCGGAACAAGTTTAAACAAGCCAGGAAGGCATGCAATGCCCATATTCGACGGACAAAGTTTTTGCATGACCAAAAATTAAGGCAAAAAATACTGCAATGTCCCAAAGGCAGTAAAAATTTTTGGTCATTTGTGAAAAATATGAAGAATTCTTTTTCTTCCTCGGTCCCAACGCTCGTTGACAATGACACTCCAGTTGTAAGCTCTCTCGCGAAAGCTAACCTTTTTGCTAGGCAGTTCGCCGCCAACTCTTCGCTGCCAGAGAGTGCCATGACTCCGCCTGTTCTTGAGCGCGTCAATGATTCCATGGGACAAATCTTCTTCCGCACTCGTGCTGTGGCGAGAGTCCTAAAAGATCTCAACATACATAAATCCGCTGGTCCGGATGGTATCCCCGCTATTATTCTGAAGAGGTGTTCTTCCACGCTGGCAAAACCCTTGCGTAAGCTTTTCCATCTATCCTATTCTTCTGGGCTCGTTCCGAGCAGTTGGAAAACAGCATTTGTCCAGCCAATCCCAAAAAAAGGCGACTCTTCTTCTCCCTCCAATTATCGACCGATTGCACTTACGTCCCTTCTTTCTAAGGTCATGGAAACGCTGATAAACTACCAGCTCAAGAAATATCTCGAAGACCGAAAGCTTCTTAATGACCGGCAGTACGGCTTTCGTAGCAACAGGTTCACTGGTGATCTGATGGTTTATCTCACCGAACAGTGGAACAAATCTTTACATCGTTTTGGAGAAAGTAAGATTGTTGCACTTGATATTTCAAAGGCATTTGATAAAGTCTGGCATCTTGCTCTTTTATTGAAAATGCGTGCTTTCGGTATCGACGAATCCCTCCTTCGTTGGATTAGAAATTTTCTCTCGAACCGTTCAATACAAGTTGTATTGGACGGATTCAAGTCTGAAACCCACAACATAAATGCTGGTGTGCCCCAGGGCTCCGTTTTGTCTCCGACCCTCTTCCTCATTTTCATTAATGATCTGTTGTCTGTTACTTCTAATCCAATAAATTGTTTCGCTGACGATAGTACCCTTAGCTTTTCTTATTCGTTTCCAGACTCACATCCTTCCTCTTCGGATGTGGAACTGCAACGGCAAAATATGATAAGCTCATTAAACTCTGACCTAAACAGCATTGTACAATGGGGAACACAAAATCGCGTAGAGTTTAATGCTTCGAAAACACAATGCTGTCTTGTATCGTCAAAGCGAGACATACCGCCCTTGCCACTGTCCATGAGTGGCACTTGCATCAATGAGACCGAACATCTCGAGATTCTCGGTATGTGCATCACTGACCACCTCTTGTGGAACGAGCACATATGCGATGTCGCCAAAAATGCCGCAAGATGTTTAGGTGTCTTAAGGCGGTGCAAGAAATTTTTTTCCCCTTCTGATCTGGCTACCATCTACAAAACCTACATACGTCCAAAGCTTGAGTATAACTCCCATGTCTGGGCTGGTGCTCCAGTGACATACTTAAGTGTTCTGGACAGTATCCAAAAAAGAGCATTAAAGATGATTGGTGATCGTACCATCGTTGAGTCATTTACATCTCTCGAACATCGCCGTAATGTCTCATGCCTCACCCTATTTTACCGTTACTTCAACGGTATTTGCTCTAGTGAAATAGCCAGTTGCATTCCTCCCCTAAAGATATTCAACCGTAATACCCGCGCCTCCAGGAATGCCCATCAGTTTACCCTCGAGCCCAACTTCGGACGTACTGTTAAGTATAGAGAATCGTTCTTTAGCCGTACTACGCGAATGTGGAACTCCCTTCCACACTCTGTCTTTCCAAATCATTGCAGTGTTCAGGAATTTAAGACCAATGTATACCGGCACCTCCTCTCCCACCCTTTTCCTCCTTCCTAAAGCACTCACTGTGTCTCTGGCATAATAAGGGCATAAAAAAACCCCTTGAGTGTGTGCTAATTATAAAAAAAAAAATGCTTGCTATGACAATGAGGCTTTGACCTCACGTTTCGTACGTAAATTTAATAAATTTTTCAAATCTGCCTTTATTTTTTGTAAGTCAATATTTAGCAGAGTTATTAGGGTCCAAAGTCAAAATTGTGTTTTCGCATGTGACACATTTTTTGATTAGAAAAAAAATCGTAGCGATCTGGACCAAAAAGTGAATTATAGCCAACAAAATTCTCAAATTGAATCTTAGATTGGTTGGATTGAAAAAAAATGTGCACTCATTTTATGACAAATCAAAGTTTATTTTTTTTTTGATTTTGAAATTGAGTGAATATTTTTTACTTTTTGTGTTGTTTGAACAACAAGATAGCATACTTGTAAAAATGCGCCTGTTTCATTGCAAAAATGATACCTAAACAAACAAGTCTGCAATGGGAAACCAAAAATCAGTGGAGTTGTTAGCGCAATGCGTAGTGCATTGGCTTCCCAGCTAGCTGGTCCCATGGCCGTAGCCAGGGGGGGGGGGGGGAGTAGGGCAATGCCCTACCTTAAATTTAAAATGCCCTACCTTCAGAAATTAAGAAAAGCCCTATTTTCAAAAATGCTCTACTTACAAAACAGCATACATTCAAAAATTATCCAGCTTTATATACCGTGCCTAAAAAGCCCTACCTTTAAAAATTCACTTCTTATGAAAATGTCCTACCTTCCAAAATTTTTCCAGCTTGCATTGTAAATGCCCTACCTTCAATAATATAATGAAAGTCTTAAAAAGTCCATTGACGAAATAGTACCCAAAAAAAGAAGTTTTAACTCAAATAACTCCAGTCATCCTTGGTATACGAAAGAACTGAAAAGCCTTCGTAATAGAAGGAACAAGGCTTGGAAAAATTATATCGGTTTTATGACATTGGAGAACCAAGTAGTTTATATCTTTCGAAGAGTTCAAAAATCTCTCTTTTAATCTTTACAATGAATATCTCATAAATATGGGAAATTCACTTAAACAGGACCCTAAAAGTTTTTGGAATTTTGTCAATTCTAAAAAGAAATGTGATGTTTATCCGTTAAACTTCAAATACAACAATACTGTTTTGAACTGTAATTCTGAAATCTGTGATGCTTTTGCAAGTAGTTTTAGTCAGTCTTTCATCGATACTCCCGTAACTGTGGATACTGATTTCTTTGATTATCTGCGAAACTGTCCCCAAGTAACTTTCAACAATGTTCTTATCGACTTCGATAAACTTGTTAATTGTATGTGCCTTCTTAAGGAAGACTATTCTTTTGGTCCCGATGGTATTCCACCTATTGTTTTAAAAAAATGTAGGACGGTTTTGGCCTTGCCTCTACGTAATATTTTTGAATTGTCATTAAAACTAGGAAAATTCCCTAGCATGTGGAAAACTGCTTACATAACACCTGTATTTAAGAAAGGAGACAAGTCTGATATTACAAATTATAGGCCTATATCTAAACTGTCTTGCATTCCAAAGCTTTTTGAGCAAGTTGTTTGTGATAATTTAGTCTTTTACTACAAAAATATCATATGCTTTGAACAACATGGCTTTATGCAGAAACGTTCAACGGTGACAAACCTTCTTGAATTTTTGCATAAATGTTTAAATTCCGTAGAAAGTGGAAAGGAAGTTGATTGCGTTTACACCGATTTTTCAAAAGCGTTTGATCAACTTTCTCATACTATTATCAAGTTTAAATTGAATTCATATGGCTTTCCTCCAGGGTTCGTCAAATGGATTTCTTCTTATCTTGATAATAGATCCTACCAAGTAAAGTTCAGAAACTCTTACTCAAAATCTTTCATCGCCAAGTCGGGTGTACCACAAGGTAGTCATCTAGGGCCCCTTTTATTTATTTTAGCTATTAACGATGCACCGCTAAGTGTTCGTAATAGTAAAATTCTTATCTTTGCAGATGATATGAAGATCTTCAAAAATATTTCATGCAATGAAGATCGCATTCAACTGCAAGATGATATTAATAAGTTTGTTGTATGGTGTGAAAAGAATAATTTAAATCTTAACCCAGGAAAATGTCAGACAATGACAATTTCAAAAAAGCGGAATCCCACATCATATAATTATGTTATCTCCCAACACATCTTATCCCGTGTCTTCAAGGTTAGGGACCTAGGAGTTCTTTTCACATCCAATTTAGATTTTTCAGAACACATTAACAACATCGTCAACAAAGCTAACTCAATGTTAGGATTTATTAAGCGTTGGTCCAAGGAATTTCTTGACCCTAAAGTTACCTTTAGCTTGTACAACAGTTTAGTTCGACCCCATCTCGAATATGCATCACAAGTTTGGTCTCCTCATTATGAGATACATATTGAGAGACTAGAATCAGTTCAACGCAATTTTACACGTTTCGCCTTTAAAGGGCTTCAATGGATTGACCCCAATAATATCCCTTCTTATGATGATCGACTTGCATTTTTCCAGATGCAAAAACTTTGTCAAAGGAGAACAAATAATGATATTGTTTTCCTTCATCAAATTATTACTGGTGTCACTGATGCTCCAGATATTCTAAATTCTATCCTCTTTAATTATCGAGGTGGAGATCATAATTTGCGTTCTCATAGTTTGATTAAAGTTCCTAAACATAGAACAAACTATGGAATGCATGAGCCACTGACAAGAATGAGTAAGCTTTTGAATGCGAATGAAAACTTATTTGATTTTCATATCAATAAATACATTTTAAAACAAATTCTTAAGACCAGTGTACCACGTTCTTAAATATCTTTTTTTGTATTTGTAAATTTGTATGTTGTCTTTTCATGTTTTTTTTTCATTTGTTTAAAAAAAAAGAAACTGACTCTTATTTTGATATTTGTTTTTTTTTTTGTTTTTTTTTTTATTTTATTTTTTTTTACTAACTTGACAAGTGTCTTCTACACGCGTATTTGCTTTTTTCTTTGTTTCTTTCATGTTTTATAAATTTTTTGACTTTAAAATTTTAAAATTTTTTATTTTAAAATTTTGCATTTTTTTCTTTTATTTTTACTTTTTGTAATATTTTAATTTAAAATTTTGTTTTTCCTTTATACCTGCTTGCATTAAGCAGTCCCAAACTCTTATCTTCCAAATATTCGTATCGCCATAACTTTTTTTTTATTCTATTTATTCCAAAGAATTTCAAATTAAGTGCCGATACGACTTACAACCGTAACTGTTAATCGTACTCGGTGAAAATGGACCCCAGCGCGTGCGGTATCTGGGGGGGAAAGAGGCGTGGGATTTAAAAAAAAAAATACTACCGATAAGTTTACTAGAGAGTATTTAGTTGCTTTTCTTCAAACTTTTCGATTTAATTATGACAGTTTTAAGACGAAATTTGACGTTTATATTTCATTAAAAGCTAATGATTTCAGCGCATATACTTTTAGAGTGATCCTCTATAGTATTTACCAAAAATCCAATTTTATTATAAGACGATCCAATTTTTCGTCTTATAAACTTAACTTAACATAAACACACTATTCTTTTAGTTTCACATCAGTACAGGGATTTTAGTTCGTTCATATCGAAAAAATGCAAAATATCAACTGACTTTTCAGGTCTAACAATTTCAATAAGGGAAGAGGCTACTGTGGTCAAAAATTATTTGAGTAAACTCGAAGATAAATCCGAAAACCAAATGCAGATCTTGTTCAGGCACCAAAAGGCGACTTACGAACTGTTTTCGTCTGTAGCGGCTTTAGTATTTCTTAAACATCGTAATTGAGAGTGAGAGAACGCAAAATTCTTCCGTCAACACCAAAGGCACTATCTTCCAAAAGTCTGTTCAACTTCTTGCGTACGCCGATGATATTGATATAATAGAAAGAACACGGCGTGATGTCAATGGCGCCTTTCAGAGAATTGAGGTACAAGCAGGAAAATTTGTTTAGCGTTAAATGAGCGCAAAACAAAGTATATGCTGTCTTCGAGGAAGGACATCCGACACGGACGATGAAACAGCTCAGACAGAACGTCACAATATACGCATACAACTTCGAGGCAGTAGAGGAGTTTGTCTACCTAGGCTCCGCTATTAACACGGGCAATAGCACCAGCGCCGAGATCAGACGAAAAATAAATCTTGGTATAATCGCTGCTTCTTTGGCCTAGGAAAGTACTTGAGTAGAAAAACCCTCTCTCGTTCATCATTAGGTATTACTATATAACACCCTCAGTATCCCAGTCCTGCTGTATGATGCAGAAGCATGGATCTTGACAAAATTGGATGAATGTGCCTTTGTGCATTGATGTGGCCCCGTGTGCATTGATGTGGAGAAGAAGATACAACAGCGAACTTTACGGGTTGTACAACGACACGAACATAGCCAGAAGGGTCAAGGTCCAGAGACTCAGATGGCACGATCATGTAGAGCACGGATGGAGACCAATGCTCCGGCCCGGAAAGCTTTCGACACTTTTCAAGAGGGGCGTAGAAGTAGAGCAAGACTGTGACTCAGGTGGAGTGCAAAACTGTTGGTTGAGGCCCAAGTCCACAACGGACTGTAACGCCACCTTAAGTAAGTAAGTAATTATTTGTTTTATTTTATGATTTATGTTCAAACTTGTTTTATTCATTACAATAATTTTTAATAATTTTTTTGTTAACAATTCTTGTTCTTATTTTTAACGATTTTGTATATTTTTCAATTAACTATAGCTATTAGTGTTTTAAATTATAAGGAAGCATCAGATATTGCAACTAAATAAAACATTGAAATAATCTGTTCTGTCTATCTATTTGATATCTAAAGGAAAAAAAAAGCTGGACCAACAAATCTTTCGGCAACTTCCGGAATCAAAATCTGCAAGGTTTTCTAAGTTCAAAATGATTCACAGAATGCGTCCTCATATTTTGCACACTCAACTCAATATAGCGCCCGGTCTATATTTGGAAAAATAATAATGAAATATGTTAACCTGAAAACGTTTATGTTTTTCATTTTACCATTGTGAACCTAACGGACATGAGATCACATAGAAAATTTACCAATGCCCTACCTGATATAACTGTTGCCCTACGTTGAATTCAACTCTGGCTACGGGCCTGGCTGGTCCTAAGTTCAAATCCCAAAGTAAAACTCAGAAAGTTTTTCATTAATATGAAAAATAAAAAACCAGGCAGCACCACTAATAAAGGAGTCTGATGATCGGCTTGGCACCCGTGAAATAGCTATAACTCCAGCCAAAACAAAGGAATTGACGGAAAGCCATTGGTGGAAGCACCTCTAAGTTGCTATCGTTGTTCAAACAACACAAATGGAATTGACGGACGCAGCCTAACTCCAGTGTTAAATAACACAAAAACAAACTAAAAAATAAGAATATTTTTACGCTCAAGCGAAAACGACTAACGGTACTTTCTTAACTAAAAATAATTAGAAAAGAAAAAATGATAACCTTTGAAAAACTTTTAACTTCACTTCAATCCGACTTTTTTCTACTGAGATACAGCCTTATAAAAAACCACGCGATTGTTTGTCCACGCACGCCATCTGGTTTCGCACACCAAGGCTTCCAGCTTCCTGGTTTACGCCATTCTCCCAGAGCAAATTTGTTCTGCCGGGCAATCCCCTGCCAGAAATTGTTTCGCAATTCAATAATCGAGAAAAAATTTTTCGATTCATGCATCGATCGAACACTAATATAATTAATCGTTATTCGAGTTCTTTTCATTTGAATGCTAATAAAAGCTTGTTTATTGTAAGTATCGACAATTTTGTGAGCAGATTTCCCACTCAGTTCGCGAATTCAATTTATAAAAAATCCATTAGGCCCCAACAACTCATCTCGTGATCCATACTCCCTTTGAACCGTAACGAGGTGTTCTAAATGAATCATCGACGAGTGTCACAAAGTCGTCGAATTTGTTTCCAAAACAATTAATACAAGAAGTTAACTCTCTTTTACATTTCCACGCATAAGACAAAGGATTCAAATAAATAATTTAACTTTCACCCTGCGGGAGTAAGCCTTTATTACCACTATTCATTTGTGGAAAGGGAAATAAGACGAATATATTTGACAGCGCGGCGCCACGCAACTACTATTTTACACAAAAACGAAAGGCAAACACCAATTTATGCGACAAAATTTATCTCAACTGTCAGCAAATATAATTTTTCGGCACAGACAAAAAATGAAAACAGAAATGTGTCGTTTTTTTTTTCATTTAAGTGCTTATGTAAGGCACGCGAATAAATGATGGACTTTCGATTTATTTTTTCTTTTGCTGGGCCTAGTTAGCTTCCTGAATTTATTGAATTCTTTTGAAAGTTTAGTATTTATAGTTCACCTGTCGAATGATATAAAAGGTTCTCTTGGGTGTGTTTTAAAGTCGTGTGCAGTTGCTCATACAATAAGAAGGATTTCAGTTTTTGAAACAAATTCAGTCTATTGCGTTCTTTAGATTCTTTTTCAGTTAATGAATAGTTTGCCCTTAAAGTTGTATGTAATAAAAATGCAAAACGACTTCCTCCGTTAGGGTTTATAAACTTTTATTCTATTAAATTCGCTTGGAGTGTTCTTATTTTATTTTCGTTTTTTTTTTGGCACCATGGTCAACTAAGATTGAGAATCACAAGAAAGGGAAATGGCAGACACTTTATGTACGAATCCCATTCCCTCAGCCAAATTCGTACTTTCCAAGTGGGTAAATGTGATATTGATTTTTTTTCTTTTGAAAGAAGGTTGGATGATTAAATGATAAATCAGTTGTTGGGAAAAGTTGGACTTTAATTTTGGGGAAACTGATGTTTGAGCATAACTTTTGGTAAATGGTTGCTGATTTAGCAAAATTCTAAGATATAGATACTACTTGAAAATTGGAAGACATTAGCTAGTCGTTAGGTTAACACATCGGAGTGTTGGAATTCGTTTGAGGTGGATACGGATGGCCGGTCATTAACTTATTAACTTTTATCATTGTATTCGAAGAAATTATGAGAAATGAGGCTGGGAACTTTGTTCGTAATTGTTGCCTCGTGAATCGTGAATAACATTAAAGAGGGAAAAAGCATTGATAATGTTCTACAGCCTGTGGTCAAAAATATTGTCGCTGCAACTGAAAGTTTTTCTGATCTGATCGAAATCATCGATTCGTTTAAATTCGCAGATATTAACGATATTTTTGTTTTCTAGAAACGAGGATTTGCATTTAATAAAAAAAAGTTTTCGACATTTATATTTTTTTTTAAATATTGTCCAGTACAAACAAATATTTTCAAACCAATTTATTAAACTAAGCGACAGATTCACGGTTTGAAAAAGTTTGAATAGGACAGCGTGCATCCAGTCCACTTAAGTGTTTCCAGTTATTCTCGAATTAACGAAAATTCGCGAAATTTGATCAAAATTGTTCCGGCTGTTTAAAAGAAGTAAAATAATTGGATATAGAAAACTAAAAAGTGCTTATTTTTAAATAAATTTATTATATTTAGCGAATCGCAAGAAATAAAGCTAGACACTGCCCATTTTGATGTATGTTTTTATTAAGTGTAGAATCATATTTTTTATTGATACAGCTTCAAATCCACAACTTCATTTAAACACTCTTAACTAAGCAAACAAAAGTAACAATTATTTCTTTAATTTCTTTGTACAATGCCGCACACATAATTCACACACAAACACAAATAGTGCCAACAACAGTCCATTCCTTAAGCAAACCCAAGCAAATGTCAAATGAAACAATGACAATTTATATGGTGGCTCTTCCAAGTCATTTGGCTTCGTATCTAATACCAGCAATTTGTGTTTTTTAATCAATGCCAAGCCTTTTCGTATCCACTTCTCCACTAGTCCAGTTGCAGCTATTTGAAAAATAAAATCATTCAAAATGTCTTCGAATAAACAATGTTTCGGCAATATGAATCCCAAAAAATATTTTTTCAAGCTCTCATAGATAATGTCGTATTTCGGGTACTTCTGAAGATCGATGAAAAACTGAGCCTTATCATGACCAAGCGCATAAGCGTTTTGTAAGTTTTTCATTGAATCGCGTTCTCTTATCACCGTTTCATGATCAAATAATTGGACAATCTTTGGAATTCTCGTATCGTTTTTTGATACAAATTGCCATTCATAATCCACCATCATCAGCGGCACTTTGTTAACCATCAGCTCTTGAATGGTGCTGTATTGTTTCACTTGAATGAAAACCGTAAGAAATGATGTTAAAATTACCAAAGAATAGCTGACCAAAATATATGAAAATAAAAAAATCTGGCTATGAATTCGATAGCCTCTGACTATGGGCCTTTCGGTCGGTCGAGCGAGTAAAGTCAGGTAGAAAATGTTGGCCAGCTTCTTCCCAGACTAAAATATTGAGAGCCTAAACGACTTAACCGATTCCCTTTCAAAATAGAATATGTGTGTTTTTTTTTTTGTAGATAATGTAATGTTACTTGTTATCCAGAAACATAAGGTTTTGGAGATTAAGAGACGTAGGATTTAGAGAGCCTAATATTTTCTTAGCTACGATGAGCCGCTTATGTATCCGAGCATTAATATGCACGATTTTATTTGAGTATAGTCTTAGCTCTCCAGCCGCTAGTAAAAAGATGAGTCGTGTTCTTTGATAAAAACTAGACTGGTTTTTATTTTCCAAATCTTTCCTATTTATACTTAAAACTAGTTTAACAAAATTTCATGATTCATACATGTGTTATTCTTTGAATTGTTTTTGCCTACGACCTACAAATACACTTCTTCACATGACGTAAGAATTAAATGCCTATTTGACAAAATAAACCTTTGTCGCATTTCCTCAAAAGGCATTTCAATTGCTCAGCCAATGTGGAGTGCGTAAGTGCAGTCATAAACAAAAATAAATGTAAACAACGTAATGCACTTGGTGCATAGCGACCCACTTATGAAATTGTGTAATATGATCAGGTCAACACTCGATGGTATCGCTTGGTGACGGCTGACCATTCTCAACATATGTAGGTCGGCATGCATCGAGCTCATTAATGTTTATTATGGGTTTGGGTTTTACCACAACACCCTCACCCTTTAGAAAAAAATAATTTTGTTATTTCGAAATGAGAAAATTATTTTTAAATATATATTGTATCTTGTTACACATGAGAATGATTGGATAATATAATGATATGTTATTTTCTATTTATTTCTTGCTTTTATTAAATTATTGTTATGAACTTCTTTATTTTCGTTGGCAATTCTTATGATACTATTAGGTCCATTTTGTTCAATTATCTTGTAAGGGCCTTTGAATGGTTTATCTAACTTTTTTCTATTTCCAACTTTTAAATATACATAATCTCCAATTTTAAAATTTGAACTATTTACATTAGATTGGTTTGTACATGTTTTATCTTTACTTTGTTCTAAGTTCTCTTTAGCTTTTTCATGAGCATATTTCAATTTTATTTTGAATTCATTAACATAATTATCAATATTGTATATTTTTTCTTTAGTTTTTATGATTTCACAAGGTAAAGCACATAATTTTCCGTATACTAACTCAAAAGGTGAATATTTGGTTGTACTGTGTGGTGTAGTATTGTATGTGTAAGTGTAGTAAGGTAGTAATTCTTCCCAGTCGTCTTTTCCGTCCGTGGTCATTAAATAATCATTTAGAACTCTATGATTTCTTTCTACTGTTCCTAAAGTTTCATGATGAAATGGTGTTGATGTAGTTTTTTCTATTTTTAGTATCTTACAGATATTTACTAGTAATTCGTTAGTGAATTCTGTACCCTTATCTGTTTTTAACTTTCTAAAACAACCATATTTCAAAATGAATTTTTCTACAATAGTTTTTGCTACTGAAATGGCGTCTTTAGTGACTAGTGGAAAAGCTTCTATGAACTTTGTTAGTTCACATTGAATGGTTAGAATATACCTGTATCCATTTGATGGTCTGAGTGGTCCTACTGTGTCTATTGTAATTACATCAAATGATGTGCTAGGTGTTTCTGTCCTTATGAATTGTTCTTTAGTATATTTATTAATTTTAACTTCGTTACAAATCTTACAACTATTAATATACTTTTTGACCATCTTATTCATATTTTTCCATACATATTTTTGCTTAAGTTTCGCTATACATCTTCTAATACCAATATGCCCTCCTAACTTGTCATAATGATATTCTTTTATCAACTTATTCATCTCCTTCGCATGCTCTATTCTTCTTGGTGAATTATATAATATAATGTCTAGACAAATTTCATTCTTATTCTTTTGAAGTTCATTAAATATCTTTTTAAATTTGTGCACTGATATTTTTTTAAATATTTCATTATTCATGGCTAGCGCTAGCTTTTCTATTCTCACATGCTTTGTATAGGATAACAATTTCTTCAAAATCAATTTTAACTCTGATAGAGAATTATCATTGTATCCAACATGTATTGTATCTTTAACTGCATATATTGTTTCTTTTGGTGGCCCCATTAAATTCTTTATATTTTCAAATTGCAACTTCTTAACGTTTCTAGTGTCTGAGATAGATATGCATTCCCATATGTGGAGGTGTACAGTCTCCACAGGAGGCATAATTTCCGGATTTTCGTCTCTTTCACTTATATCTTCCTTATCATTCAACTTCATTGCTCTGGTTAGGACATTTATATTGTTTACTGGTATCATTTCTTTTAATTCTTCTGAACTTAACTTTATTCTAGATAATGCATCAGCATTTGTATTCATCTTTCCTTGCTTAAAAATTATGTCAAAATCGTAATCCATTAAATCTATTCTAATTCTAGTTAATTTGGATGAAGGATTCTTATGAGTAAAAAGACTAACTAATGGCCTGTGATCTGTATAAACAACAAATCGTCTACCGTATAAATATGGTCTGAAATGGTTTATTCCCCAATGTATACCAAGTAGTTCTTTTTCTATCACTGCTTTATTAAGCTCATGTTTATTTAATGATTTACTTGCATATGCAATGGGTTTGTCCTTACCTACTTCTCCTTGAGATAAAATAGCTCCTAATGCATAGTTTGATGCATCTGTTGTTAATATGAACGGTTTTGAAAAATCTGGATAGCTTAGTATTGGAGGTGTCATTAATTTTTTCTTAAGGTTCTCAAAAGCATTTTGACAATTTTGAGTCCAGCAAAAGATTTGGTCTTTCTTTAATAATTGGTTCAAAGGTTTTGCAATTTCAGCGAGATTTTGAATGAAACGTCTGTAATAGTTACAGAAAGCTACAAACCTTCGAACTTCATCTGCATTTTCTGGTTTTGGATATTCTTTAATAACATTGTGCTTACTTGGGTCTGTGGTTACTCCTTGTGAAGTTATTAAGTGTCCAAGATATACTACTTCTGGTCGTAGAAAGTTACATTTGTTCGGGTTTAATTTCAGATTGTATTTTCGCAATCTCTTAAATACTTCTATAAGGTTATTGTTATGTTCTCTTAGATTTTCACCGAATACAATAATATCATCTACATATAGAAATGCGGATGCTTGTAAACCACTTAATGCTATTGATAACATTCTTTGAAAGCTATTAGTTGAAATTTTTAGTCCAAAAGGTAATCTTTTGAATTGAAAGTGTCCCGAATCAGTTGAAAAAGCTGTTAGTGGTCTTGATCTGGGATGAAGTGGTATCTGATGAAATGAACTTGTCATGTCTAGGGTTGAAAAATATTTAGCCTTTCCTAATTTATCAAGCACATCTTCTAGTCTAGTTAATGGAAATTTGTCATCAACTATTTTTTTATTAAGAGACCTAAAATCTACAACTAATCTCCACTTTTTTGATTCTCCTGTACTTTTCTTGGGTACAATTAATAATGGTGAGTTGTATGGACTTGTTGATGGTTCAATGATATCTTCATCTAATAATTTTTCAACCTGCTCTTCTATTTCTTGCAAATTTGCATGCGGTAGCCTGTAGTTCTTTATGTAGACTGGTGTTTTATCATTAGTTGCTATTTTTTGTTCATAAAAATTGTTTTTAGTCAATTTTTCTCCTTCTAAATGAAATATATTCTGAAATTGCTTACATATTCTAAAGACTTCTTCTTTTGCATTGTTATCTAAGTTATCTACTTTTATTTCACTTTGTATTCTTTTAAATCTATCTTCATCTTCTAAATTATTTTTAAAATGCAGTATTTGATAGTTAGAGATTGGTTCTAATCCTAGCGAAATATGTTTCAAAATGACCTCATTCTCTGTTGTATTAAGTATTTTTATATGCTTATTTCCTTCTTTTGGAACAATTGTGTTTGCTAAAAATATCCCTTTTTTAATTTCTTTTCCGTATATTATACTATCTTCTTTCAAATTTATATCTATCATTTGAATTATCTCTGTTCTTGGCGGTAATTTTATATTACCATAAATATCTTTTGTATTCATATTCATTGGCAATATTATCTCTTCTCCATCTAGAAAAATTGTTAATGTACATGTCTCATAATCAATCTTACAATTATACTCTATTAAAAAGTCTCTACCTAATATTCCATCAGTGGTTAAATTTATCTTATTATCTATTACACTAAATTTTTGTTCAACATTTTTATCTTCAAAACATAGATCTAGTTTAGTGATTCCTGTAGTTACTATGCATTCTTTAGCTATCCCATTTATCTGACAATTTTCACCATATACTATGTTATGATTATTATTGATTATGCTATTCTTAATTATTGAAATATCGGCTCCTGTTTCTATTAATAAACTTATTGGTTGATTTCTGCCTTTTATTTTTAATTTTATAAAGTTTGTATTATTATCTGAATTTTTTATATGAATTATCTTCTTCTGGATGTGTGCCCCGGGTTTTGTCGGCCGGGGACGTACCCGTTTCCCTGAAAATTTTGCCTGTTATTAGAATTTTGGTTATTATGTCCTCCTCTGTGGTTGTTGTGACTTCTATTTTGATTCTCATATCTGTTGCTATTATTGTGTTGATTATCATTGTTGGAATAATTCGATCTTCTATTATGATTGCCTCTGAAGTTATTTCTACCTCTTTGCTCTCTGTTAAAAAACATTACATTGTTAGAGTGTTGAGGGCTAACTTCTAAAGCAATCTGAACTGCTTCTGCAAGCTTGGTTGGCCTTGCAGCCATTACTAATGATTTATATGGTTCTGATAACCCATTTTTAAAGGCTGTCATACCAATTTGATCGTTTAATCTTACTATGAGTTCTCTGTGTTCGGCCCCTTGCTCAGAGATTTGTAGCTCATTTAATGAAGCTAATAATGTTTCTATGCGTGAAGCAAACGTTAGAATTGTCTGATTGCCTTGATAGCATTTTGCAATGTCATTATGCAATCTGGACGCAGTTTTGTTGGACTTATAAACAGATTTAAAAATGTTTTTGAATTCATTTAAATTTGTAGGTATACTCTCAGTTTGAATCTTGTTTTTTACTTTTTCTGAAAGTTTGGTGGCCAAAATGAATTTTATTAAAAGTTCTTTTTGTACATCGTCTTTAAGAGTGTCGGAGTAAAATTCAATCAAACCCAAAAAATTGTTGAGATCTTTAAAGTCACCTTGGAATTCAGGTATAACTTTAATAGCAGTCACTATGTCAAAATTTGCCATTTTGTTATTTTCAATTTCTTCTTCTTTTTGTTTTAAAATTTCTCGAATTTGTCCTTCTAGCTTGTCAAATTTGGTTTTTAAATCTTTTATGTCTTTTAAGTCTGCTGTTTTAGTTATATCTGACCATGTAGTGTCTATTCGTAATTTAATTCTTTGTATATGTTCTCTGGTGTAAGTTCTGTTTGGTGCCTTTTTTAAGTTTTTCAAAATGTTTTCTAAAATCTTAAACTCCATAAATTTTATTTATATTTTTATTTTAATTCAAACATTTAATGTTTTCAGAGCATGTTTTCTTAAGTAGTTTTTATAATAAGAGTTAAGTTTACAGAGTATGATTATTATTAAAAAAAACAATTAATATAAACTATTTTATCTGTTGATACCGATGCTGCTGTCGAGTTTGCTGATGATGATGATGCTGCAGCTAAATTATTATTGATGATCTCCTCCTTGGAAGTTTTTCCACCCATTCTCTCTTAGCGTTTTTAGCTGTCCGAGTAATTCTTTTTTCTGTGCACCTTGTGCAATATTTACCACTCTTTGTAAGTCGGCACACTTACGCTGGAAGGCTCTCTTTCTTCCTCCTCGCTTCTTGGCCTTTGGTTTTTCTTGTTTTCTTAGTTGTCTTTGCTTGTATTGTTCAATGGTTATTGGTTTTGGTCCTGCTTCCTTTGGTGTCGGAGTATATACAGGCACTGCCTCTTGCGGCACAGACGTTGAAGGCTTGTACGCTGTGAGCTCTTCCCACTTTTTGAAAAGTATGTTTATTTCTTCTAATGTAGTCATTTGAAGTTTATGATCTTGTGTAAGTTGCTTCTTTCAGTCAGCTTAATGCAGGATCAGATCAGTTGCAGGATCGGTTGCAGGATCAGATCAGTTGCAGGATCGGTTGCAGGATCAGATCAGTTGCAGGATCGGTTGCAGGATCGCCATGTAATGTTACTTGTTATCCAGAAACATAAGGTTTTGGAGATTAAGAGACGTAGGATTTAGAGAGCCTAATATTTTCTTAGCTACGATGAGCCGCTTATGTATCCGAGCATTAATATGCACGATTTTATTTGAGTATAGTCTTAGCTCTCCAGCCGCTAGTAAAAAGATGAGTCGTGTTCTTTGATAAAAACTAGACTGGTTTTTATTTTCCAAATCTTTCCTATTTATACTTAAAACTAGTTTAACAAAATTTCATGATTCATACATGTGTTATTCTTTGAATTGTTTTTGCCTACGACCTACAAATACACTTCTTCACATGACGTAAGAATTAAATGCCTATTTGACAAAATAAACCTTTGTCGCATTTCCTCAAAAGGCATTTCAATTGCTCAGCCAATGTGGAGTGCGTAAGTGCAGTCATAAACAAAAATAAATGTAAACAACGTAATGCACTTGGTGCATAGCGACCCACTTATGAAATTGTGTAATATGATCAGGTCAACACTCGATGGTATCGCTTGGTGACGGCTGACCATTCTCAACATATGTAGGTCGGCATGCATCGAGCTCATTAATGTTTATTATGGGTTTGGGTTTTACCACAACAATAAGTCTCAATACGCAGTTTTTTTCCTCGTTTTGTTTTTTTCTACAAAAACTTCATCATTATTTTGTATCGGTATAAAATGAAACTTTTTTTGAGATTCCTTAATGACAAAGCAACGGCCGGCGCACAGTGCGTCGATTGTATGGAGATGGTGGACAAAATTCAATTTTACAAAACTTTGTTAAATTTCGCCAAAATAATTGTTGCTAATTAATTAAATAATAAGTTTTACGAAATTTCAGGTAATATTTACGCCCCCTGCCACGCCCATTTTTGAATATCATTTGATATCTTGAGAACGACTGGCAGGAATTGAATGAAATTTAAGGAGTTTAACTTTCTAGATAAGGTTATTAATACAAAAAAATATGGACTCAATCCGCCCACTGCCACGCCCACTTTTAAAATTGTTTATTTTGTTATGAACCGCTTGGATGTTAATATGAATATTTTGGAAACAGGGATATGGGATACAGACAGATTTGAGATATTTTTGGTAACATCTTTAAAAAAACAAAAAAATTGACGCCAAAAATGAAAAAGGAAACCTCATTTCTTCAGTTTGGGGTTGAAAGATTCGCAACTCTTCTTTTTCCGTCTTTTTTGGCGCGTCTAAAAATGAAGTTTCTGGTCCATAAAAAGGCTGTACAGTAAGAAAATTATGTTAAATGCTATCGGGAAGTTTAAAATTATTTTTAAGTCAACCCTCGTAGGGCTTATCTGAAAGACTATGGGTCTTTGAACATTGTCGTTCTAAGCTTAAGTCAAATATTTAATTTTCGATTCAAAATCACTTTTTATTTTAAATGGACAGTTATTTATATTTTAATAAGCTATAACAAAAATTAAGACATCCTTAATTATCGATTTTTTATCGAAAGAAACCATTTTTCATAAATAACTTCATTTTTTATGACTTGCACTTGTCCTACAAAAAACGAAATATTTCGAAAAATTGCAAAAATTAGCAATGGAACTCTTTGTTTTTAAATAAAATAATAGCAGGGGATAACAAAAAGACTTAAAATTCAGATATACTTTGATATATTTTTTTTTAAACTCAACTTATTTAAATTTATGTGCCTCAAAAAATAGCACTTTTAATTAAATTAATTATAAAAGTAATATCACATAAAAATAAACCAAAAAACGTTTGTATCACCTCTTAATATATCCATAATTAATATTCAAGAGAAAAAAAATTTATAACTAGAAACACTTTCTTGAACGAGATCAATAGTTGCATGCGAAAATCGAAATCAAAACTAAGTAAAAAAATAAAAGTTCTTTTTCTGCATATAAAAATCCCGCTAATCAATGCAGAAGAAAAAAACAACAATTGAAAATAATAAATTACAGTTGCTAAACATGTTTTTGATAGACTCCACAGCATTGTAGATCTCAAACGCATATTTAGTTTTTTGATTTTTGTCCACTGGTCGACGCACTGTGCGGCGGCGGCGCGGCGCTACCGATTTCTTTAGGGAATAACCCTCTTACAATTTATTTGTTAAAAACGGATTGTTTTTGATTGATTTTTCGAACCAGCCAGCGGAACCAACAGACATTGCCCTTATAAAACAGATTCACGAATTGAACAAGTACTAGTACGTTTTAGTGCTTCCAAATAGTTTATTTCAGTTATTCTCGAATACTCAAAATTTGATCAAAATTGGTGCAGGTGTTTAAAAGAACTTTAGTCACATATGCGGCACACACATAGGATATAGATTGATTGTATTGGCGTTTTTTTTGTGTATATATCTTCATTACATTACGTACTGTGTGTCTGCTTAGCTTTGCAATGTTGAACTCTTTTCCACTTTTTCTAAAGGTATTCCATTAAAATGTATTACGTTTTTTTTTTTTTATCAAATAATAGTATCCTGTAAGTTTGAACGTTGAAGTCGTCTTTTACCAATTCTGATAGTGTGTATGTAGGATGTTTTCAACAATCACAATTGCTACACAATTAGAATTTCCTCGAAATACACCCCTATCTCGAAGACAAACACGGACTGACATCACAACGACAACAATTACAATAATTCACTTTTACTTTTCTTCAGAAAACAAAAAACGAAAACAATCAAAATGATATCCGTCCGTACCTTTGTACATACATAAAACTGTACTCCTTTACTCGAGGTTTCCAAAGAGTATGAAACCTTCGACTCGAATGAAATTTTCCCAAGTCATTCATAAATAAAAGACTTAAAGAAAAGTAAGAGATTTACTAAGGATTCAAGTTGGAATGAACATGTGCATATGTTGAGCTTAGTCCTAAGAACTTTTCGAAGGCTTTTCATGTTAAAGTTAACGGGGATTTTATGAGTTTTCTCATATTCTTTCTGGATTATGCGTACGTTCAAGCGCAAGGCAAATTTAGAGTTATTTTAAAGTTTATGTGTTTCTTTAAAGGTTTCGGGTTTTTAGGTAATAGTTAAACAGAAGAACTAAAAAACAAAAAAACTCCAGAAAAAGTTGTCTCCACACCAAGGATCTTAATTCCCCTTTTTACCACGTCCCAAGCTTTGTTGATGAACAGATCATAAACAGTATTATTTCTTCATTATTTGTATATGCAAAGCAAACACACCAAATAAACAAGCAGAGATATCTTGAAGGTTCAACATGTTTTTTGACAACTTAAGTTTTCTCCTTGTGTTTTTCTGCCTTCTTCGTTTTTTGTTTCTTATTGATTTTCATTGCATAACATCAAACCGATAGAAATTGCAATTTCGTACTTGAGTCACATACCTACTCATGTGCTGGAAACATTTGTAAAATTGTTCGCCTTCTTCACATAAAACACAAACAAAAATCCTTACTATATTTTGACAATACACATCCGAACAAGTGTTTTCAGTGCAGACATTCCAACAGTCGAGAAAAAAGAACTTTTATGTTTTTTGGTGCATGAAAAAAACATGGGAAAAATGAAATTAATAATACAACTCTCTATATAGCATCTTCTGATGGAAGTATTCTGAATGAAATTTGACAATTCAGGAAGAAAGTAATCCTTGAATGTCGACAGATATGACAATGCAGAAAATAGAAATCAGGTAAATTTTGCTTTCTTGAAAGGAGAAAGAGTTCCTTCAAAAAATTCCTATCAAGGAGAAAAAGAACATTTTTTTTTATGTATTTGTCTAGGGGATGGGTGTTTGGATATGATGTCGTTTTCTATATTTTATTCAATCACTCTTCTTTTGTACAGAAGAATGTGTGCATTTTTGAAGCATTTTCAATTGAATGGAATTTAAGAAATTTAACTTACTTCAGGTAAATCGAATTGTGTTTAAAATATGTAAAAAAAATGTTGAAGATGAAGAATTGTGTATGATCCAGGAATTTAAACTTTAATACAAGTTTCGAATATTTACCTAAAAAAGAAGAGAAGAAATAAGTTGTAGTATGCAGTTGGAGAATTTTGTAGGAAAATGCAATAAAAGTTCAACAATTGTTCTGGGGGAAAATTAAAGCTAAAAGTGGTAATAAATTTTTATTTTCGAATTTTTATTTTGAATATTTCAATCACAAGTTTTTAATCAAACTTTGTGATGCTTAATTTACAAGGGCTGGGTTAAAGGTACTCGTCGGTATCAAAGGTCTGCCTGAGGAAACCACATATATATCAATTCTTACTAAAACTCTTATATAAAACTAATCTTATATAGTTAGTACAATAGCGCCACGGCCTCGAAGTGAGCGGAAGTCTCGTAAGGAAATAATGTAGTCTGTTTCTACTGCCTCAGCCTTAGAGTGAGGATACTCGAACGGAGGTAGAACAGCCGCTGCCTCAAAGTGGTGGGGATTCTGGGAAGTAGGTAAATTAGCCCAGCCTTAAAGGAAGGGGGATTCTCGAAAAGAGGCAAAATATCCAATCGCCATAGATTCAAGATGAGGGGGAATTTCGGAAGGAGGTAAAGCAAAAAACTATTCGGTCAAAATTAGGAACAATCTTAAATGCCCTAAGCACCATTCCATAAATCGTTAAAAATTTACTTGAAGCTTTAAGCAGTGGGAGAACTACTACTATAACTACTTCGTAGGATTTTCGATTTTCCTAAAAAATTCCACTTCTACTTCACAAAGTTTTAGTAAAAACTAGTAGTGAATTTTAAAAAGTCAAAAAAACTTAAATTCTCAAAATATGCGTAATGTTTATCGTATCCTTGGTAGAAGTTATCTGCATATAAATTGAGATGATTTATAATCTGAGTGCTACGGTTGCTAGCTGTTTTATAGTCCGGGTGCACGCAGTTGCATTTTTTATTGCTCTTTTTCTTTTTTATGGCTGGTTGGTCAGGGAAGTAGGGCTGGAGTATGAGTCTTCGTTACAACATGACATTAAGGTTATAGATTATTTTTAAAAATGGGCCCGACAGTTCCGTATGTCTGTCATTTCCGCGTGAAAGGACTTAACCGACTAAAAATTTTTCGCACAAGACTTTTTTTAAATTTTATTTCAGGGAAGTGTTCATACAATTTTTTTGGCTGAATTTAAAAAAGACAATCTCATACTGCAGCCACAGAGCGTTAAGAAAGACAAACAAGGTATTAACCGACTAAAGGTCAACAAAGCTGCACGTGCCGTTGGCTTGCCAGTGCCAATCAAACGTGGAACAGCAAGAAATGCCGGAAGATTTGCGAAAAGGCGTAATATGTCTCATACAGAGTTCAGCAATTGTATACCCTATAAGATTGTGACAATTCAACTTCTATCATACCAATGTTCGCGGCATAATGAGAGGAAAACAGCGTGTTTTTCAATAAGGCCTTTGTAAGAATTAGGATAAAAGCGACAAAAACTGGCTTGACGATAGATTTGAGCATAAAGAAGTACATGCTGGCTTCGAAGAAGTACACCCAACACCAACAACTCGGGCAAAACGTTACAATAGAAGCATTTAACTTCAAAGTAGTAGATCAGTGTTTTGGAATGTGCTGCAGAGAAGCTGGAAAACATCAACAACTCACCCTATATCTACAATATATTGCATTTTCATTTCTCATTAAATTGTATGCTCTAATCTCTTTGTAACGGCCAATGCAGATATTGCTCTTATTTTTTTTGTTTGCCTTATGTTTAAATTAGTTACATACTTAAATAGAGTACTCAATGCTTTTTTGTTGCTTTTGCTGCTTGACCATCATTGCGTTAACTACAAAAAATTGTTTAGCTCCGCAAATTCTCTAATCAAATTTCTTTGGCATACTTTACTTATTCATTAGAACAATTTTGCATTATTTAAAATTATTATAATAAACCATAATTTAAATGAAATAAATTGTTGCCAATTTAATTTCGATTCATTTTATGGTCCTTCGTGGTCGGATCTCTTAAACAATTTTTTCGTTTTTTTTGGACATTTGTGACACGTGATCGTGGTAAGACTTTAACCGAGCTGCAATTGATTTAAAAAGCTGCACTTAATCGTTGCATATGGCAATTGATGGTGATGTGAAGGAATGATTTTTTTTTTATTAGTGCATGCTAGAAATCGTATAATTTATGTTTTTTTGTTAATTATATATGTATACATATGTATAAACTGTGAGACAATTGATGAGTGATATCAAGCGCGCATAGAAAAAGGACAAAGACTTAAACACGTGAATAACTCTTATACTCTTGCCATTTCTATATTCTACATAAATTAATTAAAAATTATGAATGCGATCAAAGTTAAACGTGGTTCCGCTAAAGGTACCCTAACACGTGCAGCACAGTATGCAGAGTCGCTGCCACTAGACATTACTCTTGCTGAACTTGAGATTCGATTGGAAAGGCTTAACCAAGTTTGGTCAGATTTTTCGTCTTTAAATTATGAGTTATGTGAGTTTTGTGATGATGAAAACTTCGTGGACCCGGGTCCTGAATTGGAAATATTCGAAGAAAAATATTAAAAGACGCATTCAATCTTCACAAATAAAATTCGTCAATTGAATTCTCAAAATAACAGTGCTGATGACTCAATAATAGAAAAATTAGCAGATCAACAGACTTCTTTTTTAAGAACTTTAAATTCCGCGACACAAAAATCATCGGTTAAGCTTCCTACAGCTAATATTCCTATTTTCGATGGAAAGTATGAAGACTGGCCTGAGTTTAAAGATCTTTTTTTGAGTTCGGTTGACCGTAACACAAACTTGAGCGGTGCTCAAAAGTCGCAGTACCTTAAGTCGTTTCTGCGCGGTGGTGCTTCGGGTTTATTAAAGCACATGCGGTGTTCGGAAGAAAATTATGTTGAGGCATAGGATAGATTAGAAGCGAGATACGAAAAAAAATAATCTTATTGTTCAGGCCTTTGTTGAATCTTTTCTTTCGTTACCATCGGCTAATTCTGAAAACATTCAGGTACTCCGTAAGCTTACAGATGGAGCAGACGAGGTCATCCGAGGGTTAAATGCATTACAATATAATAATCGCGATACGTGGCTAATATATTTGCTATTGCAAAAGGTCGATCCAGACACACGACAGGCGTGGGCTGATAACTTGGGAGCACAAGAAGACGCCACAATAGATCAGTTTATGACTTTCTTACAGACAAGGTGTAGTAATTTAGAGGCGTGTACTTCACTCACCACAACACGAAAGAAAACCATTACACCAGTTCGGTCACACTTAGTGGAATCAACGCAAAACTGTCCTAAATGTCATGGTGGTCACATTTTACCTCAATGTACAGATTTCATTAGTCTCGATGTCGTTTCTCGTCGCGATTTTGTCAAAAAACATTCAATTTGTTTTAATTGTCTCCGTTAAGGTCATGGTGCGTATAAATGTCGGTCAAATTTTCGGTGTAAAACATGCAAGGCGCGTCATCACTCATTGGTTCATCCTACACACAATTCAGTAACCGAGCATTCTTCTTCGAATAACATTCAACGTAATAATGAATCATCGATTCCGAATCCTCCGATTGTTTCCAATCATTCGCTTGAATCTTCTCGTCCATCTCAAACAATTCTCACCACAGCAATTGTTAAGATTCAAGATAGCCAGGGATGTTTTCAAACTATACGCATTTTGCTCGATACAGGTTCTCAGGTCTCGTTTATAACCGAACATGCTATTCAACGCCTGGGCCTTAAACGCAAACGATCTCGAATTCCAATTACTGGAATTGCTTCAACTTCAGCTGGTGTAACTAATGGATTAGTTACCGCCAATCTTCACTCTCGATTCAACTCTAAATTCGTTGAAGTTGATTGTTTCATAATTTCAAAACTTACTTCAGTATTACCTTCCTGTTCCATAGTTAACATTGATCCAAGTCGTCTATCATTCGATCTAGCAGATCCAACTTTCACTAAGCCTGGTGAAATTGATATTTTGATTGGAGCAGATAAGGTGTTCAGCATCATAACTGGCTCTGCAACCCCAGCAGAGCATGAATTACCGGAAAGGATTCCTATTATTTTTGGTTGGGTTGTAGCTGGTCAATTTAATCAGAATACTTCTGGACTTGTCATATTCTGTACTCAGTTAGATACCAGCCAAGACTTTGACCTCGAGAGGTTTTGGAGATTGGAGGAAGTTTCTACTGCACCCGTTCTTTCTTTAGAAGAACAACAAGCTGAAGATAGTTTTGTGAATACTCATATTCGTCATTCTGATGGGAAATTTATGGTGGAATTGCCTTTCAAGCCCAATCAAAGAACTTTTTTCGGAAACTCTTTTTCAATTGCTTACAATCGTCTCCAGTCAATTGAAAGAAAGTTCGCATCGAATCCTGATTTAAAAGGTCAATATTCAAGGTTTATGAACGAATATTTGGAATTAGGACACATGAAAGAGGTGCCGTCGAATGAGATTGCAGTTGATAACAACAGGTGTTACTACTTACCCCATCATGCTGTATTTAAGAGCGATAGTAGCACGACTTAAATTAGAGTAGTCTTTGACGGTTCCGCCAAAAGTTACAGTAGTATATCGTTAAACGAATGTCTTCTCGTAGGCCCTACAATTCAGCGTGATATATTCTCGATATGCCTTAGATTTCGACGACACAAATACACAATATCGGGAGATATAGAGAAAATGTATCGTGAGATATGGGTGTCTCCTAAGCATGCCGATTTTCAAAGAATAGTATGGCGGGAAACACCTGAAAGCCCAGTCAGACATTATCGCCTTCTTACGGTCACCTATGGCACTACGTCAGCACCTTTCTTAGCGGTTCGCTCCCTCCAACAAGTCACTCTTGAATCCGCTCTTTCACATCCTCCGGGGCAGATTCTATCAAGCTGCGAACGGATCTAGTCGAATTACTAAAATCTGCTGGCTTCCATCTCAGAAAATGGACAACCAACTGCTGGCCTTTGCTTTTGTCTATACCAGAGGAACAGAGAGAGCTGTCTCCAGTGGATTTTGAGGAATCAAATTCATTGAAATTATTAGGATTGCAATGGTGTCCATCGAGAGACTGTTTTTCTTATCAGGTTCGCTTGGATACATCCAAAACTGTCACTAAAGTCGAATACTTTCGGAAGCATCTAGAATTTTTGACCCAATCGGATTTTTGACCCCAGTTGTCGTTGGGGTGAAGATAATTATGCAGAACTTCTCGAGAGAAAAATTATCTTGGGACGAAGTAGTTCCAGAGCATTTGATCGATCGTTGGACATTAATTCATCAAGATCTTCATCAACTTGAAAATTTAAGTATCCCTAGAATAATGTGGTCAGACAAAAACAATTATGAACTACATGGCTTCTGCGATGCTTCTTTAGACGCCTATGCAGCCGTCGTTTATTGCAGGAGTGTGAACCCAGATGGAAGTTTTATGGTTTCTTTGGTAGCAGCTAAAACTAAAGTAGCACCCATAAAAATACTTTCGCTTCCCAGACTTGAACTCTGTGGAGCTCTTCTATTAACCCGTCTATTAAATAAAATTCAGATGTCTTTACAGGAGAAAGAATCTAGAATCTTTGCTTGGACGGATTCATCTATAGTTCTCCATTGGTTGTCTGCAATCCCAAAAAGATGGTCCGTATTCATTGGCAATCTAACCTCGGAGATTTTGTCTTTATTGCCTCGTAAGATGTGGAATCACGTACGCTCGGCCAGCAACCCGGCAGATATTGCTTCTCGTGGTGTTTCACCATCGCATTTGTGTGCAAATGAGATGTGGTGGAAGGGACCTCATTGGTTGAGCTTGGATAGACATTTTTGGTCTACATCATCCCCCGTTCCTGAAGAATTTTCAAAAGAAGAGCTAGAAGAGAAAAAATTACCTGAAGGCAAGACAAAGGTATTTTTATCTAATTTAGAAACAGACAACATCATGGATCCACTTATTGTCGACACATTGATTAAAAATTTATCTAACTGGAATAAAATTATTCGTCTAGATGCATATGTGCGCCGGTTCTTACGTAATTACTATGTTCGAGACAATAAATATCGAATTGTTGGACCCTTGTCTACAAAGGAACTTGAACAAGCTAAAATTGTTATTATAAAAAAGGTGCAGTATTCGTTGTTTTCGTTCGAAATCGATGCCCATCAAGTTAGCACTACAACTTTGGAATTTAAAAAAAAGTAATTATGCAATTAATTGTCGTGAATTTGTCGCGTACTTATTTTAAAAGTTAGCCCCTGGTAGTGCTAACTTGATGCGAAAGTTAGCACTACAACCCCAGATTAGCTTAACTGGACATCCAAACCGAAAACTGAGTATGCAGATAATTGTCGTGATTTTGTCGCTGGTAAGTAGCGAAACAAAAAAATTCCAAAAAATTTTTTGGAATTTTTGGAATTTTTTTTTTTTAAATGACCCCTGGTAGATGCCCATCAAGTTAGCACTACAACTTTGGAATTTAAAAAAAGTAATTATGCAATTAATTGTCGTGAATTTGTCGTAAATTTGTCGTGAAACAAAAAAATTTGTCGCGTACTTATTTTAAAAGTTAGCCCCTGGTAGTGCTAACTTGATGCGAAAGTTAGCACTACAACCCCAGATTAGCTTAACTGGACATCCAAACCGAAAACTGAGTATGCAGATAATTGTCGTGATTTTGTCGCTGGTAAGTAGCGAAACAAAAAAAATTCCAAAATTTTTTTTTGGAATTTTTGGAATTTTTTTTTTTTAATTAAGTTAGCACTACCACAACAGATTAGTTAAACTGGACAAGCAAACCGAAAACAAAGTATGCAGATAATTGTCGTGATTTTGTCGCTGGTAAGTAGCGAAACAAAAAAAATTCCAAAATTTTTTTTGGAATTTTTGGATTTTTTTTTTTTTAAATGACCCCTGGTAGTGCTAACTTGATGCGAAAGTTAGCACTACAACCCCAGATTAGCTTAACTGGACATCCAAACCGAAAACTGAGTATGCAGATAATTGTCGTGATTTTGTCGCTGGTAAAAGCGAAACAAAAAAAATTCCAAAAATTTTTTGGGATTTTTTTTTTTTAAATGACCCCTGGTAGTGCTAACTTGATGCGAAAGTTAGCACTACAACCCCAGATTAGCTTAACTGGACATCCAAACCGAAAACTGAGTATGCAGATAATTGTCGTGATTTTGTCGCTGGTAAATAGCGAAACAACAAAAATTCCAAAAAATTTTTTGGAATTTTTGGAATTTTTTTTTTTTAAATGACCCCTGGTAGTGCTAACTTGATGCGAAAGTCAGCACTACAACCCCAGATTAGCTTAACTGGACATCCAAACCGAAAACTGAGTATGCAGATAATTGTCGTGATTTTGTCGCTGGTAAGTAGCGAAACAAAAAAAAATTCCAAAATTTTTTTTGGATTTTTGGAATTTTTTTTTTAAAAATGACCCCTTGGGCAAAAAGTTGCAAAATTTGAAAATTTAGAAAAATTTCCCTAACACGTGGTAATAATAAGTGATTGCAGTCAAGGGCCGACCGGTTCTTATCTAAAGGCGCGACAAAATTGTTTATGGCATTTTTGGCAAGAAGGAGTCTTACGACAATTGTTGTCAACAAATTTGGTTCAAAAAAGCATTTAGGGAACAAAATTTCATATGGTAGTGCTAGGTTAGGAAATTTTCGAAAATCATCCCATATTCATAAACTAAGGGCGCGACAAATTTTTTTTATGAATATTTTGATTTATCTTGTTGATATTTATTGTATTAAGACAAAATGTATTATAGTCTTGGGCAAAAAGTTGCAAAATTTGAAAATTTAGAAAAATTTCCCTAACACGTGGTAATAATAAGTGATTGCAGTCAAGGGCCGACCGGTTCTTATCTAAAGGCGCGACAAAATTGTTTATGGCATTTGTGGCAAGAAGGAGTCTTACGACAATTGTTGTCAACAAATTTGGTTCAAAAAAGCATTTAGGGAACAAAATTTCATATGGTAGTGCTAGGTTAGGAAATTTTCGAAAATCATCCCATATTCATAAACTAAGGGCGCGACAAATTTTTGTAATGAATATTTTGATTTATCTTGTTGATATTTATTGTATTATGACAAAATGTATTATAGTCTAGGGCAAAAAGTTGCAAAATTTGAAAATTTAGAAAAATTTCCCTAACACGTGGTAATATACAGGGTGATTCACGAGCGTTGTGCCAAAAAGCTAGAGCGTGTAGGTTGAGTTGAGACAAGAAAAAAATCGTATGGGCAGGGGGGGGGGTCTATTCCCCCCCGTTTAGCCGGGAGGGGCAATTTTCTGAAAAATTGACTTATTTTGTAAAAAAAAATATTAAAAATCAACGGCTTAGTTTACAACACCGTGCTATACCTTTCTGAAAAGCTAAAAACTTCTTCTTTCACTTTGTTTTTAAAATAAATTGTTTTAACGAATAGTTTTAAAAAAATAAATTTTCAAACTCAAAATTTTCAAAAAAAAAGCCAAAAAAAATTTTTGAACTAATTTTTTTCAAAATTTTATGTAATTAAGTACTAATTTTGTTTTAAAATTTCAATGTCTTTGTTAATTTTTAGTCGAAAACAGAAAACCGGATGCAAAAATGTCTTTTCGTTTTTGAGAAATTAAAAAAAAAAACCAAAACCACTTTTTTCTAAGAAAATCTTTGTTTTTATTTTTACTTATCTGGACTTCTAGTATAATTTACTAGTTTAATTTATAAATTTATTTTTTTGTAATTGGAGTTTAATGAGGACTCAATAAAGTAGAAAAGTATTGGGTTTTCCCTGGATTAATCATTTTGTTCATTAGACGCCTATGCAGCCGTCGTTTATTGCAGGAGTGTGAACCCAGATGGAAGTTTTATGGTTTCTTTGGTAGCAGCTAAAACTAAAGTAGCACCCATAAAAATACTTTCGCTTCCCAGACTTGAACTCTGTGGAGCTCTTCTATTAACCCGTCTATTAAATAAAATTCAGATGTCTTTACAGGAGAAAGAATCTAGAATCTTTGCTTGGACGGATTCATCTATAGTTCTCCATTGGTTGTCTGCAATCCCAAAAAGATGGTCCGTATTCATTGGCAATCTAACCTCGGAGATTTTGTCTTTATTGCCTCGTAAGATGTGGAATCACGTACGCTCGGCCAGCAACCCGGCAGATATTGCTTCTCGTGGTGTTTCACCATCGCATTTGTGTGCAAATGAGATGTGGTGGAAGGGACCTCATTGGTTGAGCTTGGATAGACATTTTTGGTCTACATCATCCCCCGTTCCTGAAGAATTTTCAAAAGAAGAGCTAGAAGAGAAAAAATTACCTGAAGGCAAGACAAAGGTATTTTTATCTAATTTAGAAACAGACAACATCATGGATCCACTTATTGTCGACACATTGATTAAAAATTTATCTAACTGGAATAAAATTATTCGTCTAGATGCATATGTGCGCCGGTTCTTACGTAATTACTATGTTCGAGACAATAAATATCGAATTGTTGGACCCTTGTCTACAAAGGAACTTGAACAAGCTAAAATTGTTATTATAAAAAAGGTGCAGTATTCGTTGTTTTCGTTCGAAATCGATGCCCATCAAGTTAGCACTACAACTTTGGAATTTAAAAAAAAGTAATTATGCAATTAATTGTCGTGAATTTGTCGCGTACTTATTTTAAAAGTTAGCCCCTGGTAGTGCTAACTTGATGCGAAAGTTAGCACTACAACCCCAGATTAGCTTAACTGGACATCCAAACCGAAAACTGAGTATGCAGATAATTGTCGTGATTTTGTCGCTGGTAAGTAGCGAAACAAAAAAATTCCAAAAAATTTTTTGGAATTTTTGGAATTTTTTTTTTTTAAATGACCCCTGGTAGATGCCCATCAAGTTAGCACTACAACTTTGGAATTTAAAAAAAGTAATTATGCAATTAATTGTCGTGAATTTGTCGTAAATTTGTCGTGAAACAAAAAAATTTGTCGCGTACTTATTTTAAAAGTTAGCCCCTGGTAGTGCTAACTTGATGCGAAAGTTAGCACTACAACCCCAGATTAGCTTAACTGGACATCCAAACCGAAAACTGAGTATGCAGATAATTGTCGTGATTTTGTCGCTGGTAAGTAGCGAAACAAAAAAAATTCCAAAATTTTTTTTTGGAATTTTTGGAATTTTTTTTTTTTAATTAAGTTAGCACTACCACAACAGATTAGTTAAACTGGACAAGCAAACCGAAAACAAAGTATGCAGATAATTGTCGTGATTTTGTCGCTGGTAAGTAGCGAAACAAAAAAAATTCCAAAATTTTTTTTGGAATTTTTGGATTTTTTTTTTTTTAAATGACCCCTGGTAGTGCTAACTTGATGCGAAAGTTAGCACTACAACCCCAGATTAGCTTAACTGGACATCCAAACCGAAAACTGAGTATGCAGATAATTGTCGTGATTTTGTCGCTGGTAAAAGCGAAACAAAAAAAATTCCAAAAATTTTTTGGGATTTTTTTTTTTTAAATGACCCCTGGTAGTGCTAACTTGATGCGAAAGTTAGCACTACAACCCCAGATTAGCTTAACTGGACATCCAAACCGAAAACTGAGTATGCAGATAATTGTCGTGATTTTGTCGCTGGTAAATAGCGAAACAACAAAAATTCCAAAAAATTTTTTGGAATTTTTGGAATTTTTTTTTTTTAAATGACCCCTGGTAGTGCTAACTTGATGCGAAAGTCAGCACTACAACCCCAGATTAGCTTAACTGGACATCCAAACCGAAAACTGAGTATGCAGATAATTGTCGTGATTTTGTCGCTGGTAAGTAGCGAAACAAAAAAAAATTCCAAAATTTTTTTTGGATTTTTGGAATTTTTTTTTTAAAAATGACCCCTTGGGCAAAAAGTTGCAAAATTTGAAAATTTAGAAAAATTTCCCTAACACGTGGTAATAATAAGTGATTGCAGTCAAGGGCCGACCGGTTCTTATCTAAAGGCGCGACAAAATTGTTTATGGCATTTTTGGCAAGAAGGAGTCTTACGACAATTGTTGTCAACAAATTTGGTTCAAAAAAGCATTTAGGGAACAAAATTTCATATGGTAGTGCTAGGTTAGGAAATTTTCGAAAATCATCCCATATTCATAAACTAAGGGCGCGACAAATTTTTTTTATGAATATTTTGATTTATCTTGTTGATATTTATTGTATTAAGACAAAATGTATTATAGTCTTGGGCAAAAAGTTGCAAAATTTGAAAATTTAGAAAAATTTCCCTAACACGTGGTAATAATAAGTGATTGCAGTCAAGGGCCGACCGGTTCTTATCTAAAGGCGCGACAAAATTGTTTATGGCATTTGTGGCAAGAAGGAGTCTTACGACAATTGTTGTCAACAAATTTGGTTCAAAAAAGCATTTAGGGAACAAAATTTCATATGGTAGTGCTAGGTTAGGAAATTTTCGAAAATCATCCCATATTCATAAACTAAGGGCGCGACAAATTTTTGTAATGAATATTTTGATTTATCTTGTTGATATTTATTGTATTATGACAAAATGTATTATAGTCTAGGGCAAAAAGTTGCAAAATTTGAAAATTTAGAAAAATTTCCCTAACACGTGGTAATATACAGGGTGATTCACGAGCGTTGTGCCAAAAAGCTAGAGCGTGTAGGTTGAGTTGAGACAAGAAAAAAATCGTATGGGCAGGGGGGGGGGTCTATTCCCCCCCGTTTAGCCGGGAGGGGCAATTTTCTGAAAAATTGACTTATTTTGTAAAAAAAAATATTAAAAATCAACGGCTTAGTTTACAACACCGTGCTATACCTTTCTGAAAAGCTAAAAACTTCTTCTTTCACTTTGTTTTTAAAATAAATTGTTTTAACGAATAGTTTTAAAAAAATAAATTTTCAAACTCAAAATTTTCAAAAAAAAAGCCAAAAAAAATTTTTGAACTAATTTTTTTCAAAATTTTATGTAATTAAGTACTAATTTTGTTTTAAAATTTCAATGTCTTTGTTAATTTTTAGTCGAAAACAGAAAACCGGATGCAAAAATGTCTTTTCGTTTTTGAGAAATTAAAAAAAAAAACCAAAACCACTTTTTTCTAAGAAAATCTTTGTTTTTATTTTTACTTATCTGGACTTCTAGTATAATTTACTAGTTTAATTTATAAATTTATTTTTTTGTAATTGGAGTTTAATGAGGACTCAATAAAGTAGAAAAGTATTGGGTTTTCCCTGGATTAATCATTTTGTTCATTGAAAACGTCTGCCATTGACCTTTCACATCTAGCTCTCCGTGCTCTCGTCGGCGGATTCTTGAAAACATGCTACGACTTGGGCGCCATCTATTGGGATATCTTTCAGCGTAGAGTCTGTCGGCTTCCCGATCTCGACAACAAGTTAAACCGTAGCAGAAGTTCCTGTCCGCTAACTCTTCTCGAACATATGAGTTTGTTATTTTTATGTGTTGATGAATTAATATTTTAATTGTAAATGGTTGTTAAGTAAATATGCGGTGCCTTTTATTAACCTTTAGGTTGTTAATTGTTTTTTCATTCAAGAAAAATTTCGGTTTAATTATCTTAAGCCCCCAGCAGGTAGAACCCTTCGCCGGCGAGTGGCCGCAGCCCCAGGTATAGTAAGAAAAAATTGCAGATCAGTTTTCAGACGTTTTCAATGAACAAAATGATTAATCCAGGGAAAATCCAATACTTTTCTACTTTATTGAGTCCTCATTAAACTCCAATTACAAAAAAATAAATTTATAAATTAAACTAGTAAATTATACTAGAAGTCCAGATAAGTAAAAATAAAAACAAAGATTTTCTTAGAAAAAAGTGGTTTTGGTTTTTTTTTAATTTCTCAAAAACGAAAAGACATTTTTGCATCCGGTTTTCTGTTTTCGACTAAAAATTAACAAAGACATTGAAATTTTAAAACAAAATTAGTACTTAATTACATAAAATTTTGAAAAAAATTAGTTCAAAAAATTTTTTTTGGCTTTTTTTTTTGAAAATTTTGAGTTTGAAAATTTATTTTTTTAAAACTATTCGTTAAAACAATTTATTTTAAAAACAAAGTGAAAGAAGAAGTTTTTAGCTTTTCAGAAAGGTATAGCACGGTGTTGTTAACTAAGCCGTTGATTTTTAATATTTTTTTTTACAAAATAAGTCAATTTTTCAGAAAATTGCCCCTCCTGGCTAAACGGAGGGGAATAGACCCCCCCCCCTCCCATACGATTTTTTTCTTGTCTCAACTCAACCTACACGCTCTAGCTTTTTGGCACAACGCTCGTGAATCACCCTGTATAATGATTGCAGTCAAGGGCCGACTGCTTCTTATATAAAGGCGCGACAAAATTGTTTATGGCATTTTTGGCAAGAAGGAGTCTTACGACAATTGTTGTCAACAAATTTGGTTCAAAAAAGCATTTAGGGAACAAAATTTCATATGGTAGTGCTAGGTTAGGAAATTTTCGAAAATCATCCCATATTCATAAACTAAGGGCGCGACAAATTTTTTTTATGAATATTTTGATTTATCTTGTTGATATTTATTGTATTAAGACAAAATGTATTATAGTCTTGGGCAAAAAGTTGCAAAATTTGAAAATTTAGAAAAATTTCCCTAACACGTGGTAATAATAAGTGATTGCAGTCAAGGGCCGACTGCTTCTTATATAAAGGCGCGACAAAGTTGTTTATGGCATTTTTGGCAAGAAGGAGTCTTACGACAATTGTTGTCAACAAATTTGGTTCAAAAAAGCATTTAGGGAAAAAAATTTCAAATGGTAGTGCTAGGTTAGGAAATTTTCGAAAATCATCCCATATTCATAAACTAAGGGCGCGACAAATTTTTTTTATGAATATTTTGATTTATCTTGTTGATATTTATTGTATTACAATAAAATTTATTGTAGTGTTGCACAAAAAGTTGAAGAAATTAAAAATTGAAAAACAAATTGATTGCAGTGAGGAATTTTTTTTTTCGCTTCTTTTCAGCCACCAAATCACGTCAATTATCTACATATTTTGTTTTCGGTTTGGATGTCCAGGGGTCATTTAAAAAAAAAAAATCCAAAAAAATTTCTGGAATTTTTTTTGTTTCGGTACTTACCAGCGACAAAATTACGACAATTATCTGTATACTTTGTTTTCGGTTTGGATGTCCAATTTAGCTAAAATGGGGTGGTAGTGCTAACTTTCGCATCAAGTTAGCACTACCAGGGGTCATTAAAAAAAAAAATCCAAAAATTCCAAAAAAAATTTTGGAATTTTTTTTGTTTCGCTACTTACCAGCGACAAAATCACGACAATTATCTGCATACTTTGTTTTCGGTTTGCTTGTCCAGTTTAACTAATCTGTTGTGGTAGTGCTAACTTAATTAAAAAAAAAAATTCCAAAAATTCCAAAAAAAATTTTGGAATTTTTTTTTGTTTCGCTACTTACCAGCGACAAAATCACGACAATTATCTGCATACTTTGTTTTCGGTTTGCTTGTCCAGTTTAACTAATCTGTTGTGGTAGTGCTAACTTAATTAAAAAAAAAAAAATTCCAAAAATTCCAAAAAAAATTTTGGAATTTTTTTTTGTTTCGCTACTTACCAGCGACAAAATCACGACAATTATCTGCATACTCAGTTTTCGGTTTGGATGTCCAGTTAAGCTAATCTGGGGTTGTAGTGCTAACTTTCGCATCAAGTTAGCACTACCAGGGGCTAACTTTTAAAATAAGTACGCGACAAATTTTTTTGTTTCACGACAAATTTACGACAAATTCACGACAATTAATTGCATAATTACTTTTTTTAAATTCCAAAGTTGTAGTGCTAACTTGATGGGCATCACTAAATCCAGAACTGAGTATGCAGATAGGTTTCTTGATTTTGCCGCTGAAAACTGGCATAGAGAAATACACATTTTTAAGAACCTTCAGAAAATTAACCCATTGAATTGGAATTTGAGTGTTTTGTCGCTGCAAAGTGGCAGCCACAAATATTTTCATTCAAACCCTCGACTAAGAAACAAACAAATATTTTTTGTTTTCTAATTCTCAGCTTAGATATATTAAAATTAGACGACTTCATTGTCAGTCGTTAAAAAGTGGCATGCACAAATATTTGGCTTTAATCCAGAAAACCAGAAAATTTATAATCCATAACTGAGAATGCAGATAATCGTCGTGATTTTGTCGCTGAAAAGTGGTATCCAGAATTGTATTGTTAATCTAGCTCAGAAAAGGAAAAGTACAATGATTCGGAAACTAACATTTATCGCTGGAAAGTGACAGTCAAAACTATTTTCGTTCAAAGCGCAAAATTACTGATAAAAACACATTCAAAATCTGCCATCTTCGGGAAATCGAAAAATTCAAATCACTCGCCACTAGCCACTCTGTACTAAATTTTGGATTGTAAAAGATACATAGTCGTTAATAGCAAATATCCATCCAAATAATATTATGACAGTTGTCAAATACTAGCTTGAAACCAAGAAAAGAATGACCCTGTACGATAAGGTGAAAGAAGTGCTGCATTGGTTAGGAATATTTGAAAAAAGTTCAATTAAGTCATATTTAACCCAAAACTACAATGGCCTTAAATTCATTTTACAATTCAACTCTATTTACCTATACATTTAAAATTACCTTACCTACTTCTATGTGAGCATTGATTTCCCTATAGCAATTAGATGTACTCCAAATTTCAAATTAAATAATGGTAGTCCAAAATTCTATAGGTACTCACTTTACTAAGTGCCCTAATTCGATGCTGTCAGAGTTCGAAAAGGTAATTTCCAATTACGCGCTCCAGTTGCTTTAGAATCATTCATATTTAACAAATTTCGTCCTCATGTGTTCGACAAACCAACCAGGTAGGTAATTAATATCATACGGTCAGAGTCAAGCTCACACATACCTTCATCCCACATATTATACAATTATTATCGACATCAACGTATGATGGTGAATTATGATAATACCCGGAATTTATGGATGCGTTATGCAGGTTCATAATATTCGAAGGTATAAGCTCATTAGTTGGGGTTATATTCCAAAGGATTATAATTACAATTCCTCACCTTTCCTTCCTTTCTTTCCCTTCGTTCGATTCGATTTACTAAATAACCTAACTCAACACAATTTATGGCTTATTCCAAAGTGCACCCAAGCCAAAATGGAAAGTAAAAAAATTCAAACAAACGAAATCGATATAGCTATTTGTGTAATCCCTCCGAATTACGCTACTCAACCTAATCCTGTCTGCATCATGGGTGTGTTAAGGGGTGGCTATGTGAACCTGGCACCCGACTTTTGAAAAAAAAAATTTCATTATTTATTTTGATAGGTTAGGGTAGGTAGTTGATTGTAGTGAATTTAATTTTTTTTGTAGTTGTACAGAAAAAAAAATTTTGACCATCAAAAAAATGTCAGCCCCCGAAAATAAAATTTCGAACTTTTTTTGCTTGTTTTCCATAGATATACGCTTGTAGATGATTGTAGTGAAGTTTTTTTTTTTTTTAAGTGAGACAGAAAAATTTATAAAAAAAAAAAAAAAAAAAATCGACCAAATTGTTCGACCACTACCTTTTTCATACTTTTCTCATACAAAAAAATTACTGAAATTAATTAACTTTAAAATAGAAATTACTTACTCTACAATAGAAACAAACCCTCATAGAGGTTTGTAGTGAAAAAAGAATTTTACTACAAACGATAAAAATGTCATTTTAAGCCATATAGAGGTTCGTAGTGCAAAATACTCCTACTACGAAACTTTAAAATCCGTTAACAAGCTAATGGACGTTTGTAGTGAAAAAATTACTTCACAACGAACGAAGCAACCCTCATAGAGGTTTGTAGTGAAAAAAGAATTTTACTACAAACGATAAAAATGTCATTTTAAGCCATATAGAGGTTCGTAGTGCAAAATACTCCTACTACGAAACTTTAAAATCCGTTAACAAGCTAATGGACGTTTGTAGTGAAAAAATTACTTCACTACAAACGAAAGCAACCCTCATAGAGGTTTGTAGTGAAAAAAGAATTTTACTACAAACGATAAAAATGTCATTTTAAGCCATATAGAGGTTCGTAGTGCAAAATACTCCTACTACGAAACTTTAAAATCCGTTAACAAGCTAATGGACGTTTGTAGTGAAAAAATTACTTCACTACAAACGAAAGCAACCCTCATAGAGGTTTGTAGTGAAAAAAGAATTTTACTACAAACGATAAAAATGTCATTTTAAGCCATATAGAGGTTCGTAGTGCAAAATACTCCTACTACGAAACTTTAAAATCCGTTAACAAGCTAATGGACGTTTGTAGTGAAAAAATTACTTCACTACAAACGAAAGCAACCCTCATAGAGGTTTGTAGTGAAAAAAGAATTTTACTACAAACGATAAAAATGTCATTTTAAGCCATATAGAGGTTCGTAGTGCAAAATACTCCTACTACGAAACTTTAAAATCCGTTAACAAGCTAATGGACGTTTGTAGTGAAAAAATTACTTCACTACAAACGAAAGCAACCCTCATAGAGGTTTGTAGTGAAAAAAGAATTTTACTACAAACGATAAAAATGTCATTTTAAGCCATATAGAGGTTCGTAGTGCAAAATACTCCTACTACGAAACTTTAAAATCCGTTAACAAGCTAATGGACGTTTGTAGTGAAAAAATTACTTCACTACAAACGAAAGCAACCCTCAAAAAGTTTTGTAGTGAAAAAAGAATTTTACTACAAACGATAAAAATGTCATTTTAAGCCATATAGAGGTTCGTAGTGCAAAATACTCCTACTACGAAACTTTAAAATCCGTTAACAAGCTAATGGACGTTTGTAGTGAAAAAATTACTTCACTACAAACGAAAGCAACCCTCATAGAGGTTTGTAGTGAAAAAAGAATTTTACTACAAACGATAAAAATGTCATTTTAAGCCATATAGAGGTTCGTAGTGCAAAATACTCCTACTACGAAACTTTAAAATCCGTTAACAAGCTAATGGACGTTTGTAGTGAAAAAATTACTTCACTACAAACGAAAGCAACCCTCAAAAAGTTTTGTAGTGAAAAAAGAATTTTACTACAAACGATAAAAATGTCATTTTAAGCCATATAGAGGTTCGTAGTGCAAAATACTCCTACTACGAAACTTTAAAATCCGTTAACAAGCTAATGGACGTTTGTAGTGAAAAAATTACTTCACTACAAACGAAAGCAACCCTCATAGAGGTTTGTAGTGAAAAAAGAATTTTACTACAAACGATAAAAATGTCATTTTAAGCCATATAGAGGTTCGTAGTGCAAAATACTCCTACTACGAAACTTTAAAATCCGTTAACAAGCTAATGGACGTTTGTAGTGAAAAAATTACTTCACTACAAACGAAAGCAACCCTCATAGAGGTTTGTAGTGAAAAAAGAATTTTACTACAAACGATAAAAATGTCATTTTAAGCCATATAGAGGTTCGTAGTGCAAAATACTCCTACTACGAAACTTTAAAATCCGTTAACAAGCTAATGGACGTTTGTAGTGAAAAAATTACATCACTACAAACAAAAGCAACCCTCATAAAGGTTTGTAGTGAAAAAAGAATTTTACTACAAACGATAAAAATGTCATTTTAAGCCATATAGAGGTTCGTAGTGCAAAATACTCCTACTACGAAACTTTAAAAGCCGTTAACAAAGCTAATGGACGTTTGTAGTAAAAAAAATTACTTCACTACAAACGAAAGCAACCCTCAAAGAGGTTTGTAGTGAAAAAAGAATTCTACTACAAACGATAAAAATGACAATTTTATCGTTTGTAGTAAAAAAAAAATTTCACTTACAAACCTCTATGAGGGTTGCTTTCGTTTCATTCGTTTCGTCCATTAGCTTGTTAACGGATTTTAAAGTTTCGTAGTAGGAGTATTTTGCACTACGAACCTCTATATGGCTTAAAATGACATTTTTATCGTTTGTAGTAAAATTCTTATTTCACTACAAACCTTTATGAGGGTTGCTTTTGTTTGTAGTGATGTAATTTTTTCACTACAAACGTCCATTAGCTTGTTAACGGATTTTAAAGTTTCGTAGTAGGAGTATTTTGCACTACGAACCTCTATATGGCTTAAAATGACATTTTTATCGTTTGTAGTAAAATTCTTTTTTCACTACAAACCTCTATGAGGGTTGCTTTCGTTTGTAGTGAAGTAATTTTTTCACTACAAACGTCCATTAGCTTGTTAACGGATTTTAAAGTTTCGTAGTAGGAGTATTTTGCACTACGAACCTCTATATGGCTTAAAATGACATTTTTATCGTTTGTAGTAAAATTCTTTTTTCACTACAAACCTCTATGAGGGTTGCTTTCGTTTGTAGTGAAGTAATTTTTTCACTACAAACGTCCATTAGCTTGTTAACGGATTTTAAAGTTTCGTAGTAGGAGTATTTTGCACTACGAACCTCTATATGGCTTAAAATGACATTTTTATCGTTTGTAGTAAAATTCTTTTTTCACTACAAACCTCTATGAGGGTTGCTTTCGTTTGTAGTGAAGTAATTTTTTCACTACAAACGTCCATTAGCTTGTTAACGGATTTTAAAGTTTCGTAGTAGGAGTATTTTGCACTACGAACCTCTATATGGCTTAAAATGACATTTTTATCGTTTGTAGTAAAATTCTTTTTTCACTACAAAACTTTTTGAGGGTTGCTTTCGTTTGTAGTGAAGTAATTTTTTCACTACAAACGTCCATTAGCTTGTTAACGGATTTTAAAGTTTCGTAGTAGGAGTATTTTGCACTACGAACCTCTATATGGCTTAAAATGACATTTTTATCGTTTGTAGTAAAATTCTTTTTTCACTACAAACCTCTATGAGGGTTGCTTTCGTTTGTAGTGAAGTAATTTTTTCACTACAAACGTCCATTAGCTTGTTAACGGATTTTAAAGTTTCGTAGTAGGAGTATTTTGCACTACGAACCTCTATATGGCTTAAAATGACATTTTTATCGTTTGTAGTAAAATTCTTTTTTCACTACAAACCTCTATGAGGGTTGCTTTCGTTTGTAGTGAAGTAATTTTTTCACTACAAACGTCCATTAGCTTGTTAACGGATTTTAAAGTTTCGTAGTAGGAGTATTTTGCACTACGAACCTCTATATGGCTTAAAATGACATTTTTATCGTTTGTAGTAAAATTCTTTTTTCACTACAAACCTCTATGAGGGTTGCTTTCGTTTGTAGTGAAGTAATTTTTTCACTACAAACGTCCATTAGCTTGTTAACGGATTTTAAAGTTTCGTAGTAGGAGTATTTTGCACTACGAACCTCTATATGGCTTAAAATGACATTTTTATCGTTTGTAGTAAAATTCTTTTTTCACTACAAACCTCTATGAGGGTTGCTTTCGTTTGTAGTGAAGTAATTTTTTCACTACAAACGTCCATTAGCTTGTTAACGGATTTTAAAGTTTCGTAGTAGGAGTATTTTGCACTACGAACCTCTATATGGCTTAAAATGACATTTTTATCGTTTGTAGTAAAATTCTTTTTTCACTACAAACCTCTATGAGGGTTGCTTCGTTCGTTGTGAAGTAATTTTTTCACTACAAACGTCCATTAGCTTGTTAACGGATTTTAAAGTTTCGTAGTAGGAGTATTTTGCACTACGAACCTCTATATGGCTTAAAATGACATTTTTATCGTTTGTAGTAAAATTCTTTTTTCACTACAAACCTCTATGAGGGTTTGTTTCTATTGTAGAGTAAGTAATTTCTATTTTAAAGTTAATTAATTTCAGTAATTTTTTTGTATGAGAAAAGTATGAAAAAGGTAGTGGTCGAACAATTTGGTCGATTTTTTTTTTTTTTTTTTTATAAATTTTTCTGTCTCACTTAAAAAAAAAAAAAACTTCACTACAATCATCTACAAGCGTATATCTATGGAAAACAAGCAAAAAAAGTTCGAAATTTTATTTTCGGGGGCTGACATTTTTTTGATGGTCAAAAAATTTTTTTTCTGTACAACTACAAAAAAAATTAAATTCACTACAATCAACTACCTACCCTAACCTATCAAAATAAATAATGAAATTTTTTTTTTTCAAAAGTCGGGTGCCAGGTTCACATAGCCTTAAGGGGTGGCCGCCCAACCAACAAAAAAGGGTTGATTAACACAGACGTTTTTTCCGCATCGACCACCCCATTTAACATCCACTCGCAATTCGGTCGAAAAATCATAAATTTATGAGAGGATGTCTTTCTGAAAATAAATGAGTGACCTTTTGCTGTGTTGCGCTGGTTCGGGGGTTCAAGTCAAACCAAAATTTCATTCAGAGCCTGGAACAGACGTCGAATCGAATTTCGCCAGAAGCTGTAGAGGATATATATTATTCAAATTTTCATTTGGGTTCACAATTATTTAGATTTATTGAATACTTTCAGGCTATCATGAAGCTGTTTGCACATTTATCAAAATCAGAAATGCTGTGTGCACGAAAAATAAAAAAAATTGAAAACCGTCCAGATTGTTTTGGGTTTTAATTCTTGTTGTTGAACTGTGATGCCTAGGGATGTTTTATTTGCTGTCGGGTTGTTGTAACCATGAGACTGACGCTGAATATAGTTTTTTAAAGGGATTGTAAGGACACTTCAGATTGAATGAGAACCATACAAATTACAAAGGGTAAAATCTGTTGCGAATCAACATCAGTTCCAGTTTTGTTTTTTTTTTTTTTAATTTTTGAAAAAAGGATACAATATTTCAAGAGTTGAGAATGGTTGCGCATGAGAGTAGGTTGAGTATGTCCATTGTCTTGATTCACAAATTAAAGGTTTTGGCGGTGATTATGATAGGGTTATAGAAAATTACATCCACTTAAAGGTTATTTACACGTGAAATTCGAGAGAAGGACTTTTTCTGTGGTGTGAAAAATATGTGTTTCCAACTTTATACAGAACGGAACGAACCTATATATTTTCATATTATGTGGTTAGTGAATTGTTAAGTTAATTACAGTCCACAGGATAATTTACATGCAGGAAAAACAATTCGATTTGTGTGTATGTCCTTTGGGGGTAATTTAATGTGATTTTTGCATGTAGCTGGGTAATAAGTTGTGAAAGCGAAAAACAATTCGATTGAAAGGATTTCGTTGTTTATTAATTATTTTAAACATTTGGATGGAAACAATTTGCACTCAACGATAACGACAACATAGAGTTAATGAAATGTTTGTTTTAAATAAATTTTCTGGTGGCAATAGAACTTATTATGAGTTTGATGGAGTGCGTTTTTTAAACTAATTGTTTGCCTATTTTTGCTAAGTGATGTTGTTTCTTAGCAAGCATTGAGATTGGGGTGCTGACAAGAACTTGGTGAAATAATAGTTTTTGTCACTTTTCAGCGATAAAATCACTTCATCATATTCAAAACGATTTATGTGGACACCTAGCGCATTAATTTGCGCATCACCAAAAACCTTTTAAGTAAAAAAAAAAAAATATATCAGTTGGATGGTTTTAATTTTTTATGTTCATATAAACTAGCTGACCAGACAAGCATCTTTCTGTCAAAAGCAATACAAAAAAATAATTATAACCACCCAATGAATTGTAATATTTTTAAGATTTCTCTTTTCGGCTGTTTTGAGAAAAGAAAAATCTTAAAAATATCACACAACACAAAAATTGGTCAAAACAAAAAATCCTATCAAAACTCAATGAATTCCACAGAAGATTTTATAATTTTCTAAAAGGTGGTTAATCAACCGTTCTAATTCTTTTTTTTTATGATAGCAAATCACTTGCAGTTAAATGCTCTGCAATAAAACAAAATGAGCTGGTGAGATGGAAAAAAAATCTTGATGTTAAGTTTCTATTTTTGTATTTGTATTTTAGCATCCACAATTTTTCCACCATTTAACTGTCCTTTCTTATAGTAAAGATTAAATGAACTCAAAAATATCCTTTTAAGAATTTATAAAGATCAACGTCTGTCGGGTCAGCTAGTAAATTAAGTTGTGAATCGAAATTAGTCTCCCTTTTAGAATAGTAGTTCCATTTTCAAGAACTTACTGCAGTACAATGTAATGTATGCTATGCCGTGTCCCCCATTTTGGTGAAATATGCAGCTTTACCTTTCGCAAGTGCATTTAAACATATCGTACGTATTCACAACTAATCTTTATCATATATATAACATTGTTTCAGGTGTTAGAACGAGTGTTATATCTCTAGCTTATAAAAAAAACTCTCCACAAAACAACGTTTGTCAGGTCCGCTAGTAATTGAATGCAAATCATTTGAAAAAATGCAAAACGTTGAAATCAAATCGGTTTGACCATTTAAAAGTAGCTTTGTAACAGAGAATCTGCACGGAAGAAATAAAAATAAAAAATAATTTAACTGTGATTGCAACGTCGGTCGCTCGGTCATAGTCCGTCTCCTTAGTTTTGGCAGTTATTGCATCGCAGACGGTCTTAAACCAATTTTCGCAGGCTTAAAGGAATTCAATAAAATTACTTTTTAAAATGTGATTTTGGTGACAGCGTTTTGCCTCCTTAAAATGTAGAAACGCAGACTTTAAGAGAAGCAACAAAATTAAGCTACCTTATTATAATTTTGTTTTATCGGTTTTTCCCCCTCTTTTCACGCTTCATTTCATTTCGTAAAATATATAAACAAGAAAAAACAATTCAAACCGAATTGCCACACGCATACAAGTGTAAAAAATTATCCCTTTCCAAAAATGTCAGCCCATCATAATTCCAAATAACAATTTATCTTTTTAATCCTCACTTTTAATTATTTGCCCACTCAGTCGCTTACAAATTTCCATAGCACTCTTCAAAATACAACCAACACCCCCCTCTCCCCCTCCCCTTCTCGCCATAACATTTCATGAAAAATAAAATGTGAAATAAAAATAAAAATGAAAAACTTGTTTCAATTTTGTTAAATAAGCTGTTTATTAATTAAGTAGGGAAATTTCTTTCATCATAGAATACCTACACACCAGACCCACACATACACCAAACAACCACCCAACTCAGCCATATCTAATTTCTGTTTATATGTACGCGACTATTATGCTACACATTTGCATGCTTATGTTGCCGCGTCGAGCTCTCATAATCAAAGGTAAACCTTTTATTCTCTTTAACACAACACAACATAGAAACAGGAGGCAAATACCCATCATAAAATATGATAAATTATGTAAAAGACCGATATCCTTGCTAACCAGACCACTTCTGTTAAACTCATGATCCTATGGTAGGTTGGTCGTGTCGTTGACGCGTCGCAGGAAAAGCGGAAAGTTACTTTTTACACCTGAACAATGGAGTTTTCCCCGATGTAGGGTTAGAGAGGGAATATAAGACTCTCTTTGTCAGGTTCAGTCCTTAAAGATGTACCTACATTTTTTTTTAAATTCTAAAAATAAAAAAACAAATCTAGCCGCGATTCTATCTCTTTTCTATGACTTGGAGATGAGTAGATTTTGCTTTGCGCTCTCAAATCTACACAGAGAGAAAAATATTAAACTAGAGAGTTGCCAACGTAACCGTTTAATTGTTTTGCTTCTCCAAGGAAAGCAAAGTTAACAAACAAACAATCCCCTAAGACCATGCAACAAAGTCATAAGCCCCTTAGAATATGCAGCAAAAATATGATTTCATATTCTGGGGTAAATAAAAATGTCCTTGCACTTTTGAATCTTGAATTTCGTTTGTTTGTTTTGTCAGTGTAGAATATGAAGATACGGATATAGTCTTCCAGGGTCTTCCTCTTCATTGTCGACTTTTAGGCTGCTTTCGTAGTTGTCATTGTTGTCCTGCTGACAACATTGTTATATTAATCTATACACACCAGTCCACGCAACCATCAACCAACAAACATTCAAAAAGAAAGAAAAAACACAAAAAACACAATAAAAATAACCTTTTATTGTAGACACAGTATGCGCTGGTGTACTGTATGTTGGTTGCCATCACCCAAAGACCTCACCATACAAATGGCGCGCAAACATGAGTCTTGTGGGGACACTCAAGCAGAATGAATATTTTATAATAACAAAACGGATACGGAAAAAATAAGGCGAAGCAAGCAAATCATTTGGACACACACACATGTGTTTGTGTGGATTAAATATGACTGTAGGATCTGAGGAAATGGATATGATGCGAAGGAATTGCGAAACGAATCGAAGGTTTTTTGGTGAAGTCGTAAAATTCATCACATCGTGATTCTTTTTTCTTTTTGATATATATTTTTTTATTGTATCTAATCGTGGTCGTCGTAGGAAGGCTGGTCCATCGTCAGTAGTCGACCGTTTTTTGTTGTTCCTGTGCTTTCAAGGACACACAGAGGGTTCTGCTTGCTGTACAACTTTATCGTTGTTGAAATTATATTATGAACGCTTTTTTTTATAAGAAGCTATAGATAAAAACTGTTGGTTATATTGATGTTTGTGCTGTTCTTCAAATTTTTAACATTGCAATCCAATAGAGACATAGGAACAAAAGGAAAAGAACCAGCAACATTTGATGCTGGAAGACAGAAAATGGGTTTCCTCGTTTGCTCCAAAATTTTCTTTTTATAAAAGTTAAATGTGCTGCATTCCTTTCCGTTAGAGTAAAAAAGGATTCGTCTTGAAAATATTTAATAGCGAAGAGAGTTCTGCTTTTTTGTATCTATACTGAATTTAATTGTTTTTTCTGATATGTAGGGTATTTAATTATTTTTATTTTTTTTTTAATGAAGCGCGCGTTTGTTTGGTCGAAACCAAGCACTTTGATGTTTGATAACTGCAGTTGCTTAGCCTTTATATCCGAATATCAATTTTCAGGACGTTTTGAAATTAATAGCGCTTGAAAAATTTAATTAAATCCACACCACATACATACTTCTAAAAAAGTGCCTTTTTTTATTTTGAACAAGATGTCAAGATTTCCTCGTGACAGGGTACTTAATAAGTCTTTCTCGGAAATACGAAAATTATCTTCTAAAATACTTTTTTCCTTGACCGAGTTCTTCGTTAAACGTTACACCTTTATACCAACCAAAAAAGTTCTTAAAGGAAATTTACCTTTCCCGACTACAGCGAAGTTATTGATTCAAATTAAAAGTAAATACAAACACACACAGATAAGGATCAAAAGTCCCCAGTAGACAAAAAAAAAATAAAAAATAAAGAGGTCAACGAAAGAACTCAATCCAAATTTTTCTATAAAGGAAGCATTATAAAGCAGAAAAACGCAAACGTGACAAACACAAAAGATATCATTTCACAGATATACAAGAAAAAAGGACATTTTTTTGTGTTTGTCGAGGGGCTGTCTTTCAAGTCATGCCGAGGAATTTTCCACCATCATTATACGATATTAAATACAGCAAAACGTCATCAACATAACAAACAAAAAATAAAAAAAAAGAAGAGAAAGAAGAATACGTAAAACGGTAACCACTTATTCCAAACAGTCAACACCTCAGTTGCGAAGAAAGAGAAAAAAAGAAAGAAAGAGGAAAATAAAATATGTGTATTCAGATGCACCCTCTCCTACCCACGCTAACTTTTTTGTGTTGTTTTTTGTTTCAACTTCGTTTTTCAATTTGAAAAGTGTCATGTCAAAGACAATTCAGCACCCCTTGCCTTCATAGTCAATGTCGGTACTTTTATGTCATCGCTGGAAGATAGAAAAAAGCTGAAATTTAAATCAAAGTAGTTTTTTCTTTGTTTCCAATTTATTAACCCAAGTGTACCTTGTTTTCGGGACTTTGAAAAAAGGGAAATCGCAAATTTTCTCTCGAAAATGGAAATCGAACAAAAAATATCAGAAGACAGAAGGGCGTGTAATGAATTCAACCAAAAACTATAAAATAGTGACGAAAGCATTTTAAAAAATAGGTTACATATCGTACGTATTTACGTGATAAATGTTAAGAAAAAAAATGTTAGGAAAAAAGAGGAATAGAACATTACCATGATCAAACTGGCGTGCTTTAGTTTTAATTGCACAGCGTTGTTATATTATATCCAATCACACTTGCACTGAAAAGCTTGAGGCACTTTTTTTAGGTAAGACAAGTGCGGCTTAGGAGCACATCAATCACAAACGCATGGTAAAAAGTTTTGGATATAAAAAAGTTGTCAATGAGTGACGTTTCTTTTACGAATACCATCATAAGATACAGGAAATTCAAATAAGTTTTCGTTGAACGGCGATTATAGGGTCAGCTATTTATTTCAATGCATTTTGACCACGTGCATAATTCATCAGAATTAGTTTAGACATTTAAGAGAAACAGTTGCATATTTTCAAAGCTTTTTCTTACGACAATGTCTGTCGGGCCAGTTAGTAAAGAGATTAATAAGTAGTAACCGTGTTTTACTGCATTCAATCAGAGTGGTAAATCTCATAGAAATCTTAAAAGCAGATTAGTAAGAGCCAATGCTCGTCTTGGCAACGTCTTACGGATCCGCTAGTAACAAATGCAGCTAAAAAAATTTATAAACTTCCTTTTAACCATGTAGGATGACCGTTATTAACAAAAGTTTATATATTATCTATTCCGGTCCGCTATTAAGCAATTGTGATTCGTAACCATTTTCAAATTTCCCGAAAAAAACAAATCAAACATTTTTAATCAAAATCGGTCCAGCCGTTTAATAGGTTTTCACCAACATTCACACGTAACGAAAGCGACGAAAACCTGACCTAATACTCCAAAAAATTGGAAAACAAACAAAAATAAAGTTACAAAGGAATAATAAGTCAGAATATTATCTCTGCACTTGAATTAGTAAAGCAATGTGAATCTCTTAACCTAAAAGAGATTTGTAAGTTTTCTTTTGTTTCTTGAAAGCACGAAAACAAATGTCTGATTGTGAATTCGGTTTCTCTCATCCAAGTGCTGTTCTCATTCCTAGGCTTTCGGTCTGATATGCATTCATAAGAAATTAATTCAAGACTCTCTAATGTCACAGGCGAAGAACTTAACTTTGAAAAAAATAAAAAACACTAAAAAAAAACACTCATCAGATTTTCAATCATAAAGCAAAGCAATTATTTCTTGAGAAATAAGTAAAAATATTTTTTTCTCCATTCACCACCCGACAGGGCCAGCAACCTGTCCCAATGTCACTTGCATATAAGTAGCGGAACAGGACAACAAATTATCAAAAACATATTCTTTTATGGTTGTCTTATGCAACATCAATGTTACGAGTCTGACTAAAGGAAAGGAGACTACGATCGGCTGTTTGAAATGAAAGTCAACTGTCGGACAAAAATATATGGAAATTCCATGCCAACTAAATTCCTTTTTAATTTTTTTGCCAAACAGGACGTTGACGATGGATGAAAGATTCAAAGTGATGTGTTTCATGAAAGAAGAAACGAGGAAATTAAAAATGCTTATTCCCATTTGAACATATATATCCAAAGACACAAAAGGACACACACAATTTCCATTTTGTTTGTGTTAGTTGTAAGCCATGGTAATGTAAACGGACACAAAAAACCAAATTCAAAGGCTGTATATCTGGGAGGTGTGCATAAGTCCTTGAGGATATTTACCTTTCGAAAGTTTTTGTATAAAGAGCGTATCGTTGCCTGTGGCGACAACACAGTGACAGTGAGTATCGTGTTTAAGTTTTTTCAGATAATGTTTGCGAATAAAATTGAAAATTGAACAGAAAACAGTTTATAACGAGCAGGATGCGAAGTTGTGGGTGAAAGATAATTAAAACTAATTGGGTTTTCAGCAGAGTCAAATAAATTTAAAGGGGTTTCAAAGACCCCTTCAAGTTGAAGGTTTAGGTGATGGCGATGGGGTAATTTGAATAAAATTCGAGTGAAAACAGAAGGAGATGATAGTGCACGTAGTGCTAGCTCATTTTCAGGAAGATAAGAATGATTCTAAGAAAGGATCCCAAGCCCAATAGAATTGTGATATATAGAGACACATAAGTCTTCTAAACATTACCTTTAACATCTTTGCAAATGTACCATAAAAATCGATTTATTAATTTTGTATCAGACGAGAGAAACAGACGATTGGCAACAGCACCGGGAGAGGCAGCTGTATCATTCGGAGTGTTTCACAACCGAACACGCCCGAGGCCCGACTATGGAAATTCTTGATTTACTATCGACATACCTAGCTAGTCTGTATTGTCAGGAGAATAAAAATCCAAAATATTAGTTTTGCCTTGAAAAAGTTCACTCTATTTGTAGGTACATATAAAGGTGAACTAGCAGATCCCGCGGCCTGCACCAATGTTTAATTGCTCGATGTAGGAAGAACGACCTGTTCGTGTCGACACTTAGCCAAATGCACTCTGAACTCTTATCCGCATTCGAGACAAAAGCCTAATGTAGAAAAGTTGGCGCCGTTTGTGAAGAAGGGCGTTTCCCGAGACGATATAATCAGGAGCTTAATCAATTTTACCGCGAAGCAGACGTGCTGATGAGCTTAAGCTTGGTGGGTGTGCTGGACCACTAGTACGTATGACGGAAGAGGAACCGGTCCAGAAAGTCCTTTGCGGTATGCGAATCCAAACCTCTCAGGCGTTTCCTGTAAGCACGAAGCGGAGCAAAAACCGATTTTCAATTACGCAAATACCTCCTCTAATGAATTTTTCGGTTGCTAGGTACCACAACACCAGCGTTGAAATAAATGAAGAATCACTCTTGCCAATCGCTGCTTCTTTGGATTTAGAAGGCATTTGAGTAGTAAAGTCCTCTCCCGAGCAACTAAAGTGACACTTTACAAAACCCTCATCATCCCGGTCCTCATGTATGGTGCAGAGACATGGACCATGACAACATCCGATGCAAACGCTTTGGGCTGCTTTGAGAGAAAAATTCTTCGATCGATTTTTGTTCCTGTTCCTGTCTGAAATGGAGAATGGAGACGAAGATTCAACCAAGAACTCTACTAGCTGTACAGCGACACTGACCTAGCCAGGAAAGTTAAGGTCCAACGACTTAGATGGTTGGGAGATGTTGAGCGAATATAAAATAATGCTCCGGCTCGTAGAGTCTTCGAATCCAACCCGGAAGGACGTCGCAGAAGAGGAAGACCGCGACTCAGGTGGAGCACACAGTTGGTAGAGGACCTGAACCAACTTGGCGTGCAAGCTAGGGACCGAGCTGGCTGTAGATGTTTGTTGGGTGAGGCCCTGGCCCGACCTGGACTGTAGCGCCACCATAAGTAAGCAAGTAAGATACTGCATGTGAATTATATTGCACACAAATCAAATGCGTGTCACACGATTTTTTATTTTTGCATTCTCTCCTTTGATTCGAAGGAATTCAGGAAATGCAACATCTCTTGTTATTCTCCATAGTTTCCAGGGGTGGATCGTCCTACGGGACCGTCGAGGGGGCGCTGGTCTTTCTTATGCTGTTTGCGTTTCTTTTCACGGGTGCGCTCCTGAATTTCGTCAAACAAATACAAAATAAAATAACTGTAACGCTTCGTTACATCATCAATGGGAACCCGTAATCAAAATTGGTTACGCAGAATAACCTGTCCCATTCTTTTCTTCACCTATTTTAATTCTTATTTTCTGAGTTAAAATACTGATGTAGCCAGTTGGGACCATTGAAGTCACAAATGTCCTCAAAGATATTCTTATTGTAAGCACTCTGAATCAGCACAAAATAATCCCTTAATAAACAAAATAATGACATTCCAAGTCAACAGAAATCACCAACTATAAAAATTAATACTTTAAGTTCATATTTTATGAGAACAAAAAGTTCCTGTGGGGTCTTGTACATACTTAATTAGGAAGTAAGATGGAACCGTAAAAACTAGAATCCCCCGCAGTCTTGTTGTTGATGCGGAAAAGCAACAAGTTCGCAGCAGCATCAACCACAGACAATAAAATACTCGCGCGCTCATTCAAAACAAAATTCTCTTCCGATTATTTATTATAATCTCAACACCAGGTACACCATTATCTTATTTTCTGCTTAGAAAGTACGAGTTTTATGGTTTTGGATTAGATGGGATTTAATCTCGAAGATAAATGTGGATGTTTTATGCTTTGAAATAATTTTACGTCTTTTAAGCGTTAGCAAAGGGAACTTTTCCTCTTCATTTGTTGCCTTTCATGATGTTACAGTGCGCTCTTTCTATAAAAAAAAAAAAAAAAAAAAAAAAAAAAAAAAAAAAAAAAAAAAAAAAAAAAAAAAAAAAAAAAAAAAAAAAAAAAAAAAAAAAAAAAAAAAAAAAAAAAAAAAAAAAAAACAATGCTGAGAAAGGTACTAATGTCATGGTGATGTACGTAATGATAATGATGAAGGTGTGTATCTATCCGGTGAGATGAAAGCTAGTGCTGGGGGATTTAAGCTTTGTCAAATGATGGAAAAGCTTGAGATTTTTTTGAGGACTACGGCTATTGTTTTTTGATCTATGGCTAAGGGGGTTCTAGCGAGAAAAAAAACTAAAGAAAAATTTAAGAAGATTAAGATTAAGCTCTGGTTTGCGAAACTTTTGTTATTTTGCGGTCTGAATCATCAGCATTCTGAAAAGACCATGAAAACTTGAATATCTTGCAATGTCGCTTCTACGAGCCAACCGGCCGGAAATACCTGAATACCTAAACAAAGGGGGACACTTAGGTCGTTTTACCTTTTTTATCTTTTTCATTTTTCGTCCCAAACTAATCCGACATTTTAGTTGCAGTTTACTCCGCAGTCCACAACACTTTAGACGTCGAACCTTACCTTTACTCCAAACAAAAATCCAATTTAAAGTCCCTGCGTATAATTCTCAATCTCGATTTACAAGAAACTTTTCAAATGAAATTCTAAATTTCTCATCCCGATAGTCAAATACAAAAACTGACAATTTTTCTCAGCAAGTAGATTATGCAGTTACGGATGCATAGAGGCATTGTAGCCTCCCTTTCATAGGCAAGAAAAATCTCTAAGGTTTTAATCAAATTTGTGAAAAGAACTCATCAAAAGTTTTCCTACAGTGTCTGTGATTGTACGATGGCAGAACATTTATACAAAAAATGAAATGAAATCACATTCATAAATCCAAGTAACAAATGAGAACGCACATACTTAAACACTTGGGCGCTGATTTCTTATGTAATTTGCATTCATTTGGTTATTATGTGGTCTTACCTTCACCAAATCTTAATTTCTTCCGAAACTTTATTTTACCTTATTCGCACTCATCACAAGGATGTACCAGGATTCTCATAGAACTATTAAGCGAGCGACATTTCACTATTGAATTGCTCATACAAACTTGGTGGCCAACTCACCGGAGTCTACCAAGCGAAATATTTTCACACCTACTTCGATGTAGAATTGAGACAACTTTTCTCCGTAGGACTTTTTTCTCAAAAGCGGCTTTGTGTTCAGAGTGTCTTTGGCTTAGCACCCAAGACTCGGTTCCAAGTGTTTCGCTGTCTGTAGGAACTGGATAAACAGGGGCGATTCCTCATAGTAACCAAGTATATCGGCGGTAAACCAAGAATTTCAAAAAATAAATGTATTTTCAGATATTTAATATTCTTCCGCAAATCAACAGTTCAAAAATTTATAGTTTCAAACACTTTAATAAATGCCTGAACACAAAAAAAAAAAAGTTTAGCGCAAAAAAAGCGATTCCCTTTGAACCAGAACGTGGCATACACAAGAAATAACTTGTGCAGAAAATCTATTTGATACACCGCTTTGCTACCGTAAACAATTGCGGTTACTATTTTCATACAATCTTCAAAAACAGTAGACACAAACATTCCAATAAACGCATGTAAAAATAAAGAGAAGGTTAAGCGCAAAAAAAAGCGATTCCCTTCCCTTTGATGAGAATTTGGCATACACAAAAAATCTCTGATACCGTAAAAATTTGCGGTCACTATTTGCATACAATCTTCAGAGAGAGATAGACGCATACATTCCACTAAACGCCTGTAAAAATAAAGAGAAGGTTGAGCGCAAAAAAAAGCGATTCCCTTCGACTGAGAAGGCACACAGATACACATTTTTAACTCTTAAGCAACTTTCGTGGTCGTAGTTGTAGTGTTTCTAATGTTTCTATATCAATTAGCACGACGACGTACGATGACGCACGTGTTCGCCAACACGAAACGATTATGCTCATAGTCGCTGTTTTGATTTAGGTAAATCAATTTCTTCATTTTGAGTATTTAGTACATAATTCCTCTTATTTATGTACCTATACTCAAATCTTAAATAATATATTTAAGCCGATTGTTTACGGCTTTATTTAGATGACAAATTTTCAGTTTTTGACGTTTTTTATGTTTAAGATTTTTAAGACCTTGAAATATGTATTTTAAGTATACTTAAGAATAGTCATAAAATGAAAACTTACCGTCAAAACAAAGCGGTAAACAAACCAAATATTAAAGATACCTTTAAGATTTGATAATAAATAAGGCGGATTATGTACATTCTAATTAGATATTCTTATTCGGGTCGCACGTACTTGCCCATGTCTTCAACAGCGGGGTATTAATATAAAATATTAAGAAACTCAAAAAAGGTTTTGTTCTTAAACTGAAAATTTCAATTGAAAAAGAGTTTTCTAGTATAAAATTTAAATTTATGAAAAATTTTTGTTTTGAAAATCGTTAGAGCGATTTTGTTTTTTTTTTTAATAATTTTGTATTAATCAAATTTTTTTAAAATTCTTGAAAAATAAATTTGGCATGTCAGTTTTTAGGTTTTATAAAGATACATGTGAAATCTGGAATTTTGAAAAAAAAAGCAAACAAAAATTTTTAATATTGTGAAATAAAAAAAAATATTTTTTTTTCGTTGATCAATCAAGAAGAACATAGAGAACAAAAAACAAACATTGTCGATTTTTGCTCAACAAAATTGAATGGCTACTAAGGTTAATTTTGACTTAAAAAAAAATAATAAAAAAAACATCCGTCATGAATTCGCTAAAAACACTAACTTCTTCTTTTAAGAATTTTTTAAACATTTTATTTAGAAGAAGAAAAAAATTCTTTACGAAAAAATAGCTCTAAGGATTTTACAAATCTTTTTCTTTTTATAACTTCAATTTAATATTTAAAACTGAATATAAATTGTAATTTCAATAATTGTGAAAGCAGTTTTTACTTTACCTATATTTAAATTTTCACTAAAAATATTTTTCGAGTTTCTTAATTATTTTGATTTTTGTATTTTAATATTTGTTTTGAATCATTACTGTCGGACATTATGTGTTGTTATTTTTTTTTTATTTTTTTTTGAAATATATAAAATTAACATTTTTCCTTATTAAAAATTTTATCATAAATTAAAAAAAAACTTTTGAACAACAACAGTTTTGAGTTTTTTTTTATTATTGTCTTAACTTTTCCGAGGGTCGTAGGTAAACCAAGGATGAGGACCAGGAATCGCCACTGTGGATAAATGAGGTTTGTACAGCTTGTAGGTTCCTTCCAAGGAAGTCAATGTCGTTTCCATAAGTCAACTATTGGATGAACTTGGTGACCAAAGTCCATCATGTAGATGTTCTAGGACAAACCAGTCCATCCCCTTGTCGGAGTCCATTGTAAATATTCTCTGATCTGCATAGCAATCCCGATACCTTAATTTGGCTTAAAACGCCGCACAGTGGCCCGTTTAGGCTAAAGTCATTCCAAAATTCATTTTTTTCGTTGTTCCAGAATTCAAAATTTGTTGTTTCGCTGAATTAACAAATATTTGAAGTTCTTGAAACCGAAGTTTTTTTTTAATTTTCCCAACGGTTTGGTTTTGAGAGGGGGTCAAAGTTGAACTTTTTTTTCAGTTTTAATAACAAACAATTTTTTTTTTCTTTTTCTTGACTTTGAGAAGCTATATTACGAACGTGGGGAAAGAATTTTTGTTTTTTCTTTCTGAAATTAACAAATACGGTAAAATATATGTTTGGAAAAAATATTACAAAAAAAAAAAAAATGTCTATATATATTTTTTTTTTTTTTTGGACACCACTTTTTGTACCTTTTTCTGACTTTACATTGCATGAAAAAAAAAGCTTCAAAAAGCATTAAGCAAAACTCAACGCATAATGAAAGCTGAAGTATTTCTTAATATAATCCTGAAGAAATAATTTGCGCCAACTTGCGCCCAACTGAGCTAGAGCGATTTTATTAATCGATGGCAGGCACTTTTTTTCAATTTTCTGGGTTTTCAATGGCAAATTAATAAAATGTTTAATACTGTAACTTTTGAACTAGTTGAGATATCACCACAATTTTTTTTTTAATTCGAAGAAAATGTTCACGGCTAACAATATGATGAGTTTTAAATTTATTACATTTGCAGGGTGTTCCAGAATTTTCGAACAAAAAAATTTTTTTTTTCAAATTCAAAAAATTATCTGAAATGGGGAATGAATTCACCACAATTTTGTTTTTGATGACGGAAATATTTTAAAATACGATATGTCATAAATTTTACATAAATCGGAGGCAATAAAAAAATTAAATTGAAGGGTTTATATTATATCCATAATAAAATATTAGCAGTTACTTTTGACTTAAGGAGATTAAATGTTCAGTGATTATTTATGTAGGTATTAATTTTTAATCGGATTAAATGTTTATTTTTATTGCTCGATGTCATAAAATTTTAGATTGACGGAAAAGTTTTAAATGAACTTACAGAAACAAAATCAACGCGGTCATGCCCAATATGCAAAAGGACACAAAAAAGTTTCAATAGCCAAGATGAATCCAATGCAAACATTGACGAACATAACTACCAATATGGAATATCTCCACTGCATGGTAGAATCAGATGCATGGAATTTATATTAAAACTTGCATATACACTTCGACAGGATGGAGAGGATTTCGGTGAATCGATTGGGATCAAAGAAGCACAAAAAAGAAGAAAGGAAAGGATACAAACGTGTTTCCGTGATCAGCTTGGACTCGATGTAGACAAACCAAAGCAGGGATTCGGAAATACTAATGATGGGAACACTTCGAGAAGATTTTTCGAGCAATCGGAGATAACAGCTCAAATAACTGGAGTAATCATAGAGGTTATTTCCAGGCTGAAAATAATACTTGATGTTTTGAACTGCAGGGAAGTTGTGAACGCAGTTAAATTTGGGGAGTATACTAAAGCAACAGCAGCTCTGTTGACTCAAAAGTATCCTGAAAAACAACTGACACCTACTCTTCACAAAATTTTGGCTCACAGTCAAGATATTATAGAGTATCAATCACTTCCCCTAGGAGAATTATCTGAAGAAGCCCAGGAATCCAAAAATAAGGACTACAAAAGGTATAGATATCAAAATACCTGCAAAGTTTCGAGAATAAGGCAGAATGAAGACTTATGCAACATGCTTGCAGCCTCATCTGATCCGCTTATTTCTTCTCTGAGGCACGTAAGGACCCAAAACGATATGAAAGCACTTTATTCTCCGGAAATGTTGAGTTTATTGAATATTACCACGGACCAAGATGATAGTTTTCAAGAAATCTAATGTTTATACGTACATTTCAACTGTTTTTATTGTATAATTTGCTGTTCAATTTGTTATTTATTATTATTCTAATGTCAATTTACAAAAAAAAAAAAAAATTAAAAAAACTTTTTTCGCCACTGTTCCTCTAAAATCGGTGTTTTACTTTTTGCGCTACTGTTAAACGTCAATTCCTTTTGTTTTACGCCAGAAAATGAATTTTCTTGTTTGTTTAATTCACATTTAATCATTTTTATCTCACTTAATATAACTAAGCTTTTTGACAGCTATTTCCGAAACACCCTGTAATGTTTTTATTTTGAAATTCACCAATTTCATAGCGTTGGGTGTAACCTTCAAAATAAAAAAAAAAATTGTGGAAATATCTCAACTCGTTTAGGAGCTATGATTTTTGGAACCAAAAAAGCCGAAACGGGCCACTGTGCGCCGCCAATACCCAAAAGGATTGACCATTTGGAAGATAGCATTCGGATATTTACATATCCCAGAAATCATATGCCAGAAGATTATCTTCCGAATGACGTATATTTCGAGTCTATTTACAAAAATCATTTTTGTTCCAATTCAAAGTCCTATATTTAAAAAAAAAAACACCTTTTAGTTTTGTTTAAGGCGTTGAACCTTCATTCAAAGAAACAGACATATTTTGGTTCTGAAAAGTTAATTAAATTTTCCTGTATCAATTTGCTTATCGATATAAAAGCCAGGTACTGTTCACTGCTCTTCAAACCCCAAAAAAGAGATAAGACACGTCATATCGAACTATCAGAAACCTTATCAGCACCAATCCCCTTTTAAATTCTTCTCATATTTTATCATGAAACCTCACCTCACTCTTGAAAGAAAACATGTTGACTATTATTTGATTTCAAAATAAAACCAAACAACTCGGTGCGCTGGGTTGTTTCACTTTTGAAAAAAAAAAATATTCAAAACCTGTTCATGGAATAAAATTGTGTATATACCTTTTCGAAAATATTGAATCTTTTAAATTGTTCCAACTGAAACATCCTTTCAAATTTCATTCCCTGAAAATAAGTTTTAAAATCATAGTGTGCCCAATCAAACGCATCGAACTGTTAGAACAACAAAATAACGAATCCATTTGGACGCGTCACACAAAACTCAACCAGGCTTTATATTTATTCTGATGACACAAACTCAATTTGTAATCTTCAGTATTTCCTATTTTATCTCCAGGCACATAACAGACGATAAGAAATGATGATGATAGCAGCTTTTACCAATAAAACACACTCATACACTCATGAATGGATATTTTTTCCATCTTAATGGACAAAAGCTCAAAAACGATTCTATGTCGTTTTGAATTGAATAATAATTTAAAGTTGATTCAAAATTGAACCGACAAGCGAAATACAACAAAAAGGGTGAATTTTGTGTCTCTGGAATTACTATGAATTTACCTCGGTGTAGGGTTGCCGGTAAAAGGATGTGTTTTTATGACATATGTCAAAATCTATCCCTCAGGGATGACAATAGCACTTTGTTGTGATCTATTTTGTTTTTTTCCATGTTTGAGACGTTTTCTATTTGTGTCTGCAGTAGGTATCACATGTTGTAAATGTAGAAAACCTCGAGGCACAATTTTTGGGTAGGTAAAAAAGATTTTGTCTTCTGAGGAACACTTTGCCGTGGGGCAGTCAGTCTTCTTGTTGTTGAAGACGTCATACCCAGAAAAGTCGAATGCCTTCTACTCGTGTGTTGGGAGGAAGATTGTATAGACTTATACAATGATGTTCAATTATTCAGCTCACAGCACTCACGATTTTCCTGTTTCGTGATTAAGAAACTCTTTGGCTTTGGTCCTTGGAGAACATTGAAGAGAAAATTGAATTCCAGGTGAAAAGAAAGGGTGGTGCAGGATATTTTCAATTCAATATTGATTTTTTTCTGCTTGGAGGGTCATGGAACTTTTTATACAGCAAATTTTGGTTGGGTAGCAAGAAAATGCAAGGGTGGCACATTTTTATTTTCAATGGGGATTGACGTCCCCATTATCGATGTGGCAGCAGATTACTCGTATTTATTCAAAAATCTATGTTAAGAGTCTATGCGAATTGATACATACCTAATGATAGCATTGCTGACCGACTTAATTCGAAGAGAAAAATTGTCCTTAAGAACACGAACAACAGAATGTGCTGGTTGCAAGGAACATACCTACCTAGTTTTTAATTAATTTTTTAAATGTTGGTTACGTCAGTAAGATTGCAAGTTTCCACCACATTACGTATAGACTCTGTTTGAACTTTGTTTTTTCTTATCAGCAACATTCCATCCTTCCCCTTCGCTTACACAATCGATTCGATTTGAAATCGAAAAGAAAACGATGCAATCGTTGTTCGTCAGTTTCTGTTCTCATTAAAACATACCTACTCCTACATCCATATGTATATTCATGAACGGTGTGAACGGTTTTTGTGTGTTATCTGTTAAAGTAGAATTTTTATGAGTAAACAATTTGTTAGCCGGAAAAGTGATAACCAGGATAAGAAACAGAAACAGCACAATATTTATTTTGTATCATGTTTTCTTCCCCAGTTGTTTATATTTCGAGTTCTTTTTTTCTTTTTTTTCTTTTTTTTTTTGTAGAAGAAACAGTTTTTCAGTCTCTACCTACGACTTCGAGTATAAAGAAGGTGTGGGTCGGCAGTTTCAAATGATATGGAAGCGTAATTTTAATCGAAAGAAGTTCCAATCAATTTGTTGTTTAAATGTGATAAGAACCTAGCCCTGCCCGATAAGCGGAACAAGAGTCTGGGATGGTAGACCCCTATTGAATCTAAATCTACCTTTTTATTTAAGGTATGACAAATATGTATGTTCAGTAATTTCATGCGTCTGGATTAGGTGTAAAAAATACACTAGGTACCTGCTTGAAAAATAAGGAACTAATATATACTCAAAATTCTAACTAGTTGAGAACGGACGGCGTTAAATTGACTTTAACATTAATGTTACACTAACAGTACCTACTTTGCATATGAATGTAACGAACTACAGGCACATGAACAGCACTGGCAACTGAGGCCATCATCGGCTGGGATAGAACAAGATTTTAATACAGCAGAGAGAGACAGATAGACCTAATAGAGAGAAAGCACACGCAACAGAAACCTAGGTGGCACTTAGGAGGTGGCACGTCAGGTGGCCTCAGATAAGCTGGCGATTTTCTTAGAAAAAGAATGCTGCCGAAGCTGGGGCTTGAACCCGCAGCGTTTGGTTTGGCTGTCACCTTCTCATTCCTCTGGGTCATGGCCACCTGCGTTTAATTGACTTTTCAGCCGCTTTTTCATCACTTCGTGAACAATATTCTCTTCGATATGTTCTTGATGTGTTCGTACTAGAGAAGAAGATTTTAATTATTTCGAAAATCACTACTGCCCGTAGCAAAAGACTAGAGAAGGAATGGCGAGTCTCGAGAGAAACCGTCATCTATACCTACACTGTCCCCGATACACTTAGAAGAAGTGGATCGAAGAAATAAACAAGAAGAAGAATAACCACGAAATCGTCTTTCAGAAGCGATTCAGATCCAGCAATCAGAATCAAAATCAACAATAAAGATTCAAGGTGAAGCTTTTCCTGATCGGATCGGAGATACATTTAGAAGAAGTGGATTTCGGACACGCAAAATTACAAGAGTCTTCCCAAAATGGTTCCGGTTAAGTTAAAAAGCTGCTAGCCATACAATATTACATTCGCCTCCCGACGTTTCTTACTTCTAGTACACTGGATTGATATTCGGCAACGGAGAGTTAAAAAATTGTTTTTATCTCGAAAGTTCATTTTCGTTTGTCAATTTTTATGTATAATGACACAATGTGAATTGTAAGGAAGCGAATACAATAATTTAATGAATTTCTCAACGGTCGGTCGGCTGGTATGAGTATCTGGTCTTAGATTGACGGATGATTCGGGTGAAGAATTGAATTTGAATTTATTGGGAGTTCAAATGTAGTTTTTTTCTCAACGGTCGATCGGACGGACGGTTCGACGAATGGAAGAGAATTTATAAAGCTTTAATACATGCGAACAATATACTTTTATTTATTTAATTGTTTTTTTTTTTTAAGAAACTTGTATTTTGTCAACCATGGAAGCGATAGATGACGATGAAGTAGAAGCATTGGGAAGTTGTACGTACAACATTCACTGAAGACTGAACGAGGATAAGAAATCAGCAGGATCTACCAACGACGGCCTGTATTGTTCCAGGAGTCGGATAATTTGGTATGCACTGAGGAAAAAAGCCAAAATGAAGCCATGTCCCGTGGCAATTGGTTTCTTAATTTTGTGAAGGTTATTTACTTTCAAGTAAATAGAGAAAAATACAGACGACGAAAGATTGATAAAATCAAAAACGACCTTTACTTAAATACAGCCAATTCTGGCTTGAAAAATTAATCGTCTAGAATCTAACCACCATATTTAACCAAATTTCTAATGGGTATAAGGATATGACAGCCAAAACTACCCCTCAGACATATTAATTTGAAACACACAAAAACACTGTTTCGTTGTGAGTAAAACAATTTCGAAATTAAATATTCATTAACTCTAAAATTAAGCCACAAAAACACACAAACGAATAAAATGAAAATATAAAAGACAAACTTGCCACAAACGAAGAGGCAAGCAAGCTCGTTCGCCTGTCCTACCCTCTCCTCTTATAAGCAATGTCAATATTAAAAAAACACACATTGGAATTGGAATAATATTTCCACTCTTCCGCATCTAGGGTTTCCCTTATCCCTTGTGTTCTTTTCGTTTTTTTTTCTTTTTTCTTTTAATTTTGAAGCCCTATTTGCTTTTAATTTGGTGCATGCGTTCTTCACGTAAACAAAATAGAATTACAAAAAATGAAAAATTCCCTTTGCAGACACGGCATGAGGCTACGACTTTGGCGCAAAACCTCACGATTTCCTTTGGGCTGTGAGGCTTGTGTATGCGGTTCTGCTAGGTACTGACTTTCGAGAAAGTAAAAAAATAAAACAGAAACAAACCAAATATAAATGCATAATGCATTTCATGAAAAGTTAAAGTATCTTTGCTGCAAAACACTCGGTTTTGTAGCGTTGAAATACATATTTGCACGCGATACAATTATATCACGGTTCTCGCTGGGTTTACATTCAACCAATTTGTGAACCTTGAATAAAATTTCCCCTTTTCGTTTTTGTTGTGAATATTTTTTTGTTTATAGGTAGCCGAACATTATCAACTCCTTTGGGGTTTTTTTTTTCTTTCCTAAAAAAAAATTTTTTTGTCTCCTTGTTTTTAAGAATCAATTCCACCGAGTGTCTGGAATTTTTTTTTTCCCCTAGGTGGAAAAAGAATTATGAGTACTTTTGAGGTTTTTGGACACGTGTGTGCGCTGCTGTGCATCTACCGAACCTAGCGACTTGATAGCTACGATTATTATTATTATTGTTGATGTTTTTTTTTTAATGACAGAAAATCCTACCATATGGCTGTTCATGTTCTTGTATGTGTTTTTAATTGCTTCACAGGGTTGATTTTGTGAATAATAATGAGAATGATACTGGCAACGAGTTAGGTACACTTTACAAGCCGCGCTTTACATTGGAAATTTGGAAGATTACAAACAGAAAAAATGAGTTTTTTTTTGGTGTGCAGGTAGGAATGGTTTATTCATATTGTACGTGCAATGCGACCATAAAATGTAGGTACGTTTGGTTCATTAATTAAATTGCTAAAAAAACACATGCATGGAGTGTAGCGAGATTCAAGCCTGACAGCATTATTAATGAACAGACAGAGAGATCCCCAAGACGGTCTTTAATGATTTTTGTAAACATCCACAAGCTTTGATACATTACTCACTTGGATGTTATTTTTCTCTCAATCTTGTTTTCTGATTAAATTTGTTAAACAAAAATGAAAAAAATAAACAACTCACTGATTCATCAGCAAAATTATATTTTTTGATTCAATTCAAGAAAAATAAACAAATTGTAATTGCTTTGAAGGTTAAGACAAAAAATAAACGGGATTTGGTCTTCAAAATGGCTAGAAGTATGATCTACCCATTTTGAAGCAACAGACTTCGAGTCGGGCGATTGTGACGGCCATTGTAAAGCACGGATGTTGTATGCTCTAAACCGCTGCGCTGTTTAACGACCTTTGAAGAATGCATGGGCCATTATTTTGCAGAGGACCCAGTGGAGAGGCATTTCTTTTTCCGCAAATGGAAACATTATCGACTGCAAAATGTCTCCACACTGGAAGCGATCCATAATTCTGTACAGTCGTAGTGGGACGTTAGAGAGCAAGAGCACATTATATAGTCCCTTAAGAGCGCCGGAATGTAATTCTAAGATAAATTGAATTCACTTTCATAACTGAGAAGTGTGCCTCATCGGTTAAGAAAATGGTGTATGAAAAATCGGTGTTTATTGCCACTCATGAAGCATAGGTATCTAATCTACGGCGTTGTTAAGCAATCCATTATCGTAAATGGCTTACATTCATCTAATAAGTTATGAGTTATGACACTTCAGAATGACCATTTATCACGGCTGAATTGTTTAAACTTTAAAGGAAGTAATGCAGCTGGTGACCATTTTCCAAAGATTTAAATGATTCAATTATCTCTGGCACCAACCATAAATAATAACCAACGGATAATAGCGAGATCAGAAGGGGAGATGTTTTCTCCATTGTCTCCAGCATAGAGAACCTATTTATCTAGAGTCGCAACTCGTTCTCTTTTTTAAAAATTCACTGTCCAAAAAATTTTGGGATAAGAGAAAAATATACTACCCATTGCAAATGTATTGGTTTGGCCTCCCATTTGAAATGCATTGAAAAACCAATACATTTGCATTGGGTAGTATATTTTATCAAATTTAATTTTTTTAGTCGAAAGAGAGTAAAATGCCTTGAGTTGCGACTCTAGGTATACCTTCTCTGTGGTCTCCAGAGAGATTCAAAGATCTTGCCGCATTTTCCTAACATTGGTATTTGATCGTTCCACAAGAGGCGGTTGGTGATGCACTTTCCGCAAAATTCAAGATTTTCGCTCTCACTAATGAAATGACAGTGTCAATTATATACAAAAAGCAGAGGCATATCTATATTCATCAATTTTAAAGGATTTTTCTATAAGAGTAATTACATATTTTGATATTCAAAGAAAATTGTAATTTTTTGAGATAAATGATCGGATGTTTATTTCATTAAGTAAGGAAAAAACAACATCAGCCAAATGGCCACCACGACCATGTTTACAGGTCCATATCTTTTTCATGAAATTTTCTGTAACAAAATCTCAAAGTAGCTGCCCTATGTCCTCGATAGCGTCACGAATTCCATCTTTGAAGGCATGCAAGTATGCATGTATTTCAAGAATCAATTAGCAGACACGATGTTGTTGAAAATCGGCCGACTTGAGTTCTTGTGTTAACTGAACTTTATAAGCCTTAAGACCCAAGTCTTTATGCATAATACGGTGTAATGACATTCGTGGATTGTTCAATTCCAAAGAGCGACGAGGAATAGACAAACCTGGGTTTTCTACAACACTTTGGGCTACAGCAGCAATATTCTAAGTTGTTCTTGAGCTACGTGCACGGGTTTTATTCTTCACATGCGTAATTTTTACTTGTCAAATGTCAAAAAATAACAGCTTCAAAAGTGAAACTAAATAGTGGACTATTCTAGATAATACCCTATAGAACCCTATAGGGTGATGACACTAGAAGTTAGCAGTTTAACTTTATTTTTATGTTTATAAAAATACATAAATAGAGTGGCGCGACAGCTCTTGAAGAGCCAAGGCTTACTCTAATGAACAATTTTCTGGGTGCGTGTGAAGAAAAGAGGGGGCCTTCAATTTTACGCCGATTCCGAACGGCAAAGTTGGGAAGCACTTTTTCATGACAGATTGATACTTTTGGAAGTTTTGCCAGTTCTTCGCAAGAGGCAGCGCCCGTGAAAGATGAAATAAAAACTATGGGCACGAGTAGGACTCGAACCCACGACGTTCTGCTTAGCAGCCAAAGCACCCAATCACTAAGCTACCGACACTACATACATTATTTTGGTCTTTAAAAATCCGTTATTTAATTGTTGAACGTGAAACAGGACTAGACAGCAGGACTGAGCGTTTTATATTATAATTCCATAATCCCTTCGTTGAAACTATTGGCCACGATTCCGAAAAACGTCTCAGATCTGCCTAAGACCCATTTATCCGGCATATTTTTACAACAGCTTGAGGGCGCATGTAGAAAAACACAAGCAAAAGTGGTAGCATTTTTCCATTGTCACTGATAGAAAATGTACAGTGATCGCTTCATATTCGTTACCATGTTGTACAGCCCTGCGAAGAGTGGGTCGAGTTATTTAGAAAGTGTTGCTTTGCAATATCGAGTAAATATTTCTCTTAACTCAAGTGCGGAAAAGCCAACCTCCGCGCGGTGCAGGGTGGAAACTAGATGACGATCTAGGCGAATGGTTTTACGCTAAAGTCATGCAGTCTTCCAGAATTGTTCAACCGCTCTGACAACTGGCAAGAGGCTGCATGACAAGGACGCCAGCGGATCCTTGTTAATCCATGATAAGAACGAAAGTTGGGAAAACTCCTATTGAAAAAGTGTAACGTAAGAGTACATATAATCAATAGAAAGACTACCAGGTCTATTGAATAAACTGGTACTCTGGGGTAGTTGGACCCCGTTCATTGTGTCTTAGGACCTTTGAACGCCAACTACATAAGTGGTAGGCTCCCTTGTGGGAGTTTCAGAGGGGCTGTTGGTTGACGAGAACTTCGTTCTCGGTAACTGAGTTACCTTTCTCAAGCTCAGTTATATAGATAGAAAAACATTTAACATTATGGTTTCTTCATGGAAGAAATAAACTGGTACTTGAAAACACAATTGAAATTAATTATATTAAATGCGATGAGGGATAACATACGCAAAAGTTTGATAACGATGAGTTTCAAACTGTGTGATTAAGGGAGAGTATCAACTCTAACAAACAGATACCAATGTGAATGGTCACACGTCGGATGAGGCTTAATTGCTAGGTGCCGACTGCTCACTCCACCATGTTGTACAGTACAAAGATATTTCCAACCTCTTGGCGCCGAAACGACTCCTATATTGGAGATAGGCGGAATGGTGTTTCATCTCCATTAAAGATTCTTGAGGGGTCCTCGAAAATAGCTGCTGCACCAATCTTTTCTAAATACTGGGGATCGGGACACTCGTCCTCTGCTGTTCTGAGGAACACCTCATAATGACATCTTAGGAAGGCATAGTAATACGTTTTTCCTTGCAAGCTATCTTGGAAAGCAGTCCTTCTGAGGAAAGCCACACTTTAAAAGGTCTACAGGCCTCTTAAAAAGCTTGTGTTCTTCAGCTTAACTAAGGTCTCGGTCCCATTCTTCTTGGCTTCTCTACAACTCTATTATGGAACATGGATACGATCTTGTAGTGCACTGTGTACCTCGAGGGACGCCGTATTCCATACTTGCTTTTCTGATCGGCCAATTGTACTCTTCAATTTTTACTAATGCGTTATTAAATTTCCCTTCGGGGTACTTGTGGATATCGCGTTTTGTTTTCTGTTCGGAACTACCCATTTTCAGAGTACTGGAAGTTAAGATAATTTTTGAAACTAGGCTTTTCTTTTTATTTGCCTAGACAACGTGGAATCAAAGTCGGGTGGGACCGGAGTGGAATCGATCCACAAAGCCGTCAGGAGGCCTGAATCGGCAAGGCTTGCCTTCCGTATATAGGAACGCTAACCTCGCCAAGGAGACGAAAAGGTCACTCACGGAAGTGTCCAGATCCGGAGGGGTTGGATGAACACTGGGTCCAAATTTAGATTAATTGTTTATTTTCTTTTTCATTGTTTCTAGTTAAACTTCAATTTATTTTATTAGTTTAACCTCAATTTTATTCGTTACTTTGTAAGTTTGTAATTATAAGTTTTAATTTTAATGTTTAATCGTAAATAAATGTACAACCGACCAGGCAATCATATTGCGTATGTGTTCGCCCGTTGAAACCGACGGCATAAATTGCTAAGGTGTACTTTTCAGGGGAGCGTGGACGACGACTGGTCTGAGCCAATGACGTAAGGACGCAGCCGGGGTTTGCATAAGGGGGGTCTGCTTAAACCTTATGGACCCGCAGGCCCCAAGGAGTGGAGCGGGTAGTCCAGCCTACAACATCATCAGTAGGCTCTTCGAAGAGGACAACCGGGTGTTTGGTGTGATTGTGTGTGTCGTTTGATTTTGGTGTTCTTTTTTCAGATGGAGATCGTAAAGATGGCATGAGATTATCTTTGTTTCGAGGTGAGGCTCAGCAGAGTGGCAAGATCCCCCATCATTCCGGCGCGCTAAGCCTTGCTATGCCAGCATGCCAATGCCTCTTTTGCTAAATATTCGAGCCCCTGGTTGGTCCTTCGTGGACGCCCCGTGTGGACTCCTAGAGTTGAAGGTGCTCAACCCTCTTATTTCCTCATCTCCATTTGCCAATCCCATACCTCATCCCCCTTTTGCCTCGTTACAAATCATTAGCTAATGATTTCATGATTAAAACTCAATAATCATAAAAGGCTGACATAAGAATACTTGTCTTCTAAAGTCAGCCCTTACGTTTACATAGGCGGCTTACTAACTACTGAGAAAAACATTTTTTTTTTGCGCCAATCAAGAGAGAATACACTTTCCAATAAAACTGCATTCTCAGGTAAAAAAATAATTTTTTTGTTTTCAGTAGTCGGCCGGCTGACTTTAGAAGAATTGACAAAACTATATCTTCTTAGGTCCAGACCCTCTTGTAAATATTTATTAGACATTAAAAAAAAAATTAACAAAAAACGACAAAAAAAAAAGTATAAAAAACATAAGAACCATCACAAACCCAAATACCTTCAATAATTTCGCAGCTGTAGCTTATTTTCCAACAAGGTTCAACTTAAATCTTTCTTATTATTCGCTTTCTTTTAACGAAGTGGCCGACTACTAGAGATAGAGAGGGCTGACTCCACACGACATCACCCTACAACTACAATGCTGTTTTCGAATTGAACTCTTACTCGAACAATAAAAATTTTGGTTCCAAGCTTCCAAGCAAGAACAAAATGTCAACAAGATTTCTGATTAAAATTCCAAACAGACTAATCCTATTTCCTATCCCACATTAAGGACATTCTCCAGTTCGAATGGAGAATGTCTCAAAAAAAATCCCACCAAAACAAAATAAAAAAAATTTCATCTCATTAATTTTGTATCCATATTTAAAACGTAGAGACAAAAACAACTTACCTCAAGCAATTTTAATCCTTTAAAGCGGGAGATTATCAATTTTCCAATTGGCAGGTTGATATTTTTGATAAATCCTCTTATGAACGTTTTGAAATAAAAAAAATAGAATTGATTTAAAAATTATTATCCGTTAATTTTTCTGTATGGAACACTTTTTTTTTGAAATTTCTTCACGCACTTGACATCTTTGTTTGAATTTTTTTTCTATGTGGATCAATGGCACTCCACTACCACGAAAACACTTAACTCGATAAGATGAAGCGCGGAACGTTGCACACTGGGGCAAAACACTACTAAACGTGGCATTTAATCAAATTTTCAAGTTGAGCTTTGGACTAAACTACCGTTTTATTTTTATTTTAAATAGGATAGAGAATGCAAAAAACGAATGAGAGAGTAAATTGGGACCACGTGATCCTCAGCAGATCGTTACAAAGTGAGCATTTGATAATATTTTCTATCGAAGCCAGACGTGTTTTTTTGTTTTGAGTGATTACCTTAAATTGTGTGCTGTTTTTTACAGTTTGTTGGCATCGAAAAAAAAAAATTGCAATGGAATCAGTAAGCTCAGGTGTGTTATTGTATAGTTTTCAATTAAAAAAAAAAATTTTTTTTGTAATTTTAATCTGTGGTTAAAGATAAAAAAATGTGTTAGAAAACTGTGTCTGTTCTGTATTTACCCAATATCCTAAGGTGTTTAGATGTGTTGGCTGTGACCTGCCGCTTAGTGTTATATCTTTTTGTGAAAAGTGATTTGTCTAGTCTTAGAATCTGCACATTGTAGCTGCTACCTTTTGCTACTTCTTGAGCAGTTAATTTTTTTGTTGGTGACGTCACTCTCGAAAAAAAATCAATTTTTTTTTTTAATTTAAATTTTAATTACTTCGTAGGCCGAATATGTTCTAAAACTATATCGCTTCCAAGGCAAGAGCTATATGATATAATGAAGAGCTCAAATCTTAATGGAATAGACACGCAAATCGAGTTTTTGAGGGGAGAAATTTTAAAACGGGTCCTTTGTAGAGGTGCTAATGAAAATATTATTAATGATCAAATAACGGATTTTAAATCGAAATTTAAAGTGCGCTGGCAAAAAGCTTGTCGCATAGAAACAAAATTTTTGAAAGCAAACATTGCGTGGCTGCAAACACCTATTTTATTTAAATGTTTTCGAGATTGTAAACGTGGTCGCCTGGAAGTGGCATTTGAAGAAGGATCAGAAAGATCAAAACGACAAAAAACCGAAGAGTTGAGGAGGTCAACGTCTCTCGCTGAGTTGACTTATGCGACTGAAATGGGTTTGAGGGCTTCTGGGCAGTCAAATGCTGCAAAGTTAATGCGTGAAGCAACAACAGACCCTAATTATGCTGAAAAATGCAGAAAAGCTTTAAGAGATTCAATTGAACCAACTTCAATGAATGGAGAAGAAGCTCTAGCAATGATAATTGAAGCAGATCTGTCACGCTTTCAGTATGAAATTATACGATCAAAAGCTCCCAAAGTATTTCCGTCGTATAAAATTGTACAAGAATGCAAAAAAAGTTGCTATCCAGAGCCTGCGAATCTCAGTATCTCAGAAATTTCTGTATACACTGATTTACAAAGCTTGCTCAACCTTACAGTGAATCGTTTGCTTACTGTTCAAAAAGATGTTATCGAAACTCTAGGGCTTGAGGAACGCAGAACTATGAGCCTATACTCGAAGTGGGGCTTTGACGGAAGCTCAGGCCACAGTTCATATAAGCAAGCTTTTCATGGATTTGATGCCGATGATTCTTCTGTTTTCATTACCTGCGTTGTTCCACTTCGTTTGGTATCTGGTGAAAAAATAATTTGGCAAAATCCTCGTCCAAGCTCAACTAGATACTGTAGGCCTCTTAAAATTGAGTTTATTAAAGAATCTACGGCAGTATCCGTGGCAGAAAAACAAAGAGTAGATAATCAAATAAAAGAGCTCCGGCATAGTCTTGTTGAAGTTGGTGAAAATACTTTCAACATTAGCCACAACTTAATATTTGCTATGATAGATGGAAAGGTTTGCAACGCCATCACTGAAAATTCTTCTACACAAAAGTGTCTCATTTGTAATGCCACATCAAAAAACTTTAACTCTATTGATGCCATGATAGAAAGGCCAGTTAAAACAGAAAATCTGCAGTTTGGTTTATCTGTATTGCATGGATGGATCCGTTTTTTCGAATGTATACTACACCTTTCATATAAACTAGAAATAAAACAATGGCAAGCTTGGAAAGAAGAGCATAAAAAAATCGTTGCTGAAACGAAAAAACAGATTCAAAAGAAGTTTCGAGAGCGTTTGGGTTTGATCGTTGACAAACCAAAGCCGGGATTCGGAAATTCCAATGATGGCAATACAGCCCGCCGTTTTTTTGAACATGCAGAAACTTCAGCTGAAATAACAAAAGTAGATGTTCAGTTGATAAAAAAAATGCATGTAATAATGACAGTAGTTGCATGTGGTCATGAGGTTGATGCTGACAAGTTTCGAGAATTTGCACATGAAACTGCGAGATATTTCGTTCTTAAGTACCCTTGGTACTATATGCCACCTACTGTTCACAAATATCTTATTCATGGAAATGAAATTATTTCAAACGCTTTATTGCCTATCGGTCAGCTGAGCGAAGAAGCTCAAGAAGCCCGTAACAAAGACTTCAAAAAGTACAGAGAGCACCACTCCCGAAAAAATAGCCGTCAGAACACAAACGCTGACATTTTTAATTTGTTTCTATTATCATCGGACCCCGTTTTAACAAGCTTGCGAAGAGTTCCGAAAAAAAAAATTCAACATTTACCACAAGAAGCAATCAGTTTGCTGAAGTCTCCACATGTTCCAGCACCTAGCCTAAGTGGCATTGAATATGAAATACATGAGAGTGATGAAGAGGAAGAAAACTAAATTTATGTTATTTTGTTTGCGATTTTTTTTGTTGTTTTTGATAAAAAAAAGTTTATTTAATAAAAAAAGTTTATTTAAAAAAAAAATATATGTTCTTATTCGTTAACATATATTTTGTTGTTGTGTTGGTATAGTTTTATAATTAATAATTACATCCTTCAATTTTTTCAACAAAGAAACATACCATGTGGTATACACTATTTTTTTTTTTTCTTCAAAGTAGGCGTTTTTGGTGGGCGTGGTCTCAACAAAAACTTTAAATTTGCTTACAATCATGTAAGGTGTAATCATGCCAAATTTCAAGTTCCTAGCTTTGATGGTTGATTTGATGCCAGCATTTAGGCCATTCTGCCCCATTGTGCGTTGGAGAGGGGGTATCTTTTTATTTTTTGTTAGATTTTTTTGACACAGCACAAACACACACACACAAAAGATATCAAAATGATAAATTCTCCAGAAGACGTTGAAGAATCAGAAGAAGAATGGATAAAGAGCAAAATAAAATTAATCAGAATCACCTTTTTTTGCTTTGTTACTTTATTGAACGAGAAGAATCTCAAGACAAACTGGAGAAGTCGAGACAAGAGAGAGCAAGTAGCAGGAAAACCTGTTTGCTTTTTTTTCAATTTATTTATTTTTGTTTTTAATTAAAACGACAAGAAACACGCCGCCGATTTGAATTCAATAATTTTTCTGTTTCAATTTTTCCGGTTCAATTCAAAACACAAGAGTTTGCTGCAGCGAAACAACTGGAAAGAGGGGACATGTACAGCAGAAAACCGGTTTTCATCGATGAGAGGGAATCCTCCCTCCTTCCTGCGATCGATCTAACAACAAACGCGACGACTCGATCACAAACAGAAACAGCACAAAAGGTTAATCTTGGTCTTTTGGATGAAAATTAAGAGCGAACCTTTGCTGCATCAAGGCAATAAGAAAAGAAAGAAAAAACACGCTCGCAACATGCAGCTCGGCCAGCAACAACAGCAGCTGCTGTGGCTGTCGTCGTCGTTGCCTCGTTGGTCACTTTTTGATCTCGACAAACAGCACCAAAGATACAGTAAACACTAAACATGGAAAAAAGGGACACAAGATCACATCACGGGACAACAACACAAAAACAACGAAATTTTGTTAGAAAGAAAGGCAGAAATCATACAAACAGAATTATTCCAATTAAATTTCAAGGAACTCCACTTGTTATTAATTTTTAATTGAGTAGCAAGTAAATGCACGAAAAACGAGGGAAGTTATCACTTTTAATAATCTTAGAGCACATGTGATTAAAAAAGCAGATTAAACAGAACTTGTTGGTTTTTTTTTTCTTATTCGCTTTGAATGATTTTTTTGTATCCACAAGCACAACAGCGAATGAGAGTAGCACTAGCACACACGACTTCGTTTCGAGAGCCCGTATTTTCTCGCAGCACCAACACGACCGGCGTTTACAAACAAACTGACGTTTACATACGCTATGGGAAATTATCAACACAGTGGAAAATGGAATGCATTCAAACTGGAAGGCTAGCTGATTTTTGTATAAGAGGAAAGTAGAATGGAATTATAGGAGAGGAGAATTGTCTTAGAAACTAAGGAGAACATTGGTAATTGGAAGGGAGAGTTGGAGAATACTGGAACGATGTTGATGCATTCCATGAAATGACAGTGGTGCCTGGTCTATAATATTTTGAGCAAAATAATAAGAGAGGTTGATATATGCAAGGCGACCGCGAAAAAGTGAATATACGATTTTTGTCTGTACCTATGCTATGAAGCAGTTTTTATTTTTAAACTGAATAATACTTGTTGTTGTTATCCTTTCGTGCCATGGTCAACATCATAGAGGGTTTGGATTCGAATGCAAAAATGATTTTATTTCATCTTTTGGTTAGAAGAATTGACAAAGCTTCCAGAGGTATTATAAAGGTTCATTCATTTCGTGATTTCAAGTTGGTAGATCTGGCATTTGATACGTGTCAAACTTAACTGTCATCTGAAGTGTCATAGTTTTAGTTGTGTTTGCCATTTACAATAAGGTATCGCTTAACAACGCCGCGCCGCGCCCCGCCGCCCTAAATACATTTCTTGGGTGTTGGAAGTTGGAACAACAGACAATACCTATAAACACCGATTTTTCGAACAAAATTTTCTACAGCGATGAGGCACATTTCTCACTCGTTGGGTATTATGTAAACCAACCAAACTGCCATCTATATGGCTCAGAAAACCCACAAGCGATCAAAGAGGTGTCATTGCATCCGGAAAAAGTGACAGCTTAGTGAGCTCTATGGTCGAAAGGTGTCATTGGTTCGGCGGACGGTTATAGTCAATTCGGAGCGATTTGGTCGAATGATAACCGATTTTTTGGCCGGAAAGTGAAGATCATATGACTTGGACGGTATGTGGTTCCAACAAGACGGGGCAACAACGCACACAACACGACTAATAAAAATAATGGCTTTTTGCATTAAAGCGTAATTTCACGTTTTGGCAACCAGATCATTCGTTTTGACACGGTTAGATTTTTTTTTGTGGGGCTACGCAAAAGACCGAACTCTAGACGCATTTAGAACCAACATTACCCAAGTTTTGGTCGAGAACGAGATACCGTCCGATATGAGCGGAGAAGCAGTTAAAAATAACTTCAAAAGAATCGCATGCTGCGAAAACTCTTGATGATATTGTTTTTGGTTGGGTGTTGTAGGATCTGGGGGCTTAGGCTGTATCTTTTCCTACACACCAAGTGCTTACCTTACCTCCTCGTGGTAGCCACCGGGTACTGGTTATATCTTAGATATAACTTGCGAAACTTGTAAGCGCGAGTGCAAATCGGGAAAAAAAGAGCACCTCATCTACGGCCCAACAAATTTGGAGGTTAGTGCGAGGGGCTAACAACCCCTCCACAGTGAAAAACTTGAAAGTTATGAGAGATATACCAGCCTCGGATAATGAACCCCCTCTTATGGTAACCAGACCCGGAACGACAACGGACTACGCATTGAGAGTTTGTACCTGGAATGTAAGAACCCTCTACACTCCAGGTGCAACTCAAAAACTTTAATATGTTCTCGCAGTATAAGGCAGATATTACTGCGATCCAGGAAATACGATGGATAGGATCAGGGACAAAGGAAAGAAAGAATTTCGACATTTATTATAGCTGCCATCAAAGATTGCATATATTTGGATGCGGATTCGTCGTGGGAAACCGGCTTAGATCGAAAGTCATGGATTTCAAGCCAATAAGTGATCGCCTGGCTGTGATCCGCATCAAGGCCACACTACAAAACATCAGTATAATATGTGTCAAAATCGTACTCGGAGACTTCAATGCAAAAATCGGGAAGGAAGACATCTTTGGCGGATTAGTTGGAAAGCACAGCCTCCACGAAGAAACAACAGATAACGGCTTCCGACTAATCGACTTTGCTGCAGCTCGTAATACAGTGATAAGTAGCACTAGGTTTCCAAGACGGAAGATCTACACAGCAACCTGGCGATCTCCGGATGGTCGAACCACCAACCAAATCGATCATGTGCTAATCGGCGCAAGGTACGCATCCAACATCCTGAACGTGCGCACTTTCCGAGGAGCAAATGTCGACTCTGACCACTTTCTGGTAGTGGCTAAGTTTAGAGCTCGAATATCAAACGACAAAAAAACACGTGCAGCCCAAAGAAAGAAGTTCAACATCGGTTGCCTTAGCACATCAGAGAATGCCAGAGACTACAGCGAGCGCCTGAGCGAGCGACTCTCTGCCGTCCTCCCAAATACTACAGACGTCAACACACTGTGGAACCAATATCGCGAAGTAATAAAAAATGTAGCCGAGACCACCATAGGTTACCAGCCACCCCCGAAAAAGAACCCGTGGTATGATGATGAGTGCGTGATATTGAAAAGAGAGACGGAAAATGCACGCCTGCAGATGCTGCAACGGGAAACAAGAGCAGCAAGGGAAGAGTACCGCACGAAAAGGAGAAATGAGAAAAAGACCCTGCAAAGAAGGAAAAGAGCATCCGCAGTTTCTCAGCTCAAAGATCTAGAAGAGTCTCGGGCCAAGAACAACACCCGGTGTTTCTTTAAAAGGTCGAAGCAATTAGCTTCTGGTTTCAGAACCGGGACACAAGCTCTTCGAAACAGTGAAGGAACCCTAGTCACCGAAGCACAGGGAATTGTAGATGTTTTCAAGCAGCACTTCCAGCAGCTGCTGAATGCGCAAAATGTCGAGCTAGATAATGACGAAAGAGAAGCAAGACCAGTCAATGAAGACCCAGTCCCAGCCCCCAGCAGAGAAGAGGTAGAAAGAGCCATTCAAAAGCTAAAAAATAACAAGGCCGCAGGGTCGGATGGCATACCCGCGGAACTCCTTAAACATGGAGGACATGTTTTGATGAACCGCATGCACCAGGTCATCACCAAAGTGTGGAAGGAAGAATGCATGCCCACTGACTGGTCGATAAGCTCCATATGCCCCATCTACAAAAAAGGCGATCCGATGTTATGCAAAAACTACCGTGGCATATCCCTGCTTAATGTTGCATACAAAATCCTATCCAACGTACTGTGTGAGCGTCTTAAACCTTTCTGCAACACAATAATCGGCACGTACCAGTGTGGCTTTAGCCCAGGCAGAACAACGATAGACCAAATATTCACACTGAGGCAGATCCTGGAAAAGACCAACGAATTTCAAGTCGAAACCCACCATCTTTTCATCGACTTTAAAGCTGCTTATGATAGCATCCCCCGCCAAGAGCTTATGATTGCGATGTCTGAATTCGGGATCCCGAACAAACTGATCCAGCTGTGCCGCATGACGCTAAACAATACGCAGTGCAGTGTACAGCTCATCCGAGTTATTCCAAACTTGCGCAGGGTTTAGACAAGGAGATGCGTTGTCATGTGACTTCTTCAACATAGTCCTGGAGCAGATAGTGCGCAAGGCAGGTGTGAGCACGGAGGGCACTATCTTCAACAAATCCACCCAGCTCCTAGGCTATGCGGACGACATAGACATCATCGGTCGATCCAAGAGAGCTGTGCTTGAGGCCTTCACAGCGATTGAAGAACAGGCGAAACTAGTTGGTCTTGAAGTGAATGAGGACAAAACAAAGTACATGTTATCAACAAACAAAGCAACATCTGTCCACCGCCTGGGACAAAACGTCACTGTTGGTAGCAGCAATTTCGAGGTAGTTAAGGAGTTCACCTACCTTGGAACAAATATCAATCCCACGAACGACACCTTAGTGGAGATCCGAAGAAGAATTACCCTAGCGAACCGCTGCTGCTTCGGTTTGGCCAAATAACAGGGTTCAAAACTTCTCACTCGGAAGACAAAGTGTCTGCTATACAAAACTTTGATTTTACCAGTCCTACTCTATGGCGCCGAGTGCTGGACGATAAGTAAAAAAGGGGAATTGATACTGGGCACTTTCGAAAGAAAAATTCTTCGACGCATTTTTGGTCCCGTATGCGACGATGGCGAATGGAGAAGAAGATACAACCGAGAACTGTATGAGCTGTACCAAGATGTGGATGTAGTCCAGAAGGCCAAGAAAAGACGACTACATTGGCTCGGCCACATCGAGCGAATGGACGACAACGCTCCAGCCAAGAAAGTCTTCTCATCCAAGCCTCCAGGTTCAAGACGACAAGGAAGACCGAACCTACGGTACAAGTACCAAGTGACTGCGGATGCCAGAGCGCTTGGTCTCGGTGACTGGAAAGATCGTTCACGATGGAAGACTGCAGTATCTCAGGCTGAGACCCTTCATGGATTGTGAGCCGGATAATGAAATGAATGATGATTGTTTTTCACACAAATGGCCAAGTCAAAACTTTATAATGAAATAAAATTTTCATTGAAAACGTTTCGTTGTGTGTTTTATTTTTCGAAGCCGAAAACTGAATGACCCTTTATTTCGTGGAAAAGTTCCGTTCCGAAGCGGTATTTAATAGTAGGTATATAATTGAAGGTACTATACTAAGTTGAAGTTCTGTAAGTTCGCTAAGTTCGTTGGAATTGGAAGCGTTTAGGTGTTGACAACCAAATAGTATTGCACATTGGCGAAAAATTGTTTATTTTTTTTGCTGAAAAATAAAAAAGGGCAAATAATCCCAAAGTAAACTCAGAAAGTTTTTCATTAATATGAAAAATAAAAAACCAGGCAGCACCACTAATAAAGGAGTCTGATGATCGGCTTGGCACCCGTGAAATAGCTATAACTCCAGCCAAAGAAATTGACGGAAAAAGCCATTGGTGGAAGCACCTCTAAGTTGCTATCGTTGTTCAAACAAACATAAATAAAAACCAAAAAGCAGCCTGACTGCGAGTGTTAAATAACACTATAAGGGCAAATAATGTTCTATATTCATGAATCATGAGTCATGACACGCTTTGTACCTGTGTATGTAGACAATATCTAGATATACCTAATGCAGTTGTAGATAATAATAGGAGGTACCTTCCAAATCCTGAAAGGCAAAATGTGACCGCACTGAACCAAATATTAGAGGTGAAATCCACTAAATATTTTCGTAACATTTTAACTAAAGAATATTACGAAATTGATGATTTTTTGTAAATATTCTATTCAAATCAACAAACTAATTTACGAAAATAAGGAAATTTATTCAAAGTGAATAATTTATTTAGTTAGTTTGTTAATGGAAGAAACAATAGTTAAATTGACGAAATAAATAAGAAATTTGAAGATATTTCGTTAAAAATTGTATTCAAATCAACTATACATTTTTCAATTTAGATAATTCTTCGGTTATTTTTTTTTCGGGTCTAATAATTTGTGATTGAAGAATTTTCGTTCAATCAACAAGCACTTTGTTTCATATTTACTAAGAAAATATTCAAATATTCAAATTTTTATTCAAAACTGAAAATTTTTCATTAAAATTTAAAAAAAATATTTAATATGCCCTTAGCGTTCAACTTAATCAACGAAAGGTTTTTCGATTTGAAAAAATTTCGACAAAATATAATGAAAGTGTGTTTCTTTTTTGAAAGTTTTAAACAGAAATATAACAGTAATTTGAATAAAAGTTTTAAATCATATTATCAACGTGTGTGCGTCTTTTTCCTTGTTTTCGCGTTAGTTAAATAAAGTATGAACAAATGAACCGTACGGAACTAAAATTTGTGATAAGAAAAGTGTAAAAATAAAGCGTTGTAATTTGTGTGTTGTGTTTAGTTGTGTCCTTAGTAAATACAGAGTTGGAGTAGGTACTTGACCGATAGTAAGACACATTTTCTTCTTAAATAATTCCTTTATGAAGCTTTATTGTACTCAATAGTTTTATTAATAAATTAAAAATTCATTCCTTTAGCATATCATGATCATATTTTGTTTAAAACTAAAAAAAATCTAGATTTCACAGATGGGCAATGTTGTGGAGTATTGTACCTCCTCCACAGCGTTCTCATTCCAACATCGAAAAATAAAAAAAATAAAAAGAGACTACGAGACTCGCAGCTTCGCTTTATGCTAGACGACAAAACAGTGGCAGACCGTAAGGACCATATAAAAAAGGATGGACCAAAATATACGAATTCGGCCATTTTTCCTCATCACTGGGAACATTTTAAACCCAATTGACATTATCATTTACTTCGATGGAATTAAATATAAGAACTCTGCAATCTCTGCGTTTGAAGTCTGTTTTAAAATTTTTCAAGTTTTTAATATTTTTGTAACTTAACAACAGAGTACGACACGTTGAAAGTACGGAAATCAACTGTTTAATTCAATCCATTAAATAAAATAATCTAAAGTAATTTCGTTGTTGTCGTTATTACGGTGTCGTTATAACTTCATGGTCGAATCTTTGGTTTTTGTTTCAGCATTCATCCAGAGCTGCTATTACGTAACTTGTTTATATCGAAATCAACGGATTAAGTAAGGCATCTACCATTACTGATTCTCAATTGTTTTTGGCTCGATTCGAACAAATACGTGCCATCTTATAGTTGAAGTTTGAAGAATGCATTGTGAAATTGAATATTTTTCTTGTTGAAAGCACAAAACAACAAAACAACAAATTGAATTAACTTAACTAATAAGTCAATTAAAGAAATTTTCATCAAATTCACAACGAGTATTATTGTCAAATTAATTAAATAAATATTTAATTTGACTAATTTCTTTTATTAAACTTTAAAAAACTTTCGTCAAATTAACTATCTTAATTAGTAGAATTGAATAAAAAATTAACTAAATTTTTTATTTGATTGAACAATTATTCCTCAAATCAACAGATGTAAAATAACTAAAAAAGATTCGTGGATTTGACGAATTTTCTTCAAATTCACAGCTGACTACCAAATAGTCAAATTGAATAAATGAATTATTCAAGACAACAAAAGGATTAGTAGGGTGTATATTAACCTACTTTTCGTTGATTTAACCTGCGATTTAGTTGTTTTCACCACCTTTTTTGGTTCAGTGCGTTACAACACAGTTTTCTTTTATTTATTTATTTTTTGTCCTGGTGCTTAGTCCTGGCCAAAAAAGTTAACATCGACCTAAGCCAACGTACAATTGAGTAACCTCAATTGTCAACAGGTCAATGGAGTGTGTGTCATTGCAAAATCAATATGCGTTAAAGTGTTTGTAGTTCACGATGCATACCTCGTTTTTTTAATATTTTAGATTTAAAAGTTTGAATGTGTTTTGGACATTTTGAAATGGTGGCCCGTGTCGCTGATGGTACGCCCATTATTTTTTTTTTTATTTTCTGTGGATGCAACTTTTTTCAAAGCATCAAAAAAGGAAAAATATATCAAATATCAAAAAATTCGGGCCCAGAACAAAATCGCTCATGACTTGAAGATTGAATAATTTCTTTTATTAAAATTCAAATTCAACATGATTTCGAACGTTGCGATTTCGGCCGCCTTCTTTTCAGTGCCATTTCCTTTTTATTCTTCGAGCTGCTTCCGGTATGGAATAGAGTTGCAAAGGGAAATTGACTTCTTTTTGTGTACAAATCTATTCACATATAAATCGATTTTGGTGAGTTTTTTTTTTCTTGTGAGTAAAAAAAATAAATAATAAAAAATCGAAAGAGCAAAAACCCACAAGTATGTAATTGATTGGGAATTTTGAGTGGGCCTTAAAGTTCAACACTAGGAAATTGCTGATGTATGTGACGAAAATTTGTTTTTCTTCGCAGGATAACAACTTTGCTTGTGAGTTAAATTTTTGTTTACAAGAGACAAAAGTGTTAACGATTTACAGCACACAGACTACACCATTCCTCAACTACAGTTCGATAGAAACTTTCAAACTTCTATCCCTCTCCGTGCCTTCTGGGAAAATAAAACATTCCTGGAAGACGAGGCTATCCACTTCTATACTGATGGATCGAAAACTAATGATGGGGTTGGTGGAGGTGTGTACTCCGGACGACTAAAACTAAGTCTCTCATTCAGCCTTCCAAATCATTGTAGCATGTTCCAGGCAGAACTTTTGGCGATTAAGGAGGTCCTGTCCTGGCTCAGAGAAAACGTGGTATCCACATCTGATATCCGGATCATCTCAGACAGTCAGGCAGCTATAAAATCCTTGGACTCTGTCTCTACAAACTCGATTACGGTCCGAAACTGTCGATCGTCTCTAATGGAGATGGCACAACAGTTTAACATTCACCTTCACTGGGTGCCGGGCCATAGAGACATTCCAGGAAACTGCAAAGCCGACGAACTCGCCAAACATAGTACAACATTACCCATTAAGCCACAAATGGCTAATGTTGGTACCTATACCAATCGCTACATGTAAACTTTTGCTACAACAAGATGCTATTAAGAGAACTAACATCAGGTGGAATAACATAACCACCTGCCAGGCAACGAAAAACATTTGGCCAAATTTGGACTTAAAGAGATCCAAATGCCTGATATCTCTAAGCAGATTGCATATAAGCTCCTTAATTGGTGTCATTACCGGACACTGTCTAATTGGAAGACACGCTGCGCGACTGGGCGTATTTTCTAATGACTTCTGCAGAAGCTGTATGGATGAGGAGGAGGAGGAGACAGTTCTTCACCTCCTCTGCACCTGTCCTGCTCTTGCTCATAAACGTAGGATTCACTTAGGGGAATACTTCTACAATGATCTAAACGATCTCTAACACATTAACATAATAAATCTTCTACGTTTCGTAAGGAACTCTAGTTGGCTTCAATGAGTTTTCGAAGAAAAGCCTTCTTAGATTCATGTGGTATCACAATGGGCCTTTGATTGGCCTAAGTGTGTCTCTTAACATCCATGACAGCCACTTTAACCTAACCTAACCTAACCTAACGATTTACACTTTTAATTACTCTTGACAATGGTTTCCGAAAATGTGTACTTTTCCAAAGAGGATTGAAAAATGTAATATGAAAATTATAATCAAATTTAAATTAAAGAACTAACCATACAAATTTAATGAATCTGAAAAACTACACACTGCTATGTGTTATGAATTCTAAAGAAACCGTTCCATTTGAAATCGAGACTACGAGAGTGGTCCGAATTTTTTTTTAAGTGAAGGTATATTGGTCGATATTGGACACAACGATGTTCGAACTTCTTTTTTTTTCTTGAGGTCTGCAAAGTATGCCTCCGTGGCAGCAGTGATCATTTCAGTTGAATTAAATTTTTACTCATGAGTGAATTTCGTCAAAAAGAAAAAGTCCCACTGAGCCAATCAGGAGAATATATGGATTGGGCAGAAGTTTTGAGCCCATAATTAGAAAATTTGAGCTGGTGCGTTTTTATTTTAACGCCCTGTTACTGTTTTGCTTTTCCACTGTTAGGAAAGTTCTTTAGTCAACTGTCACGAAAGACTCAGAAAATCCCTCAGATTGCGTTAAAAATGCCTCAAACATTGCTCTGAAGTGTCACCACGGCTGTGCTTGTTGTATGCTACACGAGCAAACGCTACAACCGTTGCGGTTAAAGATTTCTTATCCCAAAAACTATATGCAGGATATGACCCAAGCGATCTTTTCAATTGCCTGCTGTCTCAGCTATGGCATGCACCTTCATCGGTGCAAACGCAAAATGTTAAGAAAGAATATCTGCACTCCGGAAGTCCCCACAGAAATGAAAACACAAAAAGTAAAAAGTGACAGTTCTGATTCTGAAAAGAAGAGAATTTCCCTTCTGGTTTTAAAAACAGAATCAGAACCAGAATCACTCACACATTCATAAATGTTTGCAGCACAAAAGCAAAATGAAATTTGGCGCGTATACACACATGTCATACTTAACCAATACATTCTCACCAAACTTCAGATTCTTCGGAATAAAAAAAAACTGTTCAATTGGGATTCCGAATCGAAGAACAATTCTGGATTGCCAATTAAAAACGCCATAAGGCTTTGTTCAAACAGCAAATCCCATGCTGGAAAAAAGAACTTAAATCAAATGCTGGAAAAAAGTCCCTTGCTCCATAGAAGAGAATTTCATATTTAATTGAGGTACCTATCTTTTCTGCATTTGCCTGCAAATTGTTACCATTTGGTAACAGAAAGTCGATCTTATTTAACTTTGAGAAAGTGAAATAAGACCAAGTGCGTAATGACACGGCACCGAAAAATCATTTTTTGTAAAAAATATAAAACAAACGGTTCTAAAATACCCATTCGTTTTGTAAAATATCCTTATGCCATGTCATCATCAAGGACCTAATGATCAATGGACAGAGTCTTGTCAAGAAAGCCTAAAACTCCTGGTTCAAACACACTTCCCAGGATGTAGTGCAGACCTAGTAAACGAGTCAATAAACACCATATACTCGGTACCTGAAATTCCTAGGGAATTGATAACAAAAGAAAAGTTAATCTGGGCTATTAACTCATTCTCTCCTTACAAATCCCCAGGCCTAGACGGCATCTTCCTCTTGATGCTGCAAAAAAGCAGTGATATCATCACTCCACATTTGATAAACATATTCCTTAACAGTCTTAAGTTAGGATATGTTCCAAAGGCTTGGCGCGAAGTTAAAGTCGTCTTCATACCAAAAGCTGGCAAGCCCAGTCACACAGAACCAAAAGACTTCAGACCTATCAGTCTAACCTCTTTCGCACTAAAAACACTTGAGAGATTGATTGATATGCACATCCGTAGCAACTTAAAGCCAGAATCTTTATCACCATTTCAGCACGCCTATACAAAAGGCAGAAGTGTAGAAACGGCCCTACACTGTGCAGTTAGAACAATAGAGAAGTCGCTCGCGGTGAAAGAATACACCCTTGCCTCTTTTCTTGATATCGAAGGAGCATTCAACAATGTCCACAACAGTGCCATAGAAAAAGCTCTCACTGATCTTAAAATAGAACCTACACTTATAAAATGGATTACGTGTATGTTGAAAAGCAGACAAATCCATTGCGTACTAGGTAGCTCTGATATAAAGATGTACACATCTAGAGGGACTCCACAAGGCGGAATCCTCTCACCCCTCCTCTGGACTTTGGTGATGAATGAAATTCTCATCAAACTCAAAAACAGCGGTGTCAGAATTATAGCTTATGCCGACGGCTTAGCGCTTCTAGCGACGGGTAAATACCTGACCACGGTAAGCGAACAACTAGAAGGCGCATTAACTATGGTCAACAACTGGACCAAGAAATGCGGTCTGAAGGTTAACCCCCGGAAAACAGAACTGGTACTTTTCACCAACAGAAGGAAAATACCTTCTTTTGAGATACTAAAAATTGACAACACCCCACTTATAGTTTCAGAAAAAGCAAGATACCTCGGAGTTATCTTGGACAAGAAACTCAACTGGGGTCTAAACATACAGGAAAGATACAAGAAAGCCATGATTGCACTCTACTCGTGTAACAGGATTCTGGGAAGAAACTGGGGGCCAAATCCAAAGATAATCATGTGGATGTACACAGCCATTGTTAGACCCATTCTAACTTATGGCAGTTTGGTTTGGTGGCAAGCTCTGGAGAAATCCACGAACTTAAAAACCCTTACCAAAGTACAAAGAATGGCATGCATTAGCACTACGGGGATGATGAGGACTACCCCAACTGCGGGTCTCGAAGCGATCCTAAATCTCACCCCCATAGACTTATTTGCACAAGAATCAGCAGCAAACAGCGCTCTCCGACTTAGTCAGACCGATATTTGGAGATCTAGTCAACACGGCCATACCACGATCCTTACAAAATACGTTGGCAATAACGTTCGTACTGATTACATGACCCCTTATCTAGACTTCAATAAAAACTTCACTACCAGCTTCCCTAATAGAGAGGACTGGGAAAACAGTGTACCCTACACTAACGAATCGAATCTTACCATCTTCACCGATGGTTCGAAAATGACTACTGGGGTAGGGGCAGGTTTCTACTCAGAAAATCTTAGCCTTGCCAGTTCATTCAGACTTCCTGACCATTGCAGCGTCTTCCAAGCTGAGATCTTGGCAGTGAAAAACGCTGCTAATCAAATATCCATGATGGCGATACCACACGCTGATATCACCTTTTTCATTGATAGCCAAGCAGCAATAAAAGCGATCTCTGCCACGCAAATCAAGTCAAAGCTTGTTTCTTGCTGTCGCGAAGAGCTAAGGGTTCTTGTTATGCAGCACAACGTAAGACTCTGCTGGGTTCCCGGTCACAGTGGTGTGCCAGGAAATGAAAAAGCGGATGAGCTTGCAAGAGAAGGCTCGGTACTTGATCCCTCTCTCATAGACCACAACATCAGAATCCCTCAATGCGAACTAAAGAGAAACATTAGTAATAACATCATTCAAAAAGCAAATGATAGATGGAACCTACTAGAAACCTGCGGTAACACCAGGAAACTCTGGCCTCATTATGACAAGGAAAAATCCAAAAAGATTTTACTTCTCAAAAAACCGTCCCTAAGATCCCTCATAAGTGTGATAACGGGACATAACCTACTTGGCTACCACAAAAAGAAGATGGGGCTGAGTACGGACGACATATGCAGAGGCTGCGGCGATGAGGATGAGCACGAAAACACGGCTCATTTTCTATGCCACTGTCCAGCACTCTGCCGTACCAGATCAAAATTCTTAGGCAACTATTTCTTCAATGAACTAGAAGAACTATCTGAACTCCCAGGCAATCGCCTATTGAACTTTATCAAGTCCACCAAATGGCTCGATCAACCATAGAATTCATAGGTTAAATCATTTTTTCAGAAGTTACAACACTTCAGGGTATCACAATGGTTCTACATTGATCTAAGTGTGACGGTAACAAAATCAACTGTCAGCCCATATAACCTAACCTAACCTATGTCATCATTTAACTGAGAGAAATTTCCCTCAGCTAGTAAAGTGCCGGGAAAATACCATTCTAGCGTCCATACTGCACAATCCCAACGCAGATCGCTGTAAACGAAAAATTCCCAATCACCTAACAATCTCACACTCTACAATCCCCAGCTCCAGGAGATGAACGCCCTAAAACATTTTTCAGAGATAGAGAGTGTAGAACTGCGACTGCGACCAAAAAACTACATTGAATTTTTCTTCAACTAAAATTCTCCCAACGAATTTGACAAAAATTTAATCCATAATAAATATATTCGTTTCCATTTATCAATTAATATCCACAAAGATTTGAAATATCTCAAATCACTTAAAATTCGACTGAGACGAAAAATCAAACAGGTTTTGCATATGAATTCGGTGCCATGCCATTTGGCGGTGACGTGAAATAACGCCCTACGAAATAAGACCCGCCGCTTTATTTCCATGAAGAAATCGAAATAACACCTGACAGGCCTCATTTCATTTGAATTGTGGAAATAAGGTCACATTTTACATGGAAATAAGGCCGCATTTCCAGAAGATACAAATAATGGCCAACTATTGTGGGTGATAAGTGCCGAATTTCATTTTGCGACTACTGACCCACTATGCGGGTTCATTTGTCCAAAAATCTAATTCAGGGTTTCCAACCTTCGCTTCGCTCGTTCTTGAATTTTTCGTATCGGCTGAAAATGAATAATTGAAATACTTGCAAAAATCTTTCTTTGGATGTCAGGATGTGTAGTGGTTGCTTTTCCAAATTAAAAAAGAAACCTCAACAGCTTTGAAAAATGAATTGCTCTGATCATTTTGTCGACGGCTAATAAAGAAACTTGCTCCTAATTATTTTTAAGATTTTTTTGTAGTGTACTATACATACAGGAATTAGCGTTTACTCAGGCCAAATTTTTATTTCATCTTTCACGGGTACTGCGTACTGCCTCTTGCGAAGACCTGACAAATCTTCCAAGAGTATCAATCTATCATGAAAAAAGTGCTTCTCAACTTTGCCGTTCGGAATCGGCGTTAAATTGAAGGGCCCCTCAATTCTTCACACGCACTCAGAGAATTGTTATTGTTGATGAGAGTAAACCACTCTTAGGCCTTGGCTCTTAAAGAACTGTCGCGCCACTCTATTTATTTTTGTTTTTTATTTAGATATTTATTTTTTTAACATGAACCTTCGTTTTTTTCACTTTTTTTTTACTTTTGTCCCATTAAAAGTAAAACCTAATTGGGACTATTGACCCACCATAGTGGATTAATAATCCCTAAATCGAAGTCGGCACTTATGGCCCTCCACAGTAGATCAGAAGTTCCGAAAACAATTTTCGTGAATTCTAATCTCCGGAGGAGTTTCCCTGCGCCAACTAATCAAAATAGAAAAACTGAAATAAGGCCCCTCGGGCGAAATTGGAAAATCGATGAAACAGTCTTACAATACAAAGTACTTCTGGCAACGCCATTTTAGTTCAAATAACCGCTGTAACATGGAATTTGACAGCCCACTTACAAAAATCAATTTTAATCAAAAATCATTTCGGCTCTCAGGCAAAATACTTATCGCACCACCCTCACACATGTATACTGACTAACCATGCAAAAGTCAAATTGATACAAGCAATGTTGTCCTACTTATTTTAAGTACGCAAAAGCATTAAAAATATTAATTTTAATATTCAAATTTCACATTGCCATAATATAAAACAATTAGGCTGTCAATTATTTTGGAATAAAAGCATTGAGGAAAATTACAGTATAAATGAACAAATTGAATCGAATGTAGCTGTTAATACACTGTAAGTTTTTCAATTAGGTAGGTTATACATTCATACACACATGCATGCAAGAATAACAAAAAAAGAATTTTAAATTTAAGCTCAATGACGAAACTTCAAACTTCACCGAAATCAGCAGGCAAGGGAGAGTTCAATGCTTAATAAAGATTGCATACCCGTGAGGGCACATTCTATCAGCATAAACCACAGTGAAATTTCAAAATTAAATAAACTCTGGAACTATAGTCTCTTATGACAATGAATTCATGACAAAGAAAAAAAAAATTTAAATTGACCTTTTTCTCGTTGAAGAAGATTCTCTTGTTACACTCATAATCCTCATTAAAAACTTAATACTAACGTACTGGTTGTACGACCTACTTTCGCTTTATTTTCATCTTCTTTCAAAGAAGAAACAAAGCTGCTTCCAAGGCTATAATGTTCATCATTACAAGTGAACTCAAAAAAGACCTACACGAAAAAAAAAATACTGTCCAACGTATTCAATACTCCAGCCTACATGGAATTCATTCATCCTCGGAAATACACTTATTTACCCAACATCCTTCCATTAAACATTTGTATGTCTCTTTTTTCTTATATAGACCTCTGTGTCGGTATAGACTTGATTTTCCGGTGAAATTGAAAATCTGTTTGGAAACGAATAAAAGGAAAAAGCACAGATAAAAAGACACACGAAAACCATCAAAAGTGTGATTTGTGTACAATCGTAAAAAGAGAGCCCTTGGGCCGGTCCCTTTCAAGGGAAAGTAACCCTGAAGCGGCAAAATGTACATTCAAATGTACAAAAGTCCGACACAACATTTTAGTCCTTAACCTACATTTTTATTGAATTTTTTGTTTGCCCGGGTTAAAGGATATTTTTTTTTGTTTTACTCGCAAACCAAAAAAAAAAGACACCAAACACATGAACATGAAACAATGTCCTGCTTGCAGAAGCGACGAAAAACCACTTACAAAGCAGTCAGAGACCAATTTCCAATGTTTAGTAGCGCACTCAATTGCGTAAGCTAAAAAAACAAAAAAGCTTCGAAGAGTTTCAATAGCTTATCGATCTTGAGGCTGGAAGCCTGGCACTGCCACAATAAACTAAACTTTCTCTTCCCAATGCGGATTAAATATAAAATCTGTGAACAGACAATTTTTAAAGCAGATCCGAGCATCATCTAAAATTTCATCCGGTATGTGTTTACCCACAGAAACATATTTCACGTGTTGTTTCGGGATTGAAAAAAAACCGACATGCTGCAGGCAAGGACACAGTCTCAGGCAGTCTGCTACACCCAAAGCCAGACCAGAGATTGCGTCCATTCCGCAGTATCGTATCTTCCATATTTTCCTTTTGTAAGAATCCACATGAAAGGATGAATGTTGGCTTTGTTTGGATTTCAATCCAGTGAGAACAAACTTTTGAGAATTTTTCAAGATTGTTTCGTGTTTTTTTTTTCCACTCAGAAGAAGAAAGTGGACCTTCCGGAAATTAATATTTGAGGAAATAGACAAATGGATTTTTTTTTCAGGGTAAATTGTTTAGAGCTTATTCTAAAGTCCAAATGTCCGAAACAAATTGAAGTTTTGTTCTGGTTTTGATTTAATTTTTGGTTTTACACAAACAAAATGTTAAAAATCATAAAACCACACTTTACCTAATTTAAATCATAACCAATTAAAGAAATAATTAAAAGCTGCTAATTATAATAATAATGAAATCAAATTTATTCGATTAAATCGATGGACATTATGATTTTAATTGCGTATGTGTTTATGTGGGGAAATAAAATAAAAAGTCAAATTTATTATTTTCTTGTTTGTTTAGTTTTGAAATGTTAATAGGTTTGCAAAGTTATGGAAGCTTAAACATTAAAATAGCCAGTGGCGGATTAAGGGTTGAGGGCGCCATAGGCAAGCGTCTCACTAGCGCAACTATATAGAAATATCTCGTACTATAGTTTGACCAAAATAGCTGCACCGCGCCTAAGGAAAAGGCGTTTAAATAGGGGCCAATGGAATAGAGACTTAGTTAACATGAGATCTATTAGTATTGTCCGAAAGATCTTACAAATTTGGTTAATTAATGATTTGCCGCAACGTAAATTTTGTAAACCAAGTTTACTCGAGTTCGTTCTTATGCAAACAGAGTGGCAACTCGGTTCTCAAATCGGATTGCCCCGAAAATCAATCTAGAAAGAACTTATAAAGCAGAAAAATTAGGTTTTGAATCCATCGAAATCTTTGCCATCCGCTGATGAACTTCGACCATTAGGTTATTTGCCCCTACAATAAGTAAAATCAATACCTATTCAAAATCGCTTACAAAATTAGAAGAAAGCAAAGTCGATTTCCGTGTTAGCAAACCGAGTTGACTCTGTACTGTAAGGCCCTCCGCACACGAAGCAACTGTTTTGCAACTGTTTTGCGACTAGAATCGCAAATCAGTTGCTCAAGCAACTTTGTATATGAAGCTCTATAGGAGAGCTCACACGCTCGACTGAAATGAAACCGGTTTGCAACCGGTTTGCAATCGGTTTCCAACTAGTCGCACGCAACTGATTTTGTAGGTCGAATTTGAGTTGCTTAAGCAACTTTTTTTGTTTTTGTTGTTAAAATTATAACATTATATATAAAAACAGATGTGTTTGTTTGTTTCTATGTCTGGTATGGACTTCTAAACGGCCCAAAAGATATTTATGGATTTTGCATGTTGTATTTTTGGAATTTTTTTGGCATTGGAAAAACCATACCGAAGAGTCGGAAAACTGGAAATATGAAATATGATATGATACATAGACGTGAATTTGGTTTCTTGCATGTTCTTTTTGTTAAAGAATCGCTTATCGAATAGAAAAATAGAAAGTTCTTGATGGAAAACCCGCAAAACTCATTAGAGTTGTAGGTGCTTTGGTTTTCAAATTGTTGATATAAGACCGCGAATTTCAGGTGCATTCGTTTTCAAATAGAAAAATAGAAAATTGTTGGTGGAAAACTCGGAAAATTAAAAAAAAAAGAGTGAATCATTTTATGGTTGATAACATTTAGGATTTTGATTACGTAAAGGTAAACGATATTGGTAAGATACGTGATGTTTAATCATTCAAGGAGTTTATCTGAAGAAGCTTAATTGGGATGAAAAGGGCTTGGTTTGTTTGTATGTCTGGTATAGAGACCATCAGCAGATACACATTCTCTCATGTTCGTGTCCATCTTTTGGATGTTGGAAGCAACCAACTTTGGCATCCGTTTGATTTAAATGTTCTGCTGCCATAAAGTCTGCATTTTAAATTTTTCTGTATGTATGGATGGGTCCAATGTTCTCTTCGTACAAGTTTTCTTTGTCTTCAGTACTGGTAATAGTCAATTAAATCGTCTTCATCAGTACAACTGTTTGACAGGTTGAATAGTTTCTTATAAAAATTGTGAACAAAAAATTAAAAAATCAAAATTCAGTCGTACTCGTGTGCGGAGAGAAGTCACAAATCGATCGCAAACTAGTTGTAAAACAGTTGCTTGAGCAACTGATTTTCGACTCTAATTGCAAAACAGTTGCTTCGTGTGCGGAGGGCCTAAGAGTAATTGCTCAGGACTGATTTTTTTTTTCAACAAAAGATGCAAGTGCAATTCGAGTTCACAAGTTTGTTACTTTAACAAACACGTATGAACTCGCATTATTTGACACTTGTCAGAATTACTGCCCCTTTGTTGCCGCGCCCCTTGGCACGTGCCTAGTTTGCCTTTAGGATAATATGCCTCTGAAAATAGCTCTATAGAAACATTTGTTGTCTAGTTTTAAGGCCAATCAAAGCTATTAACTTCTATAGAGTTTGTATAAGTTTTTAATTGCCATCCTAATTAGTAGTTGGCTTGAAGGTTCAGCAAAAAAAATTAAAAAAAAACATGTGATTTATTTTTTGAACACCAGTAAATTATAATGTTAACATACGCTTTTCCAAAAATAAAAAAATAAGTAGGTACGTTTTTAGAGAATTTATTGAACAACACGCTCCCATTTAAATTTTGTATCTAGGTACTAAAGGGTCCGCTAAATAACTTTTTTTTTTGAAAATACTGAAAAAAAAATTTCGGAATATTTTCTCAAATTTCTTTTTATATTTGAAAGTACAATCCTTCCGATTAATAATCAATTGGCTGCCTTGGCTGGTCATGTAGTAGCCTACACGATCGGTCCAATTTTTAAGCACATTATCGATTGTGTGCAGCTGTATTTCAACAATGGCTTCACGAATATTGTCCTTTAAGGCATCAATTGTCTCTGGCTTATCGGCGTAACACTTATCTTTTACGGCACCCCACAAATAATAGTCCAACGGTGTCATATCGCAGCTCCGAGGTGGCCAAACGACATCAGCTCTGCGGCTGATAATGCGATCTTCAAAAACAGTGCACAAAACATCGAGTGTAGCTTCGGCTGTGTGGCACGTAGCGCCGCGCCGTCCTGTCGAAACTAAATGTTGCCAATATCCTCTTCTTCAATTTTTGTGAACAAAAATTCGTCCAACATGGCCCGATAACGATCGTCCTCGACTGCAACGGCCACTCCTTTCTCATTTTCGAAGAAAAATGGCCCAATTATGCCTCTGGACCAAAATCCTCACCAAACAGTGACTCGTTTTGGGTGTATCGGCTTTTCAATGTATGCGTGCGGGTCCAAATGCGACAATTTTGCTTGTTTACATACCCGCCAAGATCAGAATGAGCTTCATCTGAAAAGATGATTTTTTTTGTCAAAATCGACATCTTATCTAAGTCGATCGCAGGCCCATTAACGCAGCGAAAACGCATTGGATGGTCAATTGGCTTCAACTCCTGAACTAATTGGACTTTGTATGGCGTCATACCAAGGTTTTTATGCAAAATTCATCCCAATGATGTCTCCGAAATGTTTGATTGTTGAGAACGACGGTGAATTGTTGTTGATGGCGCTTCACGCACACTTTCTGCCACAACAGCAATATTCTCGGGTGTACGCAGTGTTTTTGGCTTTTCAAGCTTTGGTTTATCGATGAGGATGCCAGTTTCTTTCACTTTTTTCCACGAGATAACGAACATTCGGAGCTGAAGGTGCTTCTCTTCTTCCAAAATCCGTACGCAATTTTGGCACACATTCTGCAACATTACCATAATTTTCAAAGTAATGTCGCAATATTTCCCAGCGTTGTTCAAGCGTATAGGTGTTATATAGTTACTAAGACTACTAAAGTACTAATCACTACACCTCTGCCTTTGAGGTTTCTTCTTTATTATCTTATCTTTGGCATGTTCTCTCTCTCTCATTGATTCTGTCATTGTCATTCAACCGAACCACATGTACAAACCTACAAACCTAACCTGAATTCTTTAATAAATTGTCTGAACTAAAATAAAAAGTCTTGTTTAATTATTCCGAGTTGGAAATTATATTATTGGCGACGAGGATAATCGTGAGTCAAGTCATCATCAAGCAATCGTCTTATGTCAGAGTCAGAGGAAGATAATATTGAGTCTAAGCCATTTATTCCAAAGTCAAATCAATTCGCGTCACAGCCAGTCAAAAAGATGAGTCAACTGCTTGGGTCTATGGAAACTTTTGCTCCGGGAGACGACTTCGAGGAATACATCGACCGGTTAGGAGAGTACTTAAAGTGCAATGAAGTTGCCGAAGCTAAAAAGACCTCTGTTTTTATAACCCTAATTGGTTCGGAAGCCTACAAAACGCTGAAAACAGTTTTGGCACCAGTCAATCCAAATACAAAGTCCTATGACGAGCTTGTGTCGGTGCTTCGCAAATTGTATGCACCAAAAAAATTTGCAATCGCGGAAAGATTTAAATTTTAACAGCGCAGTCAAAAGGCAGGTGAGCCCATTAAAGACTTTATTGTCGCGCTTAAACTTCTATCACGTGACTGTAAATTCGGTGAGTTCCTGGATCAAGCAATGAGAGACAAATTTATATTTGGTCTTTGTAACCCCAAAATACAAGAAAAATTGCTCGATGATGATGACGCAAAGTTCGAAAGCGTTTCGGACAAAGCACTAAAACTGGAACTCATAGCAGAGGATCAACAAATTATATAAGGCCTAACAATGTGAACATCGTCAAGAGCAGAATTAGTCGACATGAGCAAACATCTAATTACAATCAAAAGCCGCAGTCCGCGCATGGTTCATTAAACACGTCTCGTTATGGTGGCAGGCCAAACACGTGTAGTCAGTCAAACGTCAAGTGTCAGCAATGTGGAAACCATCATAGGTACAAGTGTCCAGCAAAAGATGTCACATGCTACCTGTGCAAGTCTCGTGGTCACTTTGCTAAATTTTGCAAGAATTCTTGTTCAGGAAGGCAAATTAGAAGCATATATGAAGAGTCCGATGGTGAAGACAGCCCTTCAAGAGTCAACAACATCTTCAATTTGTCTGAGAGCAAAGTTACACGTCTGATCACTTCTCTCATAATTGAAGGCTGCGAGGTGCAGATGGAAGTGGACACAGGAGCATGCCAATCTATCATAAGTTATGTAGATTATTCTAAGTTTTTAAGTCATTTACTTCTTTAAAATTGTTTAATTAATTTACAGGCAGTCACAGGTCATAAGTTGGAGTGTGTAGGAGTTAGTGAAGTCAAAGTGGAGTGGCCGAATGTTGGAGTGTCAGAAGAAAAACGTCTAGAGTTGTCAGTAGTCATATGTCAAGAAAACTTCATTCCCATATTGGGTCGTCCTTGGTTGGATAAGCTTTCTCCAAATTGGAGAAACTATTTTTTGGGTGGTAAACGGTCTGTTCCACAGAATTGTCAAGTAAGTCATTTAAATTCAAACGTAGAGTCAAAAGATTTTTTGGAGGGTAGCGGTTGTCCATTAGCCATGTCACGTCAAATCGAGTCTCACAATAATCACAATAATATTGTTTCTAATGTCGAGTCAGAAAGTGTAAAAAAACCTTTCGGATTTAAGAGTCAAATTCCCGCGAGTGTTTGATAATAATTCCACAAAGCCCATCGAAGGTTTCCATGCGGACATTCGTGTTAATTCACAGTATACGCCAATTTTTCACAAGGCCTACACGGTTCCTTTCCTGTTAAGGCCAAAAGTGGAAGAAGAATTAGACAGATTATGTCAGCTAGATATTATTTCACCGATAAAGTATGCCGAAAACGCCAGTCCAATAGTCGTGGTACCAAAACCGGACGGATCCATAAGAATTTGTGTGGATTTCAAGAGAACCATAAATAAGTATGTTCAGATGGAACATTATCCTCTAACTGTTTGTGAAGATATTTTTGCACAATTGGCTAATGCTAAATTCTTTTGCGTCTTAGACCTTACAGGTGCGATTCAACAGTTGGAGGTAACAACGGTTTCAAAGAAATATTTGGTAATAAATACTATAAAGGGTCTTTATGTATTTAATCGGTTACCTTTAGGTGTTTCTGCTGCTCCAGCTATTTTTCAGAGTGTCATTGATCGCGTAATTAAAAATATAAAGAATGCTTTTGGGTACATCGACGATATCATCGTCACCGGTACTTCAAAAGAAGATTGTAAAAATAATTTATATCAAGTTTTAAGTCGTTTAAATGATCACAATATTAAAGTCAACCTTAAAAAGTGCGTGTTTTTTGCAGAAGAGGTTGAATATTTAGGTCATTGTATTTCATGCAATCGTATAAGTCCTAGCAAACGTAAAATAGAAGCCGTAGTCAACGCACCCAGTCCAAAGAATTTGTCTGAACTTCAGTCTTATCTGGGACTCTTAAATTACTATGGGAAATTTATCCCTAATCTTTCAATTAAATTAGAAAAGCTTTACAACCTTTTGAGAAAAGATACAAAATTTGTTTGGTCGTCTGAATGCGATCAAATATTTCAGGACAATAAACAATGGTTGTTAAAAAATAGTATTCTTGAATTGTACGACCCAGATAAAACAATCATTATTTCTGCAGATGCATCTCCATACGGGCTCGGAGCTGTTATGTCGCATCTTGTTAATGGAGTAGAACGGCCAATCATGTTTGCATCTTGTACTTGAAGTCCCGCCGAATGTTATTATTCGCAATTGCACCGCGAAGCTCTCGCTATTATTTTTGCAGTGCGTAAGTTCCACAAGTACATTTATGGCAACAAATTTATTATTCACAGCGATCATCAGCCCCTTCGGGAAATTTTCAACCCGAACAAAAGCACACCCGCAGTAGCTGCAGCTAGGCTACAGCGTTGGGCTGTCATTTTGTCAATGTATGACTACAAGATAGTCTACAAAAAAGCTCAACAAATGTGCCACGCTGATGCCTTGTCGAGATTACCTCTCCAAGAACCATCAAATATTGAGGACACTTTAATTAATTCTTTTAACATGTCTGAAAATGACCTTCTAAATATCAATCGAATTCGATGTCAGACTCTTAATTGTCCAGTTCTAAAAACGGTCATGGCTTATGTGTCTGAAGGTTGGCCTTCGAAGTCAAAAATCAAGTGTCCGGATGTGTCTTGTTTTTATGATAAGCAGAATTGTCTTTCAATAGAAGACCAATGCATTTATTTTGGCAATAAGTTGGTTATTCCAAGTTCTTGTCAACAAGAAGTTCTTCAATTGATCCACGGAGACCATGTAGGAATGACACGCATGAAACAAGTAGCGCGTAGTCAATTTTATTTCAAAAACCTGGATAAGGAAATTGAAAATTTTGTGAATAAGTGTGTGATCTGTCAGCAAACTCGTAAAGCAAATACCCCGGATACAATATCTTGGCCTAAAACAACTTTTATGTTTGAACGAATTCACATCGATTTATTTTATTTTAGTAAATTTGAATACCTGATTCTGGTTGATTCTTTCAGTAAATGGATGGATGTTTATTTACTGACAAAATCAACTGCTGAAGTTGTCATTGAAAAACTGAAAACAAGTTTTTCTTATTTTGGGTTTCCAAAAGAGATTTGTAGTGACAATGGACCACCGTTTTCATCCAGTAAGTTTTTGGAGTTTTGCAAACAAAATGGAATTTTAGCAAGCAAATCACCGCCGCGCCGTACCACCCTCAAAGCAACGGTTTAGCTGAAAGAGGCGTGGCCGAAGTAAAAAAAGTTTTCAAAAAGTTTTTGTTGGACTAGGTTAGGTTAGGTTAGGTTATGAGGGGTGTGCACAGCGTGAGCTGTTGCGTACACGGGGGCCTATTGGTCCATTGTGATCCCCTATAAAAAATAAAAGCAAGCATCGATGCTTCTCAGGGTCGATTAACGTAGACTGGCTCGTTAACGAACCAACCTGTGCTATCTATAAATTTCTTCATATTTGCCATTGAGACCTGTGCTAGATCATCCAGTTCTCCAACAAACCTGTTTCCGAAATGTCGGAGGCGGCTAGTTTGGAGGTTCGGACAGTCACAGAGCAGGTGTTTAATGGTTTCTATTTCCTCCTCATCCTGACAGCTCCTACAAAAATCGGGTGCAAATGCCCCTATCTTGTTGGCCATTGTGCCAATGGCGCAATGACCCGTTAGTACACCTATCAAGATTTTAATGTTCTTTTTACTCAGCGATAGAATATACCGAGTTTCTTTTTCATTTGTGTTAGGCCATAAACTTCTAGAGATTTCGCAATCGTCCCTGGATTTCCAGGAGTTATTGATTTGCTCTTTTAGTTTAAGGTCTATCTTCCTCTTGAGTACCCCAATTGGGACGAGTGGTCCCCTAATTGAATGGTCGCTACTACTTGTGTCTGCTTCTGACCCTTTCCTGGCTAGTTCATCTACTATTTCGTTCCCTTCTATATTGCTATGTCCAGGAACCCAGCAGAGCTTTACCTGGTTAGTGTGGCAGATTTTATTTAATTCCTTCCTACAGTTTAAAACTGCTTTTGATCTTATGGTCTCACTGGCTAAGGCTTTGATAGCAGCCTGGCTGTCCACGAAAAAAGTGATCTCCGAAGAGCTTAGCTTTTCGTGATGTGCCAATTCAGCTGCTTTTTCAATGGCAAAGATCTCGGCCTGAAAGACACTACAGTCAGCTGGGAGTTTATACGATGCTCTGATGTTGAGAGATTGGCAAAACACTCCAGCACCTGTTCCTGATTCCATTTTTGAACCGTCCGTCAGTGTAGAAAGGGATACCCTGTTTACTTATAAGTGAATTAGGATCCCAACCCTGTCTTTCTGGTATAAAAATAGAAAATTTCCTATCGAAATCTAGTAAAGGGGGAATGTAATCGGTGGTCTCCATCAGTCCTGGAATCGTGCCATATCTTTGTAAGATTGACCCGTGTCCATAAGTGCTGTGCCTCCAAAAACTCAGTTCTTTTAAACGAATTGCAGTTTTGGCTGCCGTGCATCTTATGAACTCATCCAGAGCCGGGAGGTCCAAGATCATTTCCAACCCAGCCTGTGGCGTGGATCTTTGAGCTCAGGTTCTTGAGATAGCTTGATTTTTCCACCGCCTTCCACCATACAATAGAGCCATAGGTAAGAATGGGTCTGACAATCGCTGTGTACATCCATTGGATGACCTGCGGTCGCATGCCCCAACGTTTACCGAAGGTCTTTTTGCATGTGTAGAATGCACATAGTGCTTTTTTCATTCTTTCCTCAGTATTACGCTTCCATGAAAGCTTGGAGTCAAGGATCACTCCTAGAAATTTAGCTTCCTTAGAAAGTTTTAGAGGAGTACCATTTAGTTTGGGAGGGTTGAAGCCCTCCAGTTTCCGTTTCTTCGTGAACAAAACTAACTCCGTCTTGGTGGGGTTGACCCCGAGACCGTTCTTAGTTGCCCAGGAAGATAAATCCTTTAATGCGTTTTCCATAATGTTTTCGATGATGGTAAGGAACTTGCCTGATACTAAAACCACTATGTCATCTGCATATGCCACGATTTTAATGCCCTGATTTTTGAATTTTGTGAGAATTTTGTTGACTACGAGGATCCAGAGCAGGGGTGAGATAACTCCTCCCTGTGGTGTGCCTCTAGTAACTGTTTTCTCAATAGTGCTAACTCCTATTTGAGAGTTGATAATTCTGCCATTTAACATGGTGAAGATCCAATCGACAATGACAGATTCAACTCCAACTTCAACTAAGGCAGTTTTGATTGATTCCGTTTTAACGTTGTTGAACGCACCCTCGATATCAAGAAATGCTGCCAGTGTATATTCTTTATGTTCAAGACTTTTCTCAATATGTGAAACCACTTCGTGCAGAGCAGTCTTCACTGATTTACCTTTAAGGTAAGCGTGTTGGTAGTTGCACAAATTGTTTTCGTTGAGAAGTTCTCTAACATGTAGATCAATTATCCTCTCTAGTGTCTTAAGGAGAAACGAGGAGAGACTTATTGGTCTATAATCCTGGGCGGTCGAGTGAGTCGGTTTCCCTGCTTTTGGGATGAAGACTACCTTGACCTTCTTCCAGCTATTAGGGACGTATCCAAGTTTGATACAACTTATGAAGATTACCCTAAGCCACGGAGTTATTACTTTGAGAGCATTTTGAAGAAGAGCTGGGAAAATCTCGTCTGGTCCCGCCGATTTGTAGGGTTTGAACGAGTTTATTGCCCAGATAATTTTCTGCTCAGTAAAAACCTGTTTTAGTTCTAAATCTGATTCTGTATGAGTAAAATCCAGCGTGTTCGATTGCGAGTAATCAGAACTTTCTGGATTTTTACAACCGGGGAAATGGGTTTCCATGAAGAGTTCAAGCGTTTCTAGGCTTGAGTTCGACCATGAACCATCAGGGTGTTTTATATACCCCGGGACCGTGGGATTAAGGGCCAGGGTTCTACGGAGCCTCGCCGCCTCGCTTGTTTTTTCAATGGATTCACAATGCTTAGCCCACGAATCTTTTTTGGCCTTCCTTAACTCTTTAGTGTAAGTATTAAGTGCGGCTCTATAAGACTTTAAGTCCTCTTCTAATTTACTCAGTTTAGCTTTATTGAAAAGTTTTCTAACCTCTGTTCTACGTTTCTTTAGTACACCATTCCACCAGGGTGGGTTAGTGGAGTTTTTGGAACGAGATAAAGGGCAGTGCTTTTCAAAAGACGTTCTCATTTTACTAGACAAGTTTTGGACAACAGTGTCGATGGTTGAAATGTTTAGACTTGTATTGTCCCCTGGAGGATCAATACAGTTTTTCAGCCATCTTTCGTACTCTGTCCAATTTGTTCTAGTTGGGTTCCTGTAAGGTTTCTTTTGAGTAAAGTTCCTGTCTATGGAGAAGAGTATCCCAAAGTGATCTGAAAAAGATTCTTTAGGTGAGACTCTCCAGTCTTCGACTGAAATTTTACTATTATTACTAATAAGAGTCAAATCTATGATTTCCTCCCTGTTTTTGTTACGAAAGGTAGGGTGATTACCCCTATTACATAGCGATAAATTAGAACAGAGAATATATTCAAAAATTGACTCACCTCTTTTATTGATGTCCTTTGAGCCCCATTGTGTATGGTGAGCGTTGGCATCACAACCCACCACCAAAGGTGTACCGCTTGCTGTGGCATGGGCCACAAGATCGCGGACTGTTTTTGATGGCGGGTTCTCCTCCTCGTACGGCATGTACGTCGACGCTAGAATAAAGTTACCTTCATTCGATTCGACGCTGATTGCCGTGTTGTCCTTGTTGCTGTACCTAGATAGGAAGAAAGCGTTAATTGATTTTTTCACTAGGATACAACTTCTAATATCACCTTCATCTGACGTGGAATGGAAAAGGTTGTAGTATTTTGACCTCAACTCTCGGATTCGGTTTTTGCCTAACCATGGTTCCTGGATCAAGGCCACATCCACGTTCTCGTGAGACATGTAGAGCGTAAGGTCGTACGTTGCTGCTTTAGCGTGATGCAGGTTTATTTGCACCACTAGCAGCTTTTGACTCCCTTTTGTATTCATGCCTCTTAACCTTTACGGTTCCGAGACCATACCTCAACACGTCTTTTTTCTCTTTGAGCAGAAGGTCAGATTTCTTGTCTGCCACGAACAAGAGGTCCTTCCCTTCGCCACCGATGGTCTTCCTTGAATGTTGGAGCTTCCATTCTAAAATGGGAAGCTCTTTGTTCTGCTTTGCCAACAGTTTAATAATGGCTGCATCCTCATGTTCTGCAGGAGGGGGGATCCAAATACTAAACTGCTGGCGGAGTGGTAAAGCTGCGACGGGTAGAACTTCAAGGGAGGAGCCTTTCCAGAGTTCGCCAATATTGGCGATTGTGCTGGTCAGGAAATCCCGTGATTTCTGGTCACCGCAGCATACCACTTTGACACCTCGCCGCCACCCTGCACCGTCAAAGATGTAGTCCTCAGAACTATCGTTCTCTGATGCCGCCATCATGGCTTTGAGGATCTCGCTTTCCACAAGAAGCCAGTTTTTTGCCGAGATTTTTCCATCTGGGTCATCACGGCTTATAATGGCGATTTGTAGATCAATCGGGGTGGTGTCGAAGCTGCTGGTTTTCTGTTTTTTTGCACCATCTTGCTCGACTTTCTCCTCCGATCTTTGTCTCTTGGATGTTCCTGGTTTCATTCCAGAAGAGGTGCTCGCCGGTGCTTGCTTAGCGTTGGCTTGCCGTTTCTTGCTGGAAGTCGCCTGAACTTTTCCTTTGTCGTTCCGAGCGGTCGAGTTATTGCCAGCCTGTTCACGGTTTGCCTTTTTAGGGACAGACCTAGATTTGGCAGCATCTACTCCTTTGCTCTCCGACTTCTTGGTTTCTTCAGTTGTGCCCTTGGTTGCAGTGGCAGTCTCTGCCTGCTGCCGCTCGAAGTTCCTAATTTGGTTCTTATGCTTTTTAAGGAGAGCCTTATCTCTCGAACTGAGCGTCGCGGGGTCTTTCAACTCGGTCATTTCCACGAACTTTTTGGAGGATTTGTAGTTGCTGCGTAGCCTCGAAGCTTTGAGGGGTGCAGCAGACTTCAACATAGCCTCTTCTTGATTCGGGTCTCTTAGTAGCTCGTCCTCGGTTTGACTACCTATGGAAGGAGGTCCGTCCGAGGTCTCCGTACCTTTGATGGTTAACCCATCCAGTGCGGGAAGGAGATCTACTGAGAGAATGGCCGGTTGTCTTTTTAGTTCTCTCTTGTCAATTTCGTTTACGTTTGTTGTCACTGGCGACTTAGCTTCTTGCGAAGCTAAGCCCTCGCCGGCAGCCGTGACTTCTGCAGACTTTTGAACGTATATCCCCGTTCGATTTTTTTCTTCTTGTAAACTTTTATTCATGGTTGTTTTCGATTGACATCTCTGCTTTTTGGTGGTTTTCTTAGTTTGTCGTTCTCCGCAGCTGGATTGCTGAAGAGGGGCCGTCCATAAACTACGTCACGCTGAATTTAGCTGTTTTGACCCCCTCCCTCCCCCGGTGTCACGCATTGTCACACTTGCTTTAACCCCCCTCAAATATTACGTCACAAAACAAAGAGCCCCCCCCCCCCCTTAACAAAAAAAAATAGTTGATAGAACACAAATTTCCAAACATAAAATATGTTTTATATTTTTTGTTATGATTCCATTTTTTTTTAATAAAAAAATAAAATAAAGTGGCAACAAACTTACGTTTTTTAGTCTAACTTTGGCGAACGTCACGTTAGATATAGACCCCCCTCCCCCCTTGTCACAACTTGTCACGCTCAGCGTGACCCCTCCCTCCCCCCTAAGTGCGAACGTATTTTATGGATGGCCCCAGAGTATGACGTAAGCCCCCTCGCCACAACAAGGCGAAAACCGTGAGGGGGTTGTTGGACTATAAATATAAGAAATTATCACCAAATGAAAAATTGCTACAGTTTTTGACATCTTATCGACACACTCCAACAACGGTAACAAAGCTATCGCCTTCTGAAGCTATTTTTAATTTTAAACCCCGAAGTATTTATAGTACTTTAACCGATCAAAAGCCCTGTTGTTACAAACAAAATATATAATTGAATGAATCAAAAACTGATATACATAAAAAACCAAAAAAGAATGTAAAATATCAAACGTTTTCAAAGGGTGAGAAAATTATGTATTGTAATTCAAATATGTTAACAGCAAAATGGATTCCTGCTGTTGTATCAAAAATAATTAGCCCTTGTATTTATGAAATTACTTATAATAACAATTGCAGGCGTATAGTGCAATTTTCAGAACTAAGAAGGTCTTGTTTAGAAGATAAATTTCATCCCTCTATAACTTTAACATCTAAATCTTTGGAGAAAAAAGGAATTGACAAATTCAATGAGAATAACAAAGCGTTTGTACAAGAAAAAAGACCTTCTAGCAATTCTGAAAATCTATCTAAACGTTCGGGAAAAGATTATAAGAAATCAAGGAGTTCAGCAAGATTAGCTAGTAAGCAATATAAATATAAATGAAATTTATTAAAAGAAATCTAAAAAAGGGAGAAATGTTATATAGTTACTAAGACTAGATACTAAAGTACTAATCACTACACCTCTGCCTTTGATTATTATCTTATCTTTGGTATGTTCTCTCTCTCATTGATTCTGTCATTGTCATTCAACCGAACCGCATGTACAAACCTACAAACCTAACCTGAATTCTTTAATAAATTCTCTGAACTAAAATAAAAAGTCTTGTTTAATTATTCCGAGTTGGAAATTATATTAATAGGTACACATTACACAACCATATTCGTTCAGCGGAAGGATAAAACTAATTATGTGTTGAATCAGACATGAGCTAAGTGTTATCATTCACGAATAATAATATCCCTTCTTACGATGATCGACTTGCATTTTTCCAGATGCAAAAACTGTGTCAAAGGAGAACAAATAATGATATAGTTTTCCTTCATCAAATTATTACTACTTTTTCGTGTTTTTATAATTTTTTGACTTTAAAATTTTAAAATTTTTGATTTTAAATTTTGCATTTTTACTTTTTGTTTTGCTTTTTGTAAGATTTTTTTTTAAACTTTGATTTATTTTTGTTTGTTTGAACAACGATAGCAACTTAGAGGTGCTTCCACCAATGGCTTTTTCCGTCAATTTCTTTGGCTGGAGTTAAAGCTATTTCACGGGTGCCAAGCCGATCATCAGACTCCTTTATTAGTGGTGCTGCCTGGTTTTTATTTTTCATATTAATGAAAAACTTTCTGAGTTTACTTTGGGATTTGAACCTAGGACCAGCTAGTTGGGAAGCCAATGCACTACGCACTGCGCTAACCACTCCACTGATTTTTGGTTTCCCATGCAGACTTTTTTGTTTGTTTATCATTGCTATGAACCAAGTGCATTTTTACAAGCTCCTTAAAGTATGCTATCTTGTTCCGCTTTCATTTTTTCTAATTTCCTATCTTTGTGTCACAACAATTCGTTTGTGTACACAGAGGGTTAGATTTTTGAAAGTTTTGACTTATAGTCAGTTTTTTATTTGTTATAGTTTGTTTTATTTATGATTTATGATTTATGATTTATTTTGTTTTTCCTTTTTGTACCTGCTTGAATTAAGCAGTCCCTAACTCTTGCCTTCCTAACGTTCGAATCGCCATCGCTTTTTTATTTTATTTATTTCAAATAATTTGTGATTAAGTGCCGATACGACTAGCAACCGTAATTGCAATCGTACTCGGTGAAAATGGACCCCAGCGCGTGCGGTATCTGGGGGGGAAAGAGGCGTGGGAATTAAAAAAATAAAAAAAAAAAAAAATAAGCACTAGTTAAAAAAAAACGTTAGATGGCGGACCCTTTACTTAAAATGGAGGAGAAATCCAGAACGAAATGAAAAAAAAATGGTATCAAATGGCATAAAATGAGGAAAACATTTAAGTTTCTTAAAAATGGCTTAACATAATTTTATAGTTGGAATATAATTTTAGGACTTTTTTAAAGCATATGACTTGCTGTTGCAGTGCAAACAAAACCTTAGCCAGCTGCTGCTGTACAGTTTATCAACAGTCAACATAAAGGGGTGTTCATTTTGTCAAAATTTAGTCACTTGTTTGTGTTTTACTTTTTGTGTTCTATCTTCTGCGGGCATTCCCAGAGGGCAGTGATTTTTTTCTTTTAAAATCTAGCGTTTTCTGCGCTTTACTAAAATATTACTCTCTACTGATGAAAGGGAATATTTGAATACCAAAATGAAACTGTCACTCGAACACTTTTTTATTAAAATTTCGTTTTTCCTTTAATAGTACCAAAATATTATTGCGACCGACCGACCGACGTTCGACCATTCAAATTGTTTAATTATTTTCGTCTACAGACTATGAAAACAATTACACACGAACACCTGGCCTGAGGCCTCTATTTCGTGGTGGATTGATTTCCAATCCACTCCATTTTATATGCATGAATTACACTCAGAGAAAAATACCATGAAAACAATAGTATTTCGCATTATTTCAATATTATTTTACTATTGTTTTTAGTCAATGGGATGGAGCCCGTTGATTCAATAGTTTTGAAACTATTATTCTTTTAGTTCGTTCATACTATAAAAACAATGGTTCAGGACTATTGGTTCAATAGTACGTCGCATAATAAGTCAATGGTACGTACCATTGTTGCCTTTTTATACCATTAATATCAACCATTATATTTTTAGAACAGTTAAGTCTAAAAATCATATTTTCAATAGTATTACTATTAAATTAATGCTGTTGATCCCATTAAAATTAGTAGTTTTTAGAACAAAATTTCATGGTACATACCATTGATACAATAATATCACACTGTTGTTTTAATAGGATGCATACTATTGTTTTAATGGGACACGCTATTGAACTAATGTGGCAACTCCTGTTGAAATTAATGGTACCTACCATTGATGCAATAATATCAAACTATTGTTTTAATAGGTTGTATACCATTGTTTTAATGTGACATACTATTGAACTAATGTGACAACTCCTGTTGAAATTAATGGTACATACCATTGATGCAATAATATCACACTATTGTTTTAATAGGATGCATACTATTGTTTTAATGGGACACGCTATTGAACTAATGTGGCAACTCCTGTTGAAATTAATGGTACCTACCATTGATGCAATAATATCAAACTATTGTTTTAATAGGATGCATACTATTGTTTTAATGGGACACGCTATTGAACTAATGTGGCAACTCCTGTTGAAATTAATGGTACCTACCATTGATGCAATAATATCAAACTATTGTTTTAATAGGTTGTATACCATTGTTTTAATGTGACATACTTTTGAACTAATGTGACAACTCCTGTTGAAATTAATGGTACATACCATTGATGCAATAATATCAAACTATTCTTTTAATAGGTTGTATACCATTGTTTTAATGTGACATACTATTGAACTAATGTGACAACTCCTGTTGAAATTAATGGTACATACCATTGATGCAATAATATCACACTATTGTTTTAATAGGATGCATACTATTGTTTTAATGAGACACACTATTGAACTAATGTGGCAACTCCTGTTGAAATTAATGGTACATACCATTGATGGAATAATATCACACTATCGTTTTAATAGGATGTATACCATTGTTATAATGAGACACACTGTTGAAATTAATGGTATTACCTCAGTTATATCATCCCATTGATTTAATAAGATGTAGCCCATTGTTTTATTGAGACCCTATTGAGGTTAATAAATATTATTGTTGCACATGATTATGATGAATATATGAAAATTATAAAAAAAATGAAGAAATGAATCAATTGAAAATATATACAAACCTCTAATACATACAAACAACTTCAACCAATTGAAAAAAAAAAACAATCAGTCAAAGTCCGAAGACTAAATATTAGAACCATCAAAACAAGAGAGCAAGCATTTAAGGATAAAAATACAATTTAAATTTTATGATAAATTTGTATTTATTCATATCATTTTTTCCAACAATAAATTAATTTAAGTTAAAATAAACCTTAAAAATAATCTTACAAACTAGAAAAGTTTAAAAAACAAAATTTAAAAGAAGGTTGTTTCCTTTTACATTGAACACATTTTTTTACAGTGTATTAATCAAAATTGATATTTATTCATATACTTTTTTCCAACAATATAATATAAGTTATAAATAACCTTAAACATCTTACAAACTAAAACAGTTTAAAAACAAAATAAAATTTAAAAGAAAGTTATGTTCCTTTTTTTTTTAATTCAAATTTTTTTCAACCGAACAGCTCTTTTTCCACTGTTCAAAATGTGAATGTGAATTGGAGGGCTATCGAACTCAAGAACTGAATGCAAGGAAAAAGAGTTTTTGGAGCTACCGATAATTAAAGCTTGCATATGTTCACTAAAATAATTTATATTCCATTCTGAGCATAGGAAATAAAGTTTTGAGTCTATTATGAAACATTGTTCGATTTCAAAAAGTGCAATAGACTCACTACATATTGTCAAACAAAAATTAGGTTTATATAATTTTCCTTTAAATGATGCTTTTTCCACACAATTTACTTCAGACAAATTTTGTATTATATTATTGTGCGTAATGTTTTTGTAAATTTGATTAAAATTACAAATAAATATGGATTTCTTATCGAAAATTAAATCTTCTTCGAAAAAATTCTGAGTAATAAGGGCATGGGAGAACTTAAGTCCAGCCTTAACACTAAGTGTGTATGAAATGTTTACCCTTGAATTCGTAGCTTTTGCTGCATGTTTGTTTTGTTTGTGTAATGCCTCAAAACGCATACACCACAAATGCTTTAATGGTCCACATTTTCTAATCGCAGTTGGATAATGAACCAAAAAGTGAAATTTAGGTTTAAGTGGTTCATTAAACAGCTTTATGAATAAAGAATTATGTTTTTGAACTAAATGCTCCAAGCATTTGAGATGAAATTCTTTTATTTTTGTTAAGAGAACTATATCAATAATTTTAACGAGTGTTATTAAAAGGTCCCACACTTTATCGTTTTCTGGTACGAGATCTCCTATAATCAACGGCAAAAAGTGTATTAATGTCATGGTTTCACGGGCAGTCATTTTCAAATTATTTACTTTTAACATTGATAAAACAAATGGAGGAGAAATGTTACCTATCTCAGTTTCTCCGTAATGAAACATCTGCTTACGGTTGTTTAAAACATCAATGGAAAAAAACTTGGAATTTTCTATAAAGTGAACTAAAATTTTTGATATATCATATCTACAAACACCTTCAAAAATATCATGCATTATGTCGAAGTAGTAATTATTGGTTACATGAAAAGATGGTATGCTATTGAAAACACAGTTTTCTTTTATACCAGTTATTTTTTCATTGTTTGTCACAAGATCGGCTTCATAATTTTCAACATTACGTAAAAAACTAGCGTGTTCAGTGACATCGGATTGCATTTGACTTCTACTTCTTTTGCAAACTCTACAGTAATAGTTTGAGTTAAAACTACTGGAAAATCCCATGTAAGTGTTAAGACCAAGGTTATCACCAACAACGAATGCTAAGACGAAATGTATCTCATAACTTTTGCTATTAACATCTATTTTCAATCCGTTGTTTTCCAGGGTTTTTATCTTTTCAACAAATGGTTTAATTGAAAAGATATTGCCAAATGAAGATCTGTCTTTAGTTTTGAAGAAACCTGCAGCAAATATGCTTCGAAGTTTTGACAAGTGCTGTTGAGGAATAGTTGGAAATGTATAATAAACACCGCAAATCGATTGATCTTTTGCGTGAGAACCCAAGGGGTTGTCTATGCAAAAGTCATCGAAAAATAAAATAAAAGGTATTGTTAATTTCTCCTTAAAATGCTGCATTTTATTTTTCCAGATATTTGCGTTAATTAGGCTATTGTAGATGCCTGGGGGACAATTGTTAAGTGTTTTTGTGTTTTCCAATGTTTCATGCAAAATATTTTGGGATTGAAAATAACTTTGTATTTGAAACTCAATAGGCATTATGATACCAGTTACTTTATTCGAATCCAAGGAGGGAACATTATTAACAATAACTTCGCAAATTTCTTCATTAATGGTATAATAAAAAGGTTTTTTAAACAAATTTTTATTTTCTAGTTCTTGAAAAAGTTTATACTCTGTACTAATTGCATTAAATGGAAGCAACTGTTGATTAAGAAAATCAACAGCAGTTGTTCTACTTGCATTACTTTCAATCAGAGTGATAATCTTACTAATTACAACTTTATGAAGTGGATCAATTATATTCTTTTGAACTTGCTCAATGATAGTTGAAACGTTTTTCCTATTAAAATTATCATTTTGATGGAGAGATAAAGCAAAAGAAATTGCATTCAAATTATTAAAATGACCATTGGATTTTGGTGATAACGCTTTATCATTTTGAGGTAGCTGTTCTGAAAACTTGAATGGAGAGTGAGAAAAGGTTTGGTTTATGCCACTTTCGTTGAAACTAGATATGTTCCCAACCGCTGTTGCATCAGAAATTTTATTTCGTAAACTTTTGTTTTCATGAACTCTTTCAATATGCCTCTTAAAAGTGTAAATACTTTGGAATTTTTGAAAACAACCATCTTCCAAGCATAAAAATGAACTTATATTGTTTAGATTGTGAGCAGATTTTAAATGAATAATTAATATTTTGGAAGTAGAATATGATTTTGATTTGATACCACACAAAAAGCACTTCATTTTGAAATTGATATTTGAAGAAAAGAAGAAATTTCCAACTTATTAAATCCAATACAATTAAATAAAATACATTAAAATTTTAGTATGAAGCTTTAACCTTCTTGAATGGATTATATACATTATGTAGTAAAAAAGATCTTTGAAAAAAAAGAATATTTGTTAATATTCTACAAAAAATTAAAAAGTGGCTGATAAAATAGAAAAAAGACAACGAGCTTAAAGATTAAAAAAAAGTAAGTTTCACTTATTAAGCAAGCTATTTATATTCGAATTAACCTCGTTTTGAAAGTTGTAGAAATTATTTTCAATAAAAAAATAAAAATTTCTTTTAATTGAAATTCATAACATGAAATAATTTTAAGGTTGCATCGAAAAATTTAAGTAAAAAAACGAATATTTGATAAGAAAGTTCAGTATATATTTTTAATATTCGAATTAATCTCGTTTTGAAAGTTGTTGAAATGATTTTCAATAAAAATTTCTTCCTTCTTGAGGATAATTGAAATTCAATCATGGAATAATTTAAAGCTTAGATACATCGAAAAAGTTAAGTAAAAAAACGAATATTTGATAATATTCTACAAAAAATTAAAAAGTTACTGATAAAATAGAAAAAAAGATAACGAGCTTAAAGATTAAAAAAAAGTAAGTTTTACTTATTAAGAAAGTTTAATAAGCTTTTTATATTTGCATTTACCTCGTTTTGAAAATTATAGAAATGATTTTCAATAAAAAAATAAAAATTTCTTCCTTCTTGAGGATAATTAAAATTCATAACATGGAATAATTTAAAGGTTACATCGAAACATTTGAGTAATGTAGAAAATTTGTATAAAATACCATCATATAATGTGAAAAATTGTTCAATCTTACATAATTCTGGCCCTACTGCTAATATAAGGGGCTGAAGAGTAAGTCCTTTGGATATATATTTTTCTCGTAATAAATTCACCTTCTCTTCGTATTGCGTTGTAGTTGAACAATATATAAAGCATGAGTCTTGGGAGTCTTTAATGCTCGGCTTCCACTTTATTTTTTTTTCACCCCTTTTTCCTACTGCAAGTATGGGCGATTTTAATACAGAGTGTAATAAATTTAAAATTATGAAGTCTCTGGAGTCTGAAAACAAATATATTATGAGTATTTAAGTTTGATGAGGAAAAAATTTACATTAATTTCATCTTACTTTGATCGATTTCTTTTTCCAATTCCTTCAGGAGGCTCAAAGAAGTCTTGTCCCGTATTTTTGTATTAAAATAAGAAACAATTTTTTCAGTAAAAGGAGGCCAGAGTTCAAAAATGCCAGATTTATTGCATGGTTTTATTCTGTCATAGTCGAGTTCAATCTAGAAAAACAATAATGTGCTTGGAATTAAAATAATATAGTTTTTTAATTTAAAGTTTATGTTTGCTAGTATCTTATCTATTGTAAAATACAGCTTCATTGAACCAAAAATGAAGAATTTTTTTTCAAAAATAAATAAAAATGCTTCAGACCATTAAGGGTTTAAAACTTTATCTTTCTTTTCGTTTTTTGTATGGAGAATATTGTTGAGAACGATAAAAAAAAATACTGCACAAATTTACTACATTTTTTTAGGGATGCCGCATCGCAATTTTCAATTTCCCATACCTATAAAATATATGGGGAGAAGATGGTAATGAACTTTGGTATAAGTATTATAGCTTAAGCAAGGGACAATATTTCAGAATGAAAAATAAATATTCTTATAGAAAATTTTACGCGCTGTAAAAAAAAGTCTTAATACATTTTTTGATAAACTTAATCCCTTAAAATATATTTCTGATTGAAGTCGGATTGATGATAAATAATGTTCGTTTTTTTACAAATTTTGTATGCATCCATCGACCATCGATCTTATAGTAAAAATTTTTCCGCTATTTGTCTTGTATAATTTATCTCTTAGAAAGTTTTATATGTACATAATACTTGAAATAATTTCGAACGATAAAAACCCAATGTTCAATTTAAATTCAAGATTTATTTAAATTTTTAATTAATTAGGGAGGATGAAACTTAATTTATCGCTGTTAAATCACAAGTAAAGTTAAAGCACTTATTATTTTTTGAATTGCATTAAATGCTTTGACAAAAGGTATTTAGAAAAAGAAAGTGGATAATACTAGATACACACAGTTTCATTAAATTACGCTGCAAGAAATTATAGTTCATTACAAATTTCAACAATACTTAAAAGGTCTTAAGTTATTTACACTAAACTGAAATTGTTTAACAAGATTGACAAGAGTTTGAAAAAAATTTCAGTTTAGTTTGATTAACTTAAGACCCATTAAGTATTAATTATACTATACTATTAATGATATTTGTAATTAATTTGAAATTATTTCAAGTATATATGTACATAATGTATAAAACTTTCTAAGAAATAAATTATACAAGACAAATTGCTTGACACAAATATGCGAAAAAAATTTAACGGAAGATTGATGGATGCATACAAAATTAGTAAAAAAGCGAACATTTATCATCATCCGACTTCAATCAGAAATATATTTTAAGGGATTAAGTTTATCAAAAAATGTATTAAGACCTTTTTTTACAGCGTAAAATTTTTTATCAGAATATTTATTTTTCATTCCGAAATATTGTCCCTTGCTTAAGCTATAATACTTATACCAAAGATCAGGACCATCTTCTCCCCATATAATTTATATGGGAAATTGTGATGCGGCATCCCTAAAAAAATGTAGAGCTCAAATGTTTACAGTATTTTTATCTCATAGTTCTCAACAATATTTTCAATATAAAAAAATGAAAACAAAGATATAAGCATTTTTGAAACAGTCTAAGTTTCATTTTATGTATTAATAAACAAAGAATTATATATGTATGTAATAAAGAAATCTTTTGTGTACGTAGCAACGACAAAAAGAATATCGATATTGCAGTAACTGATTAGAGGCTAACCTTATCTACAATAACTCCAACTTGATGAAAGATTCATAAAATTAAAACTTACCAATGTATGTCCAAGCGCATGTTTAAAAAGCGGCCATTTTGTAAGGACATCTGTACTTCCAATCCTAATGTCTTTTTGCCTTTGAGTTAGGACTTTGCTCCATTTTTCTTGGACTTCATGCCATGGCTCATTATTATGCGTCAGCCATATAATTGTCTGTTCAGAATCTGAATCCAACTGTTGGCTTTCGTCAACACTTATTCGAATATCAGATAGAGGATTGTCTGCCAAAATATTGAGGAAATTAGTTTAAAATTTGAAAAAAAAATCTTTTTACTTACCATGAGGTTCTACCAATTCTTGATTTTGTTTCCTTTTCAAGCCTCTCAATTTAATCCTCGCATTGACTGCCTTGTCGTGAAGCTTCCCAGTTGGATTAAGACCTCGTCCTCGTTTATGTAAATAATATTGCTATAGAAAAACATTAAAAAAACATAACACATAAAGTAATGAATACATAACGTAACGATGTATTCCCCCTTAACTTCCAGAATTTAAATTTTCAAAATTTAATTTCAACAACAGTACTTTACTTCGTCAAAAAAAAATTATTTTTGGAAGGCTTATTTACAATTCCTACTTAGTTGTACATAGTTATGTTATTTCAAAAACGAAGAAAATTCAAAATTCCATTTTAAGCATTAAATAAATTAAATAATTAATCTTGTTTGTAACAAAAGCCATTAGAAATAATTTAAGTATTTTTTTCATGTTCCTGTAATCTTCTATATGTTTTTTGTATTATGCTCGTATAAACTAGTTTTATTCATAATGTTATATAATATTAATTAAGAAAATCTTACTTTATCTTCTGTAGGAAAAATTAATTGAATTGCATTTGCAGCAGATTCAATGTCCTTCATTGACATCTCTTTTAAGTTTGATGAATAGCTTTCCACAATTGTTGCAATGAGCATTGTCTTACAGTTTTCATCTAAAAAACGTTCTTTTTTATAAAACTTCAGTATTTCAAGTCCCTTCTCAGATTTATTTAGTAAGTCTTGAAGCGAAACACTGTTTAAATTGTTTGTTTCATCTCCGATACTGACTTGGGAAGATGAAGGTGACATTGTATAGCTGTGTGTCTCAGTCAAAACTCCGTTTTCGGATTGAGTAAGAGACTGAATCCATTCTCTACAGTTGTTGTTTGGAACTTGACTCGACGCCTTCGAGAAGAGAATATTAAGTTAGGACAAAAAATTCGTAACAAAAAGCCTACGTTTTTTCTCCAAGTATTTAATTGAAATTTGAATTTAGCTCTTGTACCCAAGAGAGGAGCAGGAAACAAATCGTTAATTTCTGCTTCAGTCGCAAGAAGAAGGCTTTCAATGTCAAACCCATTTTCTGTTCAACATAATTATATAAGTATTACAAATAATATTACCATAAAATCATGAAATTGCAATCTTTCTTACCAATAACCCGTTTAAAAACTAATTCACCAAATCCGAATCGGTTGCAAACAAGGTCTTTTATCGAAGAATTTGTATCATTATTTTCAAAAGTCAAAGTCAATGTACCATCAATTTGTTGTTCCAGAAAAATATTTCCATTAAGATTTTCGCTGCCTTCTAATTCTATAACTTGATCAACTTGATCAGCCATCGGTATATATTTTTGGTAGAAATATTGCAGTAGTAAGTTCTCACAGAATAGAATAAAAAAATAATTAATATAGAAATAAGATCTATAAATTATGCGGGTAGGGCAAGGGCATTAATAAAGAGAAAAATGCAAAGGCATATGTGTATTTTTAAATTTTCACATTTCTTTCACTCAGAATAATTCAGTCAAAAATTAAGGAGGTGGTTCGCAACGGATAAAGATAAGATATCCTATTAAAATAATGTCGCTCTGATAAAAATTTGTAATTCAATAGAATATACAATTAAATCCCATAGGAAACTACCTTGATTAATAGGATTTGTACCATTAAGGTAAATTTCTTACAACAAAACAAATTGAGTCTAAATGCAGAAATTAAAATTCTGTTTGCATATTTGTAAATATTTAAAATTTGTTGATTACGCACCTTATTGTTTTATAAATAATTTGTTAAAAGATTTGGACATATCAATGGTGCTGCGCTGGGCACTCAATAGAGCTCTAAAACCAACCGAGACGACCCAGAAGTCGTGGTAATCGACTTGAATCTTTTGCTATTAATCACGACACTGAACTAAATGCAATTAATGACGAGCTCCAAAATCGACCGAAGGCGACCGAAGTCCTCACCCGATCTTACTCAATCAAGGTATTAAACTTCTTAAATAAAATATTTTAAACTGCGTGATACTTGACTTGAATTTATTGCTATTAATCACGACACTGAACTAAATGCAATCAACGACGAGACGCTACAGTTACCTTGATGAAGATTTATGGTACATACTATTGAAACAATATGAATTCCATTCACAATAACTAAATTTAATAGGATCTGTACCATTAAATTCATTGTTTACCGTTATAATTTGTATTCCTTTTGTTTCTATCCCAATACTATGGTATTGTTTAATGGTATATACTATTAAAACTGTATGATCTACATATAAAGAAAAAAGTAGATTTCAATGGGATGTACTATACCATCTCTATGAAAAAAGAAAAAAATAACTGAAGAATGGCACTGAGCAATTTATAAACTTAGAAGAACAATTTTTTTTTAATTTTATTTAGTTTTCATTTAGCCTTTGATTCCAAATTAATTCAATAGAATATACAATTAAATCCCATAGGAAACTACCTTGATTAATAGGATGTGTACCATTGAGGCAAATTTTAACAACAAAACAAATTGTGTCTAAATGCAGAAATTAAACTTCTGTTTGTATATTTGTAAATATTTAAAATTTGTTGATAACGCACCTTATTACTTTATAAATTGTTTGTTAAAAAAATTGGACATATCAATGGTGCTGCGCTGGGCGCTCAATAGAGCTCCAAAACCGACCGAGATGACCCAGAAGTCGTCTCGACTTGAATCTATTGCTATTAATCACGACACTGAAATAAATGCAATTAATGACGAGCTTCAAAACCGACTGAAGACGACCCAGAAGTCCTCACCCGATCACGGTATTAAACGGTATAAAACTTTGTTAAATAAAATGTTTTAAACTGCGTGGTACTTGACTTGAATCTATTGCTATTAATCACGACACTGAACTAAATGCAATCAACGACGAGACGCTTGAAGCTACAGTTATCTTGATGAAGATTTATGGTACATACTATTGAAACAATATGAATTCCACTCACAAAAACTAAATTTAATAGGATCTGTACCATTACATTTTCTCTTTACCGTTATAATTTGTATTCCTTATGTTTCTTTCCCAATACTATGGTATTGTTTAATGGTATATACTATTAAAACTGTATGATCTACATATAGAAAAAAGGAGATTTCAATGGGATGTACCATACAATCGCTATGAAAAAAGAACTAAATAACTGTGATGAATGGCACTAAACAATTTGTACAGTTAGAAGAATTTATTTTTTATTTTATTTAGTTTTCATAATTGCATTATTCCCAAATTGAAAATAAAAATGAATATTCACAAATTACGTACCTTGTTTGGCCTTTGATTCCAAAAATATGTATGTATGGAGATGTTTTCAATGGCTCACTGCTCCCACTGCATACAATTTTCCAGCTATGTATATTTATTGTTGAAGCACTTTTAAACCAATTTTTATTGTTTTCATTTAAAATAAATCTGTTTTATCCTTTTGTTTTGTTTTGTTTTAATTAATTGTTACAATTTATTTCACATCACTTCACATAACCAACTCAAAACGATACCAAACAAAACTTTATGAAGAATAAGAACAGAATAGCGTTACTTAGATGTTCAATTTTACATCAGGCATGGAAAATTCGATACAATTGTACCGAATTAGATACAATTGAGTTTGTGGAAGTAAAAAGTACAATTTGTCTCTATTCAATACAATCTGAAAATAACTCTTCGGCGAATTTGTAAAGAATTTTCTTAGGTCGAAACACTTTCAGCTATTATTTAAACCAAAATCCAATACAAAATTCTTCATGTTGTGATAATGAAATTCCTAGCCAAATTCCTACAAAGTACAAACAAATTTTTCCAATGAGAAAAATAATATAGACTAAAAATCTGTGTACAAATGTTTATTTTCTTGTTTTATTTTCGTTTTTGATTCAAGTTATTTGTTATTTATATTGTGTTATATTTTTCATAATAATCAAAAACAAATGTATTTTCTTGTTTTCAATACAATTAGTATCAACTTAGTACAATTTTTTTCAGTACAATTGGCAAATGTCAATTTCCATCCCTTTTCACATACTTACTTTCCTAAGGTCTGGTTGCGCTCGATCGAAAGAAGAAGATCGAAAAAAATACTACGCGTTAAGAGTAATGCGCATTAATTATAATAATAGAATCAAAGTATAAAGTAGAAAATACTTACATAAAAAATTAACTGATTGAAGTTAAAAAAAATAACCACATATTATTTTTTCCAATTTAATTTAAACTCTTGGTAATGATCATATTTTAATGAGAAATGAAAGCAGATTCTTAAAAGAGATGTGAATAGTATTTTCATTAATTTTTGTTGACAATATGTATTTGAATATTGATAACAATATCGAAGTTTCATAAAAGTCTTTTACCAAAAACAACTTCTCATTAAACAGACCAGTTAAAAAAAACAATGAATGTTTTCTTCATATTTTATTAACTTTATAAAAACACAAAATAATTATTAAAAAATAATTTAATTATAAATTATTTTGTTGTCTATTCTTGATCAATGTTTACACATCCAACATATTTCCAAATCCTTTTTTCATAAAAAATAAAAAGAATTTGAATACAACTATCAAATATTATTTTTACTACTTTAAACGATGTTCATCACATCTGAAATATTTTCAAATTGAATTTTGATAATAAACATTTTCAGATTGCAATACTAGTTTTCAATGAGGGTCTGTTTAAATTTACAATTTTAGTTTCTGAGATCATTGAGGGAGATTTAATTATTTACAAATCGGAACAGTATGAAGTGGACCTTAGGTCATTAGGTTTGTTTATATTAATACGATATATACTATTAATGTTATAGTATTTAAATGATTCAATGTTTGAATACTATTAATATTGAAAAGTTTTTAATGCTACGACCCATTGAAATTATGAGACGTACTATTATCAGGTTGTTTTTATATCAACATTGCATGCATACCCTAATTTAGGTTTTAAATAAAGCTCTGTTTGCATGTGTGCATTAATGTTAATAGATTCAAAGTATAAAGTAGAATATATTTAAATAAGAAATTAACTGATTGAAGTAATAAAAATAACCTCATACTTTTTATTTTGTGTTATATTTTTCATATCATAATAAACAAAAACAAATGTATTTTCTTGTTTTCAATACAATTCGTGCCAATTTAGTATAATTTCAATATTTAAACAAACATAAACATTGAACATTACATACTACTCCGCACATATATGTAAAAAAGGAAAAACACAATCACCTGAGCTACTGAGGCTATGTAAGCGTTTTTACAACACAAACATTATTACAAGACAGAGGGACAGAGGAAAGAACAAACAACAGAATGACACATGACAACAGCACGCGGTAGGTCTTCAGACGGTCCCCATCCGAGTACTAACCGCTCTCAATGATGCTTGATTTCGGTGATCGATGGGAACCGATGCTTTATCATTGACTAGGCCGTTGCCAATTTAAATTTTTTTTTCAGTAGATACAATTGGTCAATGTCAATTTCCAACCCTTTAAACATACTTACTTTCCTAAGGTCTGGTTGCACTTGATCGAAAGAAAAAGATCGAACAAAATACAACACGTTAAGAGTAATGCGCATTAATTATAATAGATTCAAAGTACAAAGTAGAAAATACTTAAATAAGAAATTAACAAATTAAATTTTTTTCCAAATCTTTTTTTCACAAAAAATAGAAAGGATTTCAATACAGCTATAAAATATTTTGTTTACTACTTTGTACGATGTTCATCACATCTGAAATATTTTCATATTGAATTTTGATAATAAACATTTTCAGATTGCAATACTAGTTTTCAATTAGGGTCTGTTTAAATTTACAATTTTAGTTTCTGAGATCATTGAGGGAGATTTAATGTTTTTAGCATTAAATCATTGCTTTTTATAATATATGTACATGTAAAATAGTGTGAAGTGGGCCTTAGGTCATTATGTTTGCTATGGTTTATATCAATAGGATATACTATTTATTTATATTTAACTTGAGCTGCGCTGTCGTTTGAGCTGGGGTGTCGTTTGAGCTGAAGTATGTTTTTGAAGTAGGTATAATAAGTTATGTTTCGAGTTTTATTATTTTTCAGGTTTCAACATCGAGGCGGAAGAGAGGCCAAGTAAAATAAATCAAAATATATAGTTTCAAAGAAATACCTACCATAAATAATAATAATAAAAAAATGTATATTTTGACCTGTTAGAAAAACGAAATGACTATATAAATGCAAAACCTCAGTCATTATTGTTCTTATTCTTTATCAAAAATAATATTTTATTATGTTTGCTACGCAATAGTTCTATCAACGTATAGCTCACACTGAACGAGCTAATGATTCAATGTATGAATATAAATTAATATTGAAAAGTTTTTAATAGTAATAAAATATAATAGTAATAAAATATAATATAAGACGTACTTTTATCAGGTAAAATAAAGCACTGTTTGCATGTACAACTTCATGATTATGTTATGTGAATATATGTATGACAGAAAACTGGTATAACGACATCAGTTAAAAGATGTATTCTTTGTTTTATTATAAATATGACAGTTAAAATGTACTAACGTAGAATCATGTGATACATATTTGACAATTAGGTATATAGCTATTGATTCAATTTTTTTGTCATTTCACATGTTGATAAACTTAAAGCCTCGTGCAAACAAAGTCTGCGTTGGCTATCATGTAAGTAAAATTACTACAACTGAAGGCTTTCTAATATTACGTCCCATTTAACTAATGAGACGTACCATTTTCTTTTTTATTTGTTAAAAGAGCACGACAAATTTTTTTTTTATATTTTGTATAGTATAGCTGTTTATATTAATAGGATGTACATATTATTAATGTTATAGTATTTAAAAGATTCAATGTGGGAATACTATTAATATTGAAAAGTTCTTAATGGTATGACCCATTGAAATTATAAGATGTACTATTATCATGTTATTTTTATATTAAAATTGCATATCAAAATTTGGGTCTTAAACAAAGCTCTGTTTGCATGTGTAAGTATGACATAAAACTTATAATAACTTCAATTAAAAGATAGGAATCGTTAATTGTTATAAATATGATAAAAAAAATTTCATTATATAAAATCATATAATACATACATATTAGATTATAAAGTATTAATTCATTATTCTTTTTTATCCTTTTATATGTTGATAAACTAAAAGCCTCGTGCAAACAAAGTCTGCTTTGGCGTTCACGTTAAAAAATTTGTACTATAACTGAAGAATAGAAACCTGCGTTTTTAATTAGGTACGCCTCATTGAACTAATGAGATGTACTATTTTCTTTGTTATTTGATACAAAATAAGCATACCATTACATACTCGTATGTTAAGTATTTCGAACGAGAGTACAAAAAATATTTGTTCATAGTACAGTCATATAAAAATAATAACAGATACCATTGCTTTTAAAGTTTTTCTCCAAATGAAAAACATCCTGCTTCATAAAAGTATAAAAACAATGGTATATATTATTAAAACTTAGAACTCATATCCTATAAATTTAGAAGTTTTAAACGTGTATTAATCATTGTATGTCTAAAATTCCGAGTAATGGTATTCATTTTACTAAAAATTACGAATTTAATGGTCGACCCCGTTGATACAATGGGATGCCCTATTGATGTTATGTTTTTTCAATAATGTGCGTACTATTGATAATCAATGGTATTTATTAATGGGACAATAGTATTTACTAAAAAATAATAATGGTGTGACAATATTAAACCAATCGTATTTCCCATTGGATGAATGGTGTGTGCCCTATTAAAAATAACAGTTTCGAAACTATTGTTTCAATAACCCACAAACCATTGTTTTTACAGTAAAACTATTGTTTCAATAGTAAAAACCCATTGAAACACGTCCTTTAAAAACAATAGTCGTACCATTGACGAATCAATGGGATGTTTTTTTCTGAGTGACATGCATATTTTGGTGTATTGCCTTGTAGATAAGGGAAAAGGCACAAAATTAGTCTTTTACATATGTCCCATTTGCCATAGACTTTGTCTTTCACCATTTCCATTTTTCTCAAGTACCAGTTTGCTTTTCCCGATAAAAAAAGCCATACTGGTAAATGTGTTTTTATCTATGTAACTGAGCTTAAGGAACACCATCACTCAGTTACCGAGAACGCATTTCTCGATAACCACAGCCACTCTGAAACTCCCACAAGGGGGCCGACCGCGACTGTAGTTGAGATTCAATTAGAATCCGGGCATCAACTACCCCAGAGTACCAGTTTTTTCAGAAGACCTGGTAGTCTCTTTTGTTATTTTGTACTCTGTGAATGTATGACATTATCATCATACATTCTATCGGATGTGTGAAATTATCACACATCCGTACAAACCAAAAGGATAGTTTTCCAGCTTCGGGACTTATCGGCTCACCAGGAACACTGATGTCCATTGTCATGCAGTCTTTTATCCAGAAAGGAGCCGGTCGGCCTAACTGGAAGACTGCATGACATATTGCCATGCACCACCAACTTACTTAAGAACACTCATTAGTGCCTTATTCTATCACAATGATATTCAAGTACAGTCTCATTAATCACGGTATCTAAAGTAGATGATTATGATACATGTACAATAAAAACGTAGGTTCATTCGCCCTGACGGAGTCAGGTTGACGCTCTGCACCACTTGGAGGTTGAACCTTCCGCACATGAGCGGCAAGAAATCTGTACTTGGAATTGCAAGCAATCCTTTCCAAACCCTTACCCACTCTTCGCAGAGCATTTTCGTCTACAGCTGGTTCTGTTTTAAGCTGGAAATTGCCATTTTTTAAATAGTCCAGCGCAACGCGACGTTTAAATAAAAACAAAAACACTATGAGCCAAATGTACTTTTTTGCACACCAAAATATTCATTTCTTGAATGTCGTAAGGTGTCTGCAATTAAATCTGATAGTTTTTAACAGGATAGACGTGTAAACTACAAATGAAAATATGACCTAGAGGCAAATCGTTCCTCAAACCTGTTATAGAAGCACCAAAAAGACAAAGTTTCACGTCGCAGCCGGCTATCACGACTTAAACAAAATATTCAGAGCAATTATTTGCCTCCAGTTATATGAACAACGGTGGCAACAACAATTTTAAATGAAATTAAAATGTTGCACTCCCATTAAGCGAAATTATGAATTTTCTGCATGCAACGTTCATGTCTGTTTAATGATTTTGTCTTTGCACGGAATATTGGGAGGTGCAATTATGTCGCGACATCGTCGTCGTCCTTATTCGTCTGGAGAGGACCTGTAACAAATGTTGGTCATATCAACTACGAGCCTAGCATTCGAAGGATAATATGCAGTCAAAATCAATAGTTTTCAGTGCTTCGCAACGCGCGCCGTTGCCAAAGATTTCCAAAATCCAATGGAAATTACCAAACAAGTTTTGCCTCACATTTTCTTCAGCAGAGTTGCATTAATAAAAGTCTCTTACGCGCCACTTTCTCAAACGATTATCTTCAGCAATGCACAAAAAGAATGAGAACGCTCTAGTCTCAAGTGTTTGAATATAAATATTGTAAAATGTCACTGACCTACTTTTAAAAGTTTTCGCTTAAAAATAGAAGATGATGCGCTTTTAAAGTCTTGTTTTTTTTGTGTGTGTGTGTGTGTGTGAAACTGTGAGAAACGCAGTCAATTTCTTTTCTGTTTTAGTTGCAATTGAAAAAATGTTATCTCTTATAATAGTGACACATTTTGAGAAAAAAAAACTAAGTTTTCTCGCTTGTGGAGTAAGAAACTTTTCAAACACTCGCAAGTAATTGTGCTATTTTGTGGAAACTTTAAAAAACAAAAATAACTCATATAAGAGTTGGGGAATACTTTTGTTATTCAAAAATAAGACCATTGAATAGTGGATAATATGATTTAGCAAGCGAAACGATTGTTGTTGAAAAGATATGCGTTTTTTCTCTTTAACAACAGTTTGAAAGTTTTTTTTTTCAGGAAGTTTTGAGAGTTCGTAATGATGTGGTGGATTGAATTGAATAGGGAAAGACGATTTAGTTACGAGATCTCATATTGGGATGCGCTTGTCCGTTGTTGAAAATTATTGCGATAAACTCGAGAGGTAAATTCAGGTTTTGTCAAATAAAACCAATGAACAATCTTTCTTATAAGGAGATCACCGAGCGAGATCAAAAGCTGAAAATGAATGTGAGCACAAAAATTAATGTCAAAGGATCTTAAACTACGAATTGATAAGCTATCACTATAGGTACTATGACTCTTTGAGAATCAATACCTTAAAAACAAAAAGCTAAAATGGATTTGTCAAAACAACGTTTGGAGAAGATGCAATGTGCAAGCAGAAGCTCCTCCAAGTGGCAAAATTATGTACAACCACGGTGTTTCGAGCTCCACCTATTTTATTTTATCATCGTTAAACATAGGATAGCGTTGCCGTCAGCCATAAAATAAATTACAAATTTAATACATCATGTTATAATGTCACAGTTCTTTACGAAACTTTAATTGTTGCCTATTTTATGCCATCTTTGATACCATTTTCTTCCTTTGGTTCAGGATTTCCCCTCCAGAGAGGACCTTTTTCCTCGGAAATGAGTTTAATCTTTAAAATTCGGACTGAAACTCTGGATCTTAATTAAAGGCCACATAGAACACATATTAACCCCATTTGTTCGTCCTGCAATCTTTACCAAAACTTTCATAATTTATTGAAAACATTTTACGGACATGAAGTCATCTATGCTTCGTAAAACATTGTCCTTAACGTAAGTAAAACATCATTTAAATGAAAAATGTTCATGAAACCATGAAATATTTCGTAAGCGTATAGGTTAGGTTAGGTTTAGGGGCTGACAGTTGATGTCATTACCGTCACGCTTAGATCAATACAGATCCATTGTGATACCCGCGAGTATTGCTACTCAAGCTAATAAGAAAAACCTATGTGTTCAGTTAGTCAAGCCATTTTGAGGCCTTGACGAAGTTCAGGATGCTAGTACCTGGCGTACTAGAGAGTTCCTCTAAATCCCCAAAGAAAAAGTTGCCAAGCATTTTCTTCCTTTGATGGGAAAGTGCGGGGCAGTGACACAGAAAGTGCGAAGTATCTTCATGCACCTCCTCGTCTCCGCATCCTCTGCATAGATCATCTGAACTGATTCTCATCCTCTTCATATGATAACCTAACAGATTATGTCCGGTGATTATGCTTACAAGAGATCGAAGTGATCAAGTGTCAAGAAGATTCCACCTTTCATCGGCCTTGATAGTTATTCTTTTTGAGATTTCCTGTTTAAAATAACAGGTAGGGGTGCTAACTAGCTGAGCTTGGCTTACGTCAAGCATTGACCCTATTCTTGCTAACTCATCGGCTTTCTCATTGCCTAGTATATCGCTATGGCCTGGGACCTAGCAGAGTCTAATGTTGTGCTGTGCGCCAAGAACCTTAAGCTCTTCGCGGCAGCATGAAACAAGCTTTGATTTTACCTCAGTTGCAGTAATCGCTTTTATTGCCGCTTGGCTATCAATGTAAAAGGTGATATCAGCTCGTGGGATCGCCATCATTGATACCTTTTTAGCAGCTGTTGTCACTGCCAGGACCTCCGCTTGGAAGACGTTACTGTAGTCTGGAAGCCTAAGTGAGGCGGCTAGCTTGAGAGATTCGGAATAGAAGCCTGCTCCTATACCAGTGTCCATTTTAGAGCCATCAGTATAGATAGCTATTGACGACTCACTGGAGTACGGTATATTATCTATCCATTCCTCTCTGCTTGAAATGGCAGCCTGGAATGGTTTGTGAAAAACAAGTTCGGGTGTTTTATAGTCTGTTGTAGTACTATGACCCATAGCTTTATGAAGGATCTGGACATGTCCTATGGAACTATTTTTCCAGATTTTAGTTTGACTAAGTCTCAGGGCACTTTTGGCCGCAGATTCTTGAACAAAGAGGTCTAGGGGAATAAGATCGAGTATAACTTCCAATCCCGCAGTTGGAGTGGACCTCATTGCCCCCGTAATGCCAGTGCACGCCAGTCTTTGAACTTTTGTCAAAGTTTTCAGGTTCGTGCTCTTTTCTAAAGCTTTCCACCATACCAAATTACCGTAGGTTAGTATTGGTCTAATTATTGCCGAATACATCCATCTGATATTGAAGGCATTTTAAAATCAGGTATTTTTCGTTTGTTAGTAAATAGCACTAGTTCTGTTTTAGCTGGATTGACCGTCAGCCCACAGTTCTTAGTCCATTTGCTTACCAACGAGAGGGCGCCACAGTGGGGAAAAAGTGGAAAAAACTCATTTTTATGAAAGTTAGATTTTTTTATATGTTGGAATCATTTCTTATAGTAATAATGTTGTAGAATCAGGATATGAAAAAATTTTTCTTCAAAAAAATATTCTAGACATGAAAATTTGTATTCAAAGTTGAAAAATAGTGAAAACTGATGTAAATATGAGTATTTCTTAAATGGTATAAAATCGGTTAAATTTCGACTTTTCAAAAAAAAAATTTTTGTAAATATATTAAAAATAAACAGATTAACAATATGAGATGCTAGTTTGGTTTAGACATTTTTCTTTTATATTTTTTATTTTAAGAAAACTTATAATTTTCCGGAATTTTAGCTTCAAAAATGGTTTTAACTATTTCCTCTGTTTCCCTCTGTAGGCGGACATATATCATAAGGTAGTGTTGAATCTCAGCAATATTCTTCAAAAAAAATCTCATCCGAATACGTCCGAATTCGATTTTTAGAGCAATTTGAAGCTAAAAATGTGTGAAAAACGTGTTTTCGAGTTTTTTTCCTCATTCTTTAATAACTTAGAAACTATTTATTTTATAAATACGAAAACAATATTTTTAGATTACTATTGAATTCCTAAATATGGGTACCAAATTTCATTGCAATCGGCTTAGCAGATTCGAAGAAATCGCTTGTGAAAGACGAATGAACAGGAAACGCAGTGATGTTATAAGGGTTTCGTTTACACTATGTATACGGAACCCTAATACATATTCGAAATTGTGCTTATTTACATCATCATTGTAATTTCTTTTATGTTTTCTGTAATCTATACATTTTAACTACATTTTAAATTTTTTTGGAAATGATAGGCCCAACCCTTTCGGAGATGAGGACGGGGTAGATTTGAGTGTTTTTCATATTCCTTTTTTGTTGGGTTTTCTTGAATAACTTCAAAACCATTAATCTTGAAAATATATCCTTATTTACATTATTACTGTTGTTTTCTTCAGTTTTTCTGTAATCTATACATATGAAACTATTTTCTGAAGTTTTTTTTTCGAAATTCCAGGCCCATCTTTTTCGGTGAGTAGGAGGGGGTTAAGTTTGGTTTTTTGCATTTTCGACCTTTTTTGTTGTGTTTTCTTGAATAATTTCAAAACTATTTGTCTTAAAAATACAAAAAAAAATATGTTTGTCATTGCAGGCAATTAATGAATGATTGTACTTCATTTGCAGTCAATAGGGTTACCACCTTTTCAAAAAAATGGTTTTAAAATTAAATGAAATTGGATATTAGTGTATCGAAAAATTTTCTATGTTACATAGATAACTGTGACTTCAAATTATTTTCCGGTAATATTCATGTTATAGACGTATAACTCAATTTTTTTTTTCCAGAATTTTAGGTGCAGTAGTTTCGGTGATTAGGGGGGAGGGGCTAATGCCCTGGTTTTGATATTATGGCATATTTTTAATATTTTCTTAAGAAACTTCAAAACTTGTTCTCTTAAAAAAACATATATAAAAAATATGATTGTATTTCTACTAAACACGTTCAAGTGAACGTGAATGAGTGAAGAATCTAAGCTAAACATTTGTTAATGTAATGATAAACAAAGCAGTCATTACAAAGTATCTGAGAAAGATTTCTTTTAAAATGGCCCTTTTGAGGGCCCCAAATATTATATTAGATATAAAAATAAGATTTCAATAAAAAAAAAAAAAAACATAATAAAATGCTTCTTATTTTTTTTTCAAACATTTCATTAGTTTCAAAATAAATTTCAATAATTTCAAATGATATTTATCCTTTTCAATGTTGGATTTAAGAAAAAACAAGTTTTGATTTTGGTTGAAAACCATTTTCTCTTCTTGTGGGCGTGGCAGGAGGTGGTTATTTCTGGAGTTGATTCTCCTTGCTTCAGGCAATTTTTTCTGAAAATTTCAACAAAATCGGTTCAGTGGTTTGGTTTTTACGGAGTTTTTTCCATTCTCCCATACAAGTGTCCCCACTGTGGGGCGTATTCTGTTTGTTCACTGATAGTGGGTAGGAACCTGCCAGTCGCTAGTAATGCAAGATCATCAGCGTAGGCTACTATCCTTATTCCACTTGATTTCAATTTAGAGAGTATGCCGTTCATGACAAGAACCCAAACGTAAGCGTATGGATTAATATCATAATTTTATGAAATTTCATTAATATATAAAAATAATATTTTACCTTTATGTTGCATTTTAGAAAATAGCATCAATCAGTTTTCAAGAGGAAAGACACAAAGAAGTCCTCCATCTGTTTTAAAACAAGCTTCAGTCGTACTTTTAAGTACAGAGATTTGTTTTTTAGCCGTACAATGCGAATGTTGAACTCTATTGTGTACTCTGTCTTCCCAATCCTTGCAACATTCAGGAATTCTATGACCAATGCAAGCCGACACTGCTCACTGTGGCTAATAATAAGTGATGGGTCACTTGGGCGTATACGTTACTCTTCCTTGTAGTGTATTATGCTGTAATATTTGTTAGCAAAGCAAACACAGTTTAATGACATCATTTTTCATTTGCTGTTTGTCGGTGTAATATGTGTTTCAATTCAGTTAATAATGTACGGAGCTCAGAGCACAAAATTCTGAAGTAAAAATTATAGCCGAAGAAAGAAAACACCTTTAAACAAAATTACAGCAATTAAAATGCAAGCAACATTTATATTTCAATGCAATTATATTTCCAAGCATGTCACATTTTTCACCTTCGACAGTGAATTTTTCAGTTCCTAAACTTTTTGTCGGGCAATTTAAATCTCAAAATCAAAACTCCTTCTACAGCCAGCCACCTACATACAGACACGTTCATAGTGCGTCTTCAAGGAGCTGGCAAATTAATTATTGTCTTGTATCCTCCAATTCAGTTTTATTCATTCCACATCAGCACTTGCTCTCTCTCTCTGATTTTGTAATCTTACCTTAAGGTGATTTGCTCTGCGAAGAGTGGATGAGGGTTTGGAAAGGATTGCTTGCAATTCCAAGTACAGATTTCTTGCCGCTCATGTGCGGAAGGTTCAACCTCCAAGTGGTGCAGAGCGTCAACTTGACTTCGGTCAGGGCGAATGAACCTACGTTTTATTGTACATGTATCATAATTACTTTCTTTTGATACCGTGATTAATGAGACTGTACTTGATTATCATTGTGATAGAATAAGGCACCAATGAGTGTTCTTAAGAAAAGTGCGTGGTGCATGGCAATATGTCATGCAGTCTTCCAGTTTGGCCGACCAGCTCCTTTCTGGTAAAATGGACTGCATGACAATGGACACCAGTGTTCCTGTGAGCCGTTAAGTCACGAAGCTGGAAAACTATCCTTTTGGTTTGTACGGATGTGTGATAATTTCACACATCCGATAGAATGTATGATGATAATGTCATACATTCACAGAGTACAAAATAACAAAAGAGACGACCACGTCTCCTGAAAAAACTGGTACTCTGGGGTAGTTGTGCCCGGATTCTAATTGAATCTCAACTACAGTTGCGGTCGGCCCCCTTGTGGGAGTTCAGAGTGGCTGTGGTTAACGAGAAATCCGTTCTCGATAACTGAGTGGTTTTGTGTATTTTTATAGGAAAGCCTAGCTTAGGCAAACGCAAATAATTTATATGACATTTCAGAATAGAAGACGAGTGCGATTTTGTCTGCATGCATTTGTTTTTTTGTTCTTTGAATGTTTAGTCCAGTTCTGTATGTCTAGGCTAGGACATGAACCTTATAAGAGTTATGCTCTTAGACGCTTACGTCATTTTCATTATTGCATACTTTTGAAGAGGGAAAAAGTCAATTTGAATATCTTGTTTTTGCAGTTTCGTCTTAATGCTGTGAAGGATATTTCTTGGGGAGAAAAATATCCTGTCAGTTGTAGGTTGAATGAAAAGGGTAGATTTGATTTGAAAATAGTGTTCATTCCTTTACACCCTTATAACCTTTCTCAATCCTTTGCCTTTTAAATAATAAAACACATCTGAACTAACTTTGGGAAAATGATTAACTTAAGTGATCATTAAATTCATTCCGAGGATAACGTTTAGACCCTTTTCAATGTTTCTTCTTGCCCTTTATAAATGTTTTCAAATAAATAAATAAGAAGATGTGTTTATCACGTTATTAGTAAAGGGGTTATATTTTGTTTGCCGTTTTTATCGTCGGCACCGCTGTTTGTTTCTGTGGATTTGGTGTGGATATGTGAATAATGGCCTTGGCAGAGCAAAAACAGGTATAGGTACTATGTGTGGTCGGTGCGGGTGCATAACTTCACGGGTCATAACTTCACATGGGTCATAATTTCACCTCTAGTGAGTTATAATTTCACTTTCTTCGGGTGAAGTTGTGTCCCATCTAAGGTGGGAATTAGCTTCACTTTTTTGTGGGCCAGAATTTCACTTCTGTGTGAAGTTATGTCCCATTCAAATTGGGATATAATTTCACTTTTTACAACAATTGCAAGAAATTATCATTTTGTATTATTTACTTATACATAATTTGTCTACCAAAAACTGCATTACTCTGGCGCGATTTTGTATTATTTTCAGAGTCTTGAAAACTGAATTTCCGAACTACTAACTAACTACAGCTATAAAAAAGTCTAATTAATAACCATTCATTTTCAAAGCTGTTGCCGTTTTCTTTAATTTGGAAAAGCAACCACCACAAATCTTGTAATGAATACTAGTGTCTGGCAAGCAGGTGCTGCAGTGCAATGATTCATTTCGAGCATGATGACGATCTGTAACATTCAAATTCGATTTGTTTTGATTGGGAGTGAAGCGAGCGGAAAAAATTTTGCCCAAAAGAGAATCAATTTGGGGTGTGAAAATAAAAAAATTCGCGCGAATTTTTTTATTTTCACACCCCAAATTGATTCTCTTTTGGGCAAAATTTTTTCCGCTCGCTTCGCTCGCTGGCAATTGTACCTGCTACATTTGTTGGTTAAAGCTCCAAATTCGTAATACCATTTTCTAAAACTTTTAAGACTGATAGTATTGAAAAACTCAATAATGAATACATTTCACTGAACATCCCGTCAATAAAAAATGTCTTTCCGAAGGAGCTGTTAACATTGAAACAGCTCAGTTAGTTTAGATGACAAAAAGGTGCAATAAGATGAAACTGGATTCAAGTACAGTTTGCTTGCCTTACTCTCACCTTACCGAATACCAAAGTTTAGAAGATCGTTTGCATTGGAAAAAGTTTCCTTTACGTCACATAGACTTAGAGAATGCGGTATATTTCAACCGTTATGCACTGAAAACACATTGAAAATATGTATTGTTTTAGAAAATGTTTAAAACTAACCGCGAACGTCAGAAACCCCGAATTTAATGTCTGGACTTATGACCCATCATAGTTGGTTAGTACCTAGTCCCAAAATAAAATTCGGCACTTATAACCCACCATAGTGGGTCATTAGTCCCAAAAACCATTTTCGGGACTTCTGATTTCGGGACCAGGTTATCTGCGCCGTAGAATGACTAAATAGGTGGGAAATAATTTCACCCAAATTTCAGGTGAAATTATTGCTCACCTAAGGTGGGAAACAATTTCACCCGAAAAAAGTGAAATTATAGCCCACTAGAGGTGAAATTATGACCCATGTGAAGTTATGACCTGTGAAGTTATGCACCCGCACCGTGTGGTCATATGTGACGTGATTTGATTTAATGAAGATTGATTCGGTTTTGCCTATTAATCAAAAAGTTATAAATGGCCACCATCTTTATCCTTTGATCCATGATTTTGTTACTTCGGTTTGTGTGATTCTCAACTTTTGGTCGTCTTTGTTTCACGGGTATTGATTTTGAGCTGTTCTCTACGTCCTTGTAACTATTTGACGAAGATTTATAATTCCACAAAAGAATGTTTATTTGTTGATTATTGGAGCCTTATTGTTTCTTATGCTAAGCCAGAAAGAAAAACGTGCAATTTCATTATAATTCTCTGTCTCCATAAACTCAGCGCACTCTTTGATACTCTTTTGCTTAAACATTGCTCAAACAATCGCAATCTGCCTAAATGATCATCTCTCCAAGAGGCTTCAATGAAATAAGATTAGCAGCAGCCAAACTGCAACTTTACGAGCATATCCCGAAGCTATAAAAAAAAATAAAAAAAAACATTCTGGTTATTTACAGATAAAAGTCAAGGACGAAATTTCAATTCAGTAAATTGTTTTAGATTACATGAAAGTCAATTGCAACCTTGTTGACTAACAACCAACATCAACATCAATTAAAAACTCATCGAAACATTATGAGTTTCGCAATACCAAAAACTTGAAACATGGTCCAACCAGAAGACGCAAAAACACAAAAACAATTAAACAAAGCCCGAACGAAAAACAATTTAAATTTCTGGAAACGTCCAGGCCCCCAATTCAGTATCATGTCCCCATTCAAACAGAATATAAATTTATTTCTCAGAGATCCTTGTTCTTGCTTTTAAGCCACAACAAAATATTGATTTTGTTATTCATCCAGATTGATAAAGTTCCCTTTCAAGGACAACCTGAAACTTTCCAACTGGAACAGCTAAACCACCATCGTCGTCATTTTTATTTTATACAAAGTCAAAGTGTGGGCATTTATTTGCCTTGTCTTTGTCAAATTACTTTGTTAGTCAGGCGCTTGACACCTCTTCCCTTTGTGATATTGTTTTTGAAGAGTGTCGCATATTAATTAAATTCAATCGACCGCTTTAAGGACTTAACTCTCGATTACATTCAAATAATATTTTTTTCCATTGCTTTTCAGTTATGAAGCCAAATGTTTTCGAGACAATAACTTTTGTTTTTGTTTATTATCGACTGATGGTCGAGCATGTCATAAAAATTGTTGACAAAAAAAAATGTAATGTCCTTAAAGCTGAAATTGGTTTTTATGATTGAACACGCAGAGTTTTTAATTACTGAATAAATAAAATTTCATGCAGGCCGATGTCGAAAATTAAAGCTCGAACATGTTCTGATGATTCTGTTTGAACGTTTTGTTTTGTCATTTTGGCTTTAAGTGCATAAATTATATTTGAAAAAAAAATAATAACAAACGATTTTAATCAAATTCAAATTAAGAGGGGAATTAATATTTGAATTCATTTGTAGAAAATGTACCTACATATAAAGATTTCCAGAGTTGTGAGGGCTTTTTTTGCGTTTGCTCCTTTTAAGGACATTATTTTTGAAAACCAAAAGGATTTGTACATATATATGACTTGACATAATCACCTATAATAATTATACATGGACACTCATGTGTGACCGCAAAAGTTAAGGAAACCAAACATTCACCTTGTGAAACCAAGATCATGGTGCTTCGAATGGTGTATTGGCATTTAAATAGGGATGGAATGAAGGGATGACCGATGGATAGAGACCTCAAATTGTTTGTGAGAATTATGACAAGAACTTTTCCATTGAAAGTTTTGCACTAGTAATTGAGAGCCTTATTGTTGCTGTCTTGTCACTGTTCTATGCATGCACTTTTTTGCGTAAATACTTAACGTTCAGTTCATATTAGCATACAAATTTTAAATTTATACTTGTTCCCGACTTGGTTTTGAGTTGAAATCAATAAAAATGCTCTTATCAAATCATCAATGTTCATGTTCCATGTTCCATGTTCTTTGAAATTAGCACACCTTATTTCTCCTTGATTCTCATTTTTTTGAGTATCTATTAAAAAAGAAGTGGCTTATTTTTGTTAAGATAGGATGGTTGTTAAAATGTAAGTTTGCATCAGATCTAAAATCATACCGTAGGGGTAGAACATCAGAGCGTAAGAGACAACAAGCTCTTTTTGGTATGTTTTTTGTGAGTTAAGTTTTGGAATACAGGAGCAAATTCGTACGACTCAGTTGTGCACATTTTTTCTCAACTTTCATGGGCCCAGTCTTTTGCAAATTACAAAGCGTTCAAGATTATCAACTTCTTATTCATTTCCCAAAGAAAACTCAAAGAATAGCTGATAGGATGAAATATTCCGCTTCCATAATAATATTATACCCGCGAGTGGTCTTCATCTAGGTTGCTTCTCCTTCTACCCGTAAACGCGCCGTTAGATTCATATCTAACTCTTACTCTTACGAATCATAAACGTCGCACATCAAGCATGTTTTTACAAAGACCATTATCTTTAGGAGCAAGACCACGCAATTGTAAATACCACAGCTCTGTGTTTTAATGACTATTATCATTAGTATCCGCCCGTGATCTAAGTAAAAGGAGCCGGATATGTACATAACAATGTGTTGGTAGATTTAAAAAAAATCTTTCAGACTCGAAATCAGAACGCTGATTTTCAGAATTGAAAACTCAAGAAGCTGAAAAATTGTAAGGCGCTGCCGTTGGATCCCTGATGATATGCCAAAGAATACTCAGAAATACCAAAACTAAATAATAAAAGTTATTACGAGTGATCCGTGGAAAAAAGAAATAAATTAATGAAATGAGAATTTTTTTGAGAGCAAAGCAGAAGCGGAAGCTTTTCGTAGAACATTTTATTTTCTACTACGAACTTTAATTTTTCAAAAAGATGAATTTAATAAAATCAAATCTCAAAATCGGGAAGTTCTGAAATGAAAACAAACAAAATAATTAAAAGAATTCTCTTCTCTAATTAGAAATAAAATACTAATTTCAACTTCAAAGTAAACCTCAAATACTTGGTTTCATCAAAAATCTTATTTTCCATTATACACTTGAATTCTTTCTAATCACAAAATAATTAGTAAAAAACATGCGTACATGCCATATAACAAAAAAAAACTAAAAGATGAAAGAATAAAAATACAAAGAAACAAGATAGTGTGGAGTATCTTTCTATTATTTTTTTCGATAAAACTCATAAACAGCACAGCCCCTCTTCATAGAAAAAAGGATACATCAGAAGTAACTCGTGGTTGTTAGATGATCCTAGATATAATAATCTTCAAACCGATTATTAAAATTGATATTGCTTGTGTAGTCATCTGTAATATTCACATCAAACGTTATTGTATACACGAGGCAATAATCTTGTGGTGTCAAGTAAATAAATATGTGAAAAGAAAATCTTGTGATTGTCTCTCTTTTGTGTGGGAATTTTTGGATATCGTGTATCATAAAAAAAGATGATTATAGCCGCTTGACTGAAGCGACTGAAAATATTATTGAAACTAATTCACACTCAATTAGATTATTTTTTCTCAAAAAAATAAATTTTCAATTTAAGAAAAAGTACTCATACGCCATATTGAACTTGTTAATAGGTATGTGTGTACCTACTTACTAAAATTTTGTTTTTTATTTTTAAGTAGAACAATTGAACAAAGAACTTTCTCATTGTTTTGAGTCCCTTAAAGAAGAAGTGGCTTATCCTCATGAACTGCTTTACAAATTGTGGCGAAAGTAAAATATCTTCGCAGAAATTCCTATACACAACCGGGGCTACTAAGTCCTTGATTTGTTTTCAATAAAACAACCCCGTATCCAAGATTAAGTATTATTTAAAAATTACAAACAATTTTTTTTTCGTCCAACCAAAGCGAATCACGTTGTCTATGAAGATTAAGACTAATCTCATTCCATTGTCATTGTATTGGAAATTCAATTTTTGAATCACAGAAACGGAAATCCTATGACAGTAACGAGCCTCCTGTTTGATATTCAACTTTTCTTCGGTTTTTTTTTTATCCAGAAAGGAAGCAGAAATAAAATCTTTCCTAAGAGTCCATAAGATAGAGGAAGGAACAAAAACTCGATATCGATTCGATAACAGTCTGATCTAGAATGGGAATGGTTGCTGAATTTGAATTTGAAAGAAAAGACTCTGGTTCTTTCCATTTTTTTCAGGATTGAGTTTTATTTTTCATTGTAGATTTCAGAAGATCTTAAATAGAAACTGTTTGGCAGAAAGATAGTCAAAACGAAAAAAAACATAATTTTTCACTGGCCATAAAACTGACTTTAAATGAGGATACAGGTTTCCAAGCTTTGTGCTTATTTTTACTTCCTTTAAAGAGCCTGTCATTCATGGGAGAAGTTTTACATTGAATAAGATTAAATTTCTATGCCTGCATGTCAATATGTCAGCATTAAATATTTTGATGGGGTCAAATCGAAAGTCAGAGTACCTTGCAAGGGTTACAACCAAAAAGTACTCTTTACTCCTTTCCTCATCATCCTTTATTGAAAATAATTTGACAACCACATAAATTGAAGTTCATTTTTGAATCACTCAAGCCCAACCCATTTGCAATTTTATCCATAGTCACGTGAAATAATAACTTATACTCTTACGAACCACGTACACCTACAAATGCAATTTGCTTTCCTTGCTTATTTAATGCGGCAATAAGGATATAAGGAAAAAAAAAACAAAATTGGATATCATATAAATTGCACTCGTAACTAAAATTAAATGACAGCCACTTTACACCATACATTTGTTAATTTGACACATGACATGTTGTTGAAAGTTCTCATCGTCTCAGCGAACGTCGCGTAGGTGAGCTATCAATGTCATCGTCAGTGTCATCAAGAACAATTTCGTAAACAAGATCATAAGCTTAATTTTTATCTCTTTTGTGAAATTTTTAATTTAAGCTATGTGAGAAGAAACTAAATAAATAACAACATGATTAACTCTCCCGGACGAAACCAAAGTGTCTTCAAGCTTTTTTTTAAAGAATAAACAAGAAGAAACTTCAAGTCATTTTGAGCAATTATGGTTATGGAAAGTTGAAGTAACTTTATAATTATAGCTTCACTTTGTTTGTACAAGCTATGTCCATTGTTCTCAGCAAATTTTTGTTGATATTTCAAAGTTTTATGGCTCAGATAAATGAAAATGAGTTCGACATGTTACGCATATACCAAGCCACTTTTGGGTCAATGAAATTTGTAGCAAAATTTGTATTAAATATACTTTTTATTTATTAACAAATTCATTGATTAGTGTAAAGCTAAGTATACACGATTGGAAGATCTTCCAATATTGGCAGATTTTTCAAAACAAATTTTCACCAATTTTCTTTCAATCATATAAACACCCAATTTTTTGTCTCAAAACTGACAGAAAAAAAATTGAAAGCCAATTTTCTTCCAATTTTCTATCAAAAAATTGGCATACAGTATTCCCCGCTTAATTGCACTGACCATTTTGTCAGATTTTTCGGTCAATTATCCGGGTGGTTCAATTAACGAAACCCCGCTTAATTGACATATTAGTTCAATTAAGCGAAACCCGTTTACTTGCACGAGTAGGTCAACTAAAAAATAAAATATTCATCGCAGAAATTCACTCTATAAACATTTCAGCGTCAACTTACGAAAACCTGGAAAAAAATCGAAAAGAATAAATACGCAAATATGTTAAAATATCTCGTATGACAAAAAACGATTGAATAAGAAGTACAGGAAGGGGTCTTATGAAAAAGAAGTGAAGCATTTTTCAAAGTAGTGTGAGTTTCACAAACACAAATGCATTACAACAGGGCTGGCCTGCAGTTGAACGGTTAATCTCTGGCGGGCGCCAAGTGAAATTTGATCGAATCAAGATTATATCGATTGTGCTTCAATTTTTTTTTTTCAATTTCAATTCTTTTTTTGAATTAGGTGCATGGTGTTATAAAGCTCAAGGTGCACACGCACGAATTGTATTGTTTTTTTTTTTAAATTCCTCAGTACATTTTCTTAATTTTTCATCCGTAATTCATCACATTTATTGCACCTTTTTGGGTGGTATTTGAAAGCGTTAAAAAGCACAAGAAATTGTACAGCACCTTACGATCACCAACATAAATAAATGCGCCCCTGAATTCGAGTTTTTGTTTTTGTGACAGATAAGACTAAAGATCAAGACCAAATAAATTCTATGGACAAAGGATTTTTATTTTTGAGAAATTTAGCAAAAACTTCACTATTTAAATTTGTTTTACAGATTTGTTAAATAAATTTATAAAAAAATGACAGCATAGGAAAAAGTTTGACAGCACAGGAAAAAAATTTGACATCATCAGAAATGTTTGTTGCTTCACTCACGTACACTGTACATGTAGCTTACACCGCTTTCTGTACTTCTTATTCAATGCAAAAAAAAAACAAAAACAAACAATAGCTAGCTGTCATTTGTTATACAGCGAACAGTACTGACAATTTTAGCGTTTCCACTAATGTCGTTTTTCATTGGTCGGTTTTTGACGTTTCTTCTTCTACCTCCAATGGAACGGTTTATGATATATGTGTCATTCTTCTTGTTTTCAAAACAGAAGAGTTCTGCTCTTCTCAGAAGCATTCCGTCTGTCAAAGTCAGTTCAATGGAATGGTTTCAGAAGACTTCTGGAATCTTCCGATATCCGAAGGCTTCTGGACGACCAATGGAAAACGACATAAGAGAATTTGTTTTTAGGTTTGTTTCTTTATATTTTTTTTTCCGTCCAATTATCCGAAAAATGTCCATGTATTCAGTTTTTCTGGTGCATATTTTAACGATCAATTAAGCGAGTAATTCAACTAAGCGGGGTTCAATTAACCATCTAAAAAGCTTTGCTACTAATACGAGAAATTTTCGAAGCCAATTTTTTCGATCAATTAAGCGGGATGTTCAATTAAGCGAGGTGCAAATAAGCGGGGATTACTGTACTTCTTCCAATCGTGTGAACGTTTGTAAACAAACAATTTGGCGAATTTTCAAAAAATTGGACGTTTGTCGACTAATTGGGCATTGGATAAAATTCTATTCAAAAACTTCGTTCAATTTTTAATTGGAAGACAATTTTTCAGTTGTACTTCAGAGGAATTGAAAAAAGTATTAAGTTTTTTAACAACAAGAATGGATGAAATGGTAAGGAATTGCTCAAAATAGGAAAGAAGATGAGAAGGATTGGGCGCATGACGTTATTTTACAGTTTTTTCCGGAGATAGAGCCGAGTGATGTTTTTAAGATGCAGGTTGTGCAGAGTATAAAAACACAGTTTGGCTTGACGTTGGTTGGGGACGTCATCAAGGAATGTAAGGCCAAATGGGCCACGGAACAATCGACAATGTTTTGATCTCTTTCCAGTTTTCCAAGCCTATGTTGTTCTTAGAAAAAACAGCTAGCTTCTGCAGTCGACCGAATCAACAAACTGTTAAGTTTGTTGGTTTGGCTTTTTACTAATTTTTAAAGTCGTGTAAGATTGGTCTTTTCTTAAAAATTTAGGCGGACAAGACACAACATGTTTTTCAACAAAGGGAGAAAATGACCCAGAAGTGTTGCATTTTGAACACCTTAATCTTCATTGGAGGAAAAACATGTTGTAACAGAAATATCGGTAGATTTGATGGACTAAATATGCACCGACAGCACCAAATTGAATTTTTGAAGAGTATGTTGCATCCGAGTTAAATGCAATTCCAAAGCAATTAGTTAGGTCTCGACTTAGAGATTTCATCTTCATTATTCATTTAAATATCTTTATTTTTTGCAACTCAATCACCTTTTTCGAAAAAGTATGATTTCAATTCTCCTTGCAAATCCTTGCCCTCAAATTGTGTTTCATATTTTCTATCATTTGTCAAAAAAATTGTCTTCCAATGAGTCTACCAATTGTTTGTTCTCTTAAGTCTTCCAACTGTCTAAACAGGCAATATTTAATTGGATGACAAAAAATTGACAGCCAATTTTCTTCCAATAAATTGATTAATTTTTGGATAAAATTTTCCAACCGTATAAACAGAAAATTTTGATTTGATAGGAAATTGGCAATTGAAAGCTAATTGGTTGCTGTTGGAAGACATTTGGCATTTCGGCCAATATTGGAAGATCTTCCAATCGTGTATACTTAGCTTAAGCATTTTTTGATGAAGTGATGTGAGTCCTTTCCGGATGAGTCAAAGAATCCCCGAAAAATATGTTCTTCACCAGAAGTGGTTTTTTCATGTTGAAAATTTCATTTTATATTGAAACGAAATCATACACTTTTCAATAATTAATATTTTCCCTTGCGGAATTGAACTTTATTTATACAATTTATACAAAAAAAAAAAAAAAAAAAAAAAAAAAAAAAAAAAAAAAAAAAAAAAAAAAAAAAAAAAAAAAAAAAAAAAAAAAAAAAAAAAAAAAAAAAAAAAAAAAAAAAAAAAAAAAAAAAAAAAAAAAAAAAAAAAAATCCGACCATTTCACCATGGAAACTTCACCCCACCAGCGTTAAGAGGTTTGGAAATTGAAGGCATTTTCATCCGTTTTGATTGCCAGCAGGTTCTTTTGTACCTGCTGAAAGGCTGATCCGAGTCAACGTGAGCATTATACCTGCCAATCCGTGACACCAGGGCCATTGTACTTACACTTACACATATCCACCTCAACCGTCCTCGATGTCGATCACCGGACCGAACTGAACCTATTATATCAAACAGTACTGGAAAAAAAACCACTGGAAATGATTCAGTTTATGTATTTTGGACAGTAAAGTAGATGGCTTAGGCTCAAATGTTCACAGTATTGACAAAGGTTCCAAGAGTATCATAAGTAGAGGAAAGTGCTATCAGTCGGCAATTCCTATCAAGAAAACGTATTCATTATTGAGTTCTTCAATACTTAATTCGTAATACAATTTTGTAAAACTTTTAAGCGTGATTGTAGAGTTAAGGACAATCACGCTTAAAAGTTTTAGAAAATTGTATTACGAATTTGGAGCTTGAACCTACAAATGTAGCAGGTACAATTGCTAGCGAGCGGAGCGAGCGGAAAAAATTTTGCCCAAAAGAGAATCAATTTGGGGTGTGAAAATAAAAAAATTCGCGCTTCACTCCCAATCAAAACAAATTGAATTTGAATGTTAGAGATCGTCATCATGCTCGAAATGAATCACTGCTCTGCAGCACCTGCTTGCCAAACACTAGTATGCATTACAAGATGTGTGGTGGTTGCTTTTCCAAATTAAAGAAAACGCAACAGCTTTGCTGTTGCTCTCTCCATTTTGTCGATAAAAAGTAAATAAAAATGGTTATTAATTAGACTTTGTAGTTGTTGTTATAGTTAGTAGTTCGGAAATTCAGTTTTCAAGACTCTGAAAATATTAAAAAATCGCGCCAGAGTAATGCAGTTTTTGGTACACAAATTATGTGAAATTATGACCCATGTGAAGTTATGACCCGTGAAATTATGCACCCGCACCGACTAGACAACAAAACCTGTTGTAATCAAAATTTCGAATTTTTACTAGTTATTGTTTTCAACTAGCATAGTTACCTTATCTGCAAAATTTAAATTCCAATCCAAATAGGCTTTTAAATCCCCACCCCAAGTCTGCTAAAAATTTCCATTTCCAATAAACTGCCTGATGTTTATGGGAATAAAATTCACACACACCTGTGCGATGATAAGAGACAATTAAAATCTGTGTCTCCTCCTCTGTGCCACGTAGGTTTATGTTATGTGTTCTTCCCTTCTATGTGTCTATCTGTCCCTCTCTGTCGTATGTCTTGTTCTGTCCCGATGGTCTCAGTCACCAGTGCTGCTATGTGTCTGTAGTTCGTCACATTTATGTGCGAAGTACTGTGAAGTCAATGTCAATGTGAAAATTCACACAGACACCTGAAATAAAAACTCTTCTCAAGAAATTAAAAAGCTATTTCGTTTTATAGTTAAAATATAAATTAGTTATTACCCTTGCTCTTAATTAAAATTTTAGAAAGTCTGAAAAATTAGTCCTATTTTGTTTTGTAAGACTCATCCCTTTTGCAAACATAAATAAACAAAACCAAGCACCTGTATGGTAAATTGATCGGAATTTGTTCGGTTTCAATTCTATGGAATCGCTTATATTGCCACATTGTGTTCATATAAAACTGGAAAGATATCATCACTTTTCTGTTTGCCAAACACTCAATAATTTTGTTGATACAATTCCGTAAGATTAACTTTCGTTTACAGAACCTTCTTAAGTTATGGCAGGCTTAACAACAATTTTTCGATTGTATTTTAAAGGACTTTTGTGGATCTTTTTGTTCTCATAACATTACGACACAATTACAATAACTCAATGAAAAAACCTAACAATAACCAACAGAAAAAGGAGGAGGAAAAATACTACAAAACCTCCTTACCAATAACCTGGGAGGTATGAAGAGGACTTTTTCATCTCTTCTCTTTTTTTTTTTGGTACACAAAGTATTTCATGCTTCGGGCTCTCAAGCTTCAAGCATACATGAGATGTTGGATCTTTTTTGGTAACGATATTTCTAAACATACATACATTCTTACATATATGTATTAAAAACATACTTCAAGAGAAATTAAAAATCCTTGAAGTATAGGGAAAGTCTTTCAAAAAAGGTGAATTTATTTCGAAGATCTTCAAAGCAAAAGAGTGTCGATGAACCTGTGGAAGATGTTTACCTGAAAAGTATGAAGTTGTGTTGTTTAAGGTTCAATAAATTTTACACCCCTTAAAGAACATAGGTATTTCATGCCTAGAGGGTTGTTCATATTGAAAATCTCCCTCAAATAAGCATAAAGTGGCAGCGATTTTGTAAAGCCCCACAAAAATATTGAATCGCAAGATCTAGGCGGTTAATTGACAAGCCCCAAACCTGAAATAAACTGTTCACCGAACTCGCCACTTCATTGGTCTATTGTTACGCGTGCTGTGTGGCATGTGGTACCATCTTGTTAAAACGACATATCATGTAAATCAAGCTCTTCAATTTTTTGCCCATAAAAACTTTGTTATCATCGCACGGTAAAGCTGACCATTCACTGTAACAGTGCCATTCAGCTGCTCTTCCCTACAATCCAATTAACCAGAAATGAGTTTTGTCGATGAACATTATTTTTGTATAAAAAAGTAAATCTTCGGCCAACTTCACCAAAAGTTCGGCGTTTTAGTAAAACGTTCGGTTTCAATCCTTGCATCAGCTGTATTTTAGCTGTATTTTGAAAAGCTTCACCCCTATATTCCCCAAATGTGTCTACCCAATCGAGCTACAGAAGCCAAATTGTTGTAAATACTCGCGCCTCACAGAATTCTGAGACGACAACTTTACTGTCAAGTCCAGAGATCTTTATTCGAGCCGAACTACGAACAGGTTAACGAATTTACACCACAATTCAAACCCTATCCTTCATTCGTAATTGTTCACACTGAGTTTTGACGTACACATAATGAAACAGAAGCACCCTCATTAAAAGGAGGTAAACGGATTACAGGGTTACATCATTAATGAGTCGTTATATTTCCTAACTAGCAGTTGCCCGCGACTTCGTCCGCCTCTCCCTCGTCCACCGGCCAGAGTATCATCTCGACTTGTGCATCATGCGCGCGTGGGAATTTTGTTCGGAAGTTATTGTAAAATTGCATTGCAGTCAACTCTCCCTAGGTCGTAATTCTCTTGAACTTGAAAAATTTGAGCATTTTTTATGATTCCCTTCAGTTGTTCATACTTAAAGCATTCCCTTGGGTGAACTCTCCCTAATAATTCTAATATCTCTTCGTTAAGTAATTTTTTTTTTCTTTAAACTGAGCATATTTTTTAGTTAAGAAGTACATAAAATGATATTGTTTAAACACAATAATCTGCACAAATAGTGCAATCAATCACATTCACAAATCAATTGAACTCTCAAAATTCTAATTTGAGCAGTTATTAGGCCAGTTCCATCTAACAACATCTCACTGTCACCTTGACTGAGGCAAAATCATTTGGTGGAACATAATTCTCAGTTATCATTGAGATTTAATGGTTACCTTACTAATTGTTGCTGCACATATGTCAGCCACGTCAAATAGCTGCGTGAGAAATCGAATCCAAAATAATTTCATCTCAGAGATCTCAGAAAAAAATCTCAGTTCTCACATTTCCACAGATTCTTCGCTGCTATTGGTCGCAGCTTAATTTTAAGTAGAATAAAGCCTTCCTCAATTAATGGACTATCCAACACAAAAAGAATTTTACAATTCGAAATAGTAGTTCCTGAGATTACCGCGTTCAAACGAACTTTATATTGTATTGTATTGTATTGTTTGCCGTTTTTTCCACATTTTACACAAATTCTTCGCTCCTATTGGTCGCAGCTAAATTTTATATAACTTCAAGCCTTCCTTGATAAATGGACCATTCAATATTTAAAAAATTGTTCAATTTCATAAAGCAGTTCTTGAGATAAGCGCGTTAAAACGCAGAAAAATGTATATTTTTTGCCGTTTTTTCCATATTTTCCACAGATTCTTCGCTGCTTTTGGTCACAGCTTAATGTTAAATAGCCTCAAGTCTTCCTCAATTAATGGACCATCCAACACAAAAAGAATTATACCATTCGAACCAGTAGTTCCTAAGATAAGTGCGTTAAAACGCAGAAAAATGTATATTTTTTGCCGTTTTTTCCCCATTTTAAACAGATTCTTCGCTGCTATTGGTCACAGCTTAATGTTAAGTAGCCTAAAGTCTAAGTCGATTAAGGCACCATCCAACACAAAAAGAATTATACCATTCGAACCAGTAGTTCCTGAGATTACCGCGTTCAAACAAACAAACTCTTCAGCTTTATATATTAGTGTAGATAAGGAGATCAAGGATTAGAACACTAAAATCAAGGTGCATCGGCCTTGGCTTAAATACTAAATACATATAATTACTCAAGCCCGATGTTCGGTTACAGCTAATCGAACAACTAATTTCGGACACTCCTGATGAGGTATAAATTCCTCAAGTCTATCTACTGATATTTCAGTACAAAAAAATTGCCTCAAACCAGAACATCATATCCAAGATGCCATCCCAAAATAAAATCAAAGCTAAATCGAACCAACATGATGAAGCAATTCCATATCTAGTCTTTGTATACAAAAAGGAACGTCAAACTAATCGTCGCCATGAACGAGCAATTTCAAAATCCAAAATACAAGAAGTCAAATATAACCTTACCAAGGAACTAGTTCCGATAAACGGTCATCTGATGAAGAAATCTGACAGTAAAATCGGACGTGTTTATGGAAGCGAATTCTGCACAATGTGGCAACAAATGAAACAAGCAAAACTCAAATTGCAAAAACTGGAGGTGGAGAGTAGTTCAAGTAAAGGGAGCTCTTGAATGGCAGGACATTTTTGCTTGATGCTGATAATTTTAATATTTAATTTTAAGTTAAGCTTTAATTTTGCTTTATTTTCATAATTATAATATTTTTGTTTTTTAATAAAATTGAAAATAAAAAAATGAAATTGTAAAAAAACTGAAATCGTTTTTATTTTTATTTTTTTTTCAGACTCGATTCTTCTCATTCAGTAACATGTTCTTAAAAGTTCGGGTTGTCGAACATCCACATAATACTCGTCTGCAATCGATGAACTCACCTGTACACAATGTTGTAATTGAGGATCTGTGGATGATGGTCGCAAATAAAAACCGACATAAATGTAATTGGCCTCTTGTTAACTCGCATTTGCACATTGAACAAAAGTATCAACCACGAGTAATTATTGCGAAAAGTCGGTAAAGAGAACAACTTTGGTCGTCAAAGTCCGATAAGCAGTCAACCAAACTGACTTCCTCTCTTATAAAATTTTAAATTTTTGTTTCATCGGTCCTTAAGACCAAATTTTTTAAGACTCAACAGATAATGAATGAATAAATAGGTTAAAGAAATTTGAATGTTTAATACGTTGAATTGTTTAACTGCTCATCGTCAATTGCCTATAATCCTGAAAAGACCATCTTTGTGTAAGAGATACCAAATTTTAAATTATATGACGAGTTAATTCGAAGAATTTTGCGACCTTCAAAGGTATAATACAATTTTCCTGTTGCTTTCAAAAGCCAACCAGATACCAGACTGACTGGATGTAAAAAAACTCGTCATCGTCAACACAAAAAAAAAGAAAAAGAAAACGAACCGAGGACGATAGTGATTTGTATTTTATTTTTGATATTTTTGACTTTTTGTTTATTTTCCTTGTAAATGAAGAATTTTATGGATGGGTTACTTTTTTAATTTCGCAACAAGGACGATCCGTCGGAAAGTTCAGAGCAATATCGCCATGCAAAAAAAATGCGAGGAGATGAAGGTCCTATTCGTTTTCGTTTCGTTTTGAGTAAAATAAATATTTTCAACTTGAATGAAAAATGTTCTTTTTGACAGCACAAGCTTATTTTTTGTTCATATTTCACTGTTGATCATTGCGTTTTGATGATGGAGGAGCGGCGGCGGCCGTTTTGTCTGTCCGCTGTAATCGATTATAAAATTAAAGGAATAAAGATTTCCCTATCATTTTATCAATTTCCTAATGGAATGCAATGGATGGGATAAAGAGGTAAACAACAAAGTTTGACTAAAAAAGGAAATTCTTGAAAAGCAATTATTTTGCTGAACCCACATAATGACATTCATAAAGGGGAACAAACAATTTACAACCGAGATAAAGTATTTAATTAAAGAAGTTGTGCCCTGCGCCGACAAACAAGCACTCTTTGTCTGGCAGAAAGTGAAAAACAAAGTAATTTTTGTTTTGTTTGAAAAAAAGTTTTCAAAGGTCAAATTAATTTTTTCTAATTTCTTAACTTTTACTTTAAGAACATTAAATTAAAGTAAACATCACGAGTAACTGAAATTTGAATTTACATTAATATGAAGAACTATGTATTTATTTATGGATTAACTCATGCTTAAATGGAGATACTCACCTATTAAGACCTTACCTATTTGTATGTCCTGCAAAGGCAACTGCATAGATGATACAGAAACGATTGTCAAAATGACATTGGCAGTTTGTTATGCCAACCTTGTCCTTACACTGTGTAAACACATTCTTTGTTGTAAGTTATGATGTAGGCAAGATAAGGATAGATTTGGTTGATTGTTGTTGTTATTTGAGAATAATTAATAAACCGTTTTCTGCCAAAGCTTTAAGCTAATTATTGTTTCTATGATAAATTGATAGGAATTAAACATCAGACTTTACTATGCATTAAGGTTACTATTTAAGATCAATATGTGAAAATAGTTCTTAATTCTAACTGTCGATGGATAGAAATGTCATTATTTGCAAACTGCGTAAAATGAGTAAGGAATAAAAAACAAAAAAAACATAACCAAGGTAATAGGAAAACATTTTGGAAGTCTATCCTCTAGTTTACATCACAAAAAAATTAAAAATTTAATGAAATGGGTAAACAAAATATGCAATTGAAATGAACTCCAAATAACACTTAAACGCTACCATCTTTAAATTCAAATTAAACGCTAGTGGAAACACTGTACGTTCTCTTTAATTGGATATTATAAAACCTATTTCTTTAATATTATCTTGCATTTCACTGTTTCAACGCAAGTAAATTCTAATCTTCCTTCATAAATAAAAATATCCAAATTCAGAGGTTACCGCTTACGGGCTTCTTAATTTATTTCATCATTTTCAGCTGCGAGCAAAAAAAGAAGGGATATAATTTTTGTCCATAACGAGTCTGGGCTGAACTCCGCGAGGCTTTTTTTCTGCAAATTTGGTGAACCATCATGTTGTGAAGTTGCCCTTGGTATAATTAACGCTATACAAAATAATTATGTTGCTGGTTTGTCCGTCTTTAATCAAGGATATTCATTTTGAAGGAACCGCTCAAAAGTTTATGAATTGAATTGTGATTGTGAAAAACATGGAACTTGTGAAGATGTGTTGGAATGTTGACTTAGATCATAACTTAAAATAACGAGTTCGTAGATGACGGTCTTTGCCTTTGCTTCCGTCTTTACTTTCATTATTATTCTCAAATAGGTAAATAAAACCGAGCAAAAAATAAAACGAGAAGTGTTTCCCGCCATTGTTCTCGATATGCCAGTACCTACTGCAAATTGAATCGCAAAAACAACTTCAACACTTAATTGGCTCAGTGCCAGGGCATTGAACCTCAATCTAGTCGAAAGAGAAAAAAGCAGAGACAACAAGAAATCACACAACTTTTTGCACTCTGCACTATCATATCCTTTCATAATTAAGTCTATGAAGATACCTACTACTTTTTTTCCATTTTCTATCATTTATGAAAACTAGGGACTGTCAGAACGCTATCATCAACAAATATGAAGTTGTTCTTTACTTCCTTAGTAGAATAATTCTGATGTCCAGGATGGAAGGATTGATATTTTTTTGTAGTTGAAGTATGAAGCACAAGAGAAGATTGCAGAAGGAACTACTTTTGTTTTTATTTTTCTTGTAAACTGACAGTAGATTGAGGAAACGCTGTAACCTGGAAAAGAAGAGGTTAAATATATTAAATGCCTGACAAGTTTTTGAAAAGTTTATATCATCCTTATGCCATGATCGATCAAAATCTTGAGCTCTAGTTATCTTACAAATGCATAGACCTACCACAGACACAATCGGATAACTACAAATGCCTACAAGAAATTTATTTCGAAATAAAGAGACGCTGTGTACATTTAATTAAAAGTCAACATTTAGTAAAATTCCTTAATTCAACTATCTTGCACAGAAATTGTTGTTTTCATTTTTATTTGATATCATGTACGGCAGTAATTCGAAGGAGTACAGAAAGTATTTAACATAGAAAGGTATTTGACATTTAGATGAGTAATCGTGTCACTGTCATTGGGTGACATATGTATATTTGCGTTATCTTGAGTCTTTAGTGTGGAAGATACATTTCGTATAGTCGGAATGCTACGACAAGGACCAAATTACTTTGTTGATTTGTTCTTCCAAATTTACTCAAACGTAGGTGGTATTTTAAATTAAGAAATCAGTCCCGCAGACAGAAATAAATTTTGCCTAAAGTTTGCCGATTAGGTTGGTTGATTGTCATCAAGATTGTATGTGTTGATGACTTTTTTTTGTTAAGATGTTGACATCGAGGGGTCGATAGAGATCTCGAACTAGAAGTAATATTTGCCAAGAAGTTTAATTTTCACTCTGAGTTTGATTATAAAAAGTCAATGTAAATTTTGTTACTCATACGCCACAGTGAACCACTGTGGAAAAATCCATTATTTTTAAACACAAGAAATCGATGTGCTTACTTCAGATACGGAAAGATACCATTTATCAACTTTGGATTTAATAAATTTTAAAACATTGCTGATATTCGTTTGAAAAAATGCAAACAAAATTTACATGAGAACTTTTCAACAAGGCCAAAAAACGTTTGCTTTGTCAAATGTTCAATGTTCAATATACAACTGAATATCCTTTGTTTTATTTTCCAATAAAAATTAATATTATTATTCAATGAATCTATGTACATATTTTAATTGAATATTTTTTGATTTATAGTCGAACGAAGTTTTCCTACAAACCGAAACAAAAGGACAAAGCTCAGTCATAACGAATCCTTTCATTGGCAGATGATGATTTCAAGTTGCTTAAAAATTCAATTTATTTGAAATCTGATTGGCTTAAGAGAAAATATATTTATTAAAAATAAAGCAAAAAAATTATTTATTGATGAATTCATAATTTAACAAGAGTGCTGAGTTTTTGAGAAAAGAAACATTTATAAGTCAAAGATACTCCTTTAAATCCTTTTATATCATTTTTCTGACTTTTTTTCTGTGTGTTTTTATGAACACTTTTTTAGAGAGAGAGAGAGAGAGAGAGAGAGAGAGAGAGAGAGAGAGAGAGAGAGAGCTTTGAATAGTAACCAAATGCTCGTATTTTTGAAAAGAAAAGGTTGTGAGTCAAATCTAAGGCTGCTCACTTTGTAGGCCGACGACTGGCGTGTGAAGGACCGTTTGTCCCATTTTATCTTCTTTTTTTTTAGAAAAAAGAAACACAAATGTAGGATTCAAGTAAGTATAAAGTTTAAGGACCTGGTACCAAAAGGTCAATGTCGCAGAGCAATTTTGGGTGGTTATTATTTTGTGTGCTGTCAAGATTCAATGAGATGTAAATTTGTAAACACGCAACTTTATACCAGACACAAATGGATTTAATGGATTTGAGCAAAAAGCTAGAACAAGTCGTGAAAGAAAATCCTGCGAATGTATTCTGTCCCGTGGTTTCTATTATATTTGTCGGTGATAAGAAAATAAAAATTAGGATTATTTTTTGTTATAGGTTAAAACTTCAATTTTGTTGGAACTCAAGATTAAGAAAAACACTTTGTAGTCTAAATACTTTGCAATAATTATTTAAGTTTTCTTATAATTTATTTTTTATTTCATATCAAATTGTATGAATAATTTTTCTCATTCTTCGTTTAAACTTCATCAAATTAACTTCATTATTTATAATAAATTATTCTATTGTTCTTTAAAATTCTTTTGACTTCTTTTTCATTAAAAGCGTAACTCTATTAGGTTATGGGCCCAGGTCCAAGAGAATAAAAGAACGATATTTTTATTTATTTAATTTTTGAATTGAAGAATCTTTTTAGTTAATGACAAATGGCAAACATGAATTCTATTCGAATTGAAAATTTATCGAAGACGAACTATGAAACCTGGAAGATACAAATTGAAGCAATCTTGGTAAAGAATGAATCTTGGGGATACGTTTGCGGAGAAATTTCGAATTCAGAACTCAATGAAAATGATCCGAAAACTCAAGATGCTTATAATATTTGGATGAATGAAGACCGAAAAGCTAAATCTGATTTGATCTTGGCAACCAATCCTTCTGAGCTTAGTCAAATACGTGGATGTTCCACTTCGAATGAAATTTGGCTGGAGCTTGGATCGATATATGCATCAAAAGGTCCTGCTCGTAAGGCAACATTGCTGAAAAGACTATTCCAAAATAAGATGACTGAAAGAGAAGATATACGGGAGTATCTTTCCAAATTCTTTGACACAGTTGATAAGCTCCAAAATATGGATGTCATCATAAATGAAGATTTATTTCCTGATTCGTTTGAAAACTTTAGATGTGCGATTGAATCGCGAGACAATCTTCCAGATATCGAAACACTAAAAATCAAAATTACAGAAGAATATGATGCGAGGATGAGAAAGAACATGGATCAATCATCTGGAGCAATGTTCGTTAAGCACAACACAAGCAATTCATCAAGAAACAGATTTAACGAAAACAACAAAACCAAGAACCATCATCATAAAGAAACAAATCAGAACTTTAAATACAATTGTAACTACTGCGGTAAGAAAGGACACAAGGCTATCGATTGCTTCAAGAAAAGAAATTCCGTCTCGAAGAAAGAAGAAGAACTTACCTATTTCGCAAACTGCTGCATTGAAGACACAGATGACAGATGGTGTCTTGATAGTGGTTGTACTTCACACTTATGCAAAGACAAAACTATGATAGACAACATTCGACCTGTACATTCCAATTTAAAGCTCGCAACGAATACATCGTCGAACGTAACTGCAAAGGAGATGTTACCTTGAAAACATGGAATGGTAATGAAAATACCAATATTCAGCTTACCAATACACTTCATCTTCTAAACCTGCGAACAAATTTGAATTCCATTGCAAAAATCGTTGATAATGGTGATCAGGTAATCTTTTCTAGAAATAAAGCTATCGTAAAAGATTCGCAAGGCAAGATAAAGTTAGAAACAGACCGAAGTGGAGATTTGTTTTATCTTCGCACAGAAAATCAAGAAAGTAAACTTACATCAACTTCAAAAGATAATCAAGTACAAGTTATCCTTTGGCACAAGAATCTTGGTCATTTAAACAAGAATGATATGTTTAAGATGTCTAGAATGTGATTGATTCCAGAACTGAAAGACGATCTAAAATCATGTGAAACTTGTATCGTAGCCAAACTTACTCGCGCACCGTTTCAAGATAGAATCGACCGTTCAAAAGATTTGCTCAACATTGTTCATAGCGACGTATGTGGACCAATGAGAACACAATCAAAAGGTGGTTCCCTGTACTTCGTCACCTTCATAGACGATTTCAGTCGATTTTGCATGATTTATTTCATCCATGGTAAGAACGAAGTTTTTTCAAAATTTAAAGAATTTAAAAACTTTGCAGAAACACAAACTGGAAGAAAAATCAAAGCTGTACAGTCAGACAATGGAAGCGAGTACTGCAACTCAGAAATGGACAATTTTCTGAAAGAATGCGGAATCCAACGACGTTTAACGAATGTTTATACTCCTGAACAAAATGGGGTAGCTGAAAAGAAAGAATAGGACACTTGTTGAAGCGGCCCGTTGCATATTGAAAGATTCGGGTCTTCCACCTTCCTTTTGGGCTGAAGCTATCAGTGCTGTGAATTACATTCGCAATCGCTGTGTTCCGAAAAGCTTAGAGGGGGATATTCCCTACAAGTTATGGACAGGTAAGATACCAAAACTTAATTATCTTCATCCATTGGGAAGTAGGGCTTTCATCCTTGACAAAACCCCAAAAAAAGGAAAGTTTGAAGATAGAGGTATACAAGGTATCTTTGTTGGTTATCCTGATGCACAGAAAAGATACAGAATTTGGATTCCATCTCAGAAAAAAATCCATGTGTCAAGAGATGTTAAATTTCTGGATGAATTTCAGAACACAGATGAGTTCGAAGATTTTATTACTGACGATACCATTTGTAAAAACCCTCAAGTAGATCATTCAAATAGCGATTATAACTTTTCAGAATACATTTATGAACCTGATGAAAAGCAATTACCATTGAACGAACCGGATGAACAATATATCGAAAATGAACCGGAAGTAGACGACCGTTCAGAAATAATAACCACCCAGACGAAAATTAAATACGCACCAGGAAGACCATCAAAAATTAGAACAGGAAAACCAGGACGTCCAAGGATAGTACGAAAAGAAGTTCAAGAAGTTCAAGCCGATCAAGAAGGCGACTTAACAAGAACAGATCAACAAATAGCAATGAACGTTTCTGAAATACCATTAGCAGAAGCCTTATGCGGAGATGACAAATGTGATTGGGAAGATGCAATATATGGTGAAATTCAAAATCTAATAAAAAATGACACCTGGACTATTGTAACCAAGCCTAAGGATTCAATAACAATCGGATGTAGAATGGTTTTGCGCAACAAGTGGAATGTTGATGGATCCCTCGGAAGAAGAAAAGCCAGACTTGTCACCAAGGGCTTCTCGCAAAAGCCTGGGGTAGATTTCCAAGATACTTTTGCTCCTGTTGCCAGACTAAGTTCCTTAAGGCTTTTGATGGCCATTGCCACGAAACGTAATATGAATATATACCAAATGGACATAACTGCAGCTTACCTAAACGGAACGATAGATGAAGAAATTTTTATGGACATACCTATTTTACTGAAAGAAATGTTGACCAGAATGGTAAATACTGAAGACGACGAAATTCTACGTACGAAAGCAACCGAAATGTTAAGTAAATTAAAGATGAAAGGAGAAACGGCATGTAAACTCGAAAAGGCTCTCTACGGATTACGGCAAGCTGGACGTCAATGGAACAAGCAAATCGATTCAAAATTGAAGACCATAGGTCTTACACCTATAACTTCCGATCCATGCATCTACACGAGCGAATGTAAGCAAACCTTCATCTTAATTTACGTTGACGATATTTTAATTTTTTCAAGCAATCAAGATATGATCACAAAAATCAAAAATGAGATTTCAGAAGCTTTTAATTCACGAGACCTTGGAGAAGCTAATTACTGCTTCAAATACAAATCAAAAAGGTAAAGAACACTATTCAACTGTCGCAGAGTGGATACGTCAAGAACATCTTAAAAAGGTTCGGTATGAAAGATTGCAAGCCCGTAACAACTCCTATGACATCAAGCTTCAAATTTTCCAAAACATCAAATGACTCTGAAAATCAGTCATGCAATAAACCTTATCGAGAACTAACTGGTGCCCTTATGTACCTTGCTGTATAGCAACCCGTCCCGACATTGCATATGCAGCAAGCGCACTTAGTCAGTTCAATAACTGCTTCAATGAAGAACACTGGATTGCTGCTAAACGTGTACTGCGTTATTTGAAAGGCACATCCCATTACGGATTACAATTTAATGGCGACAAAACTGAAAACTTAACATGCTATGTAGATGCTGACTGGGGAAACTGCATAATTGATCGACAATCTTATACGGGTTCAACATTCACCATGTATGGAGCCGCTATTTCTTGGGAATCTCGAAAACAAAGAACAGTTGCACTATCTTCGACTGAGGCCGAATAAATGGCTGTAAGCGACGCAAGTAGAGAAGCTGTTTTTCTCCTGAAATTCCTCAAAGAACTCGGCTTTGAAGATAATCTTCATATCAACATGTATAACGACAATCAAGGTGCTGGGAAGCTGGCCAAAAATCCTGTTTTCCATGCGCGATCCAAACACATCGATATACGATATCACTATATAAGACACGTTTTGAAAACTTTTCCAATATCGTTGCACTATTTACCAACAGAGAAAATGATCGCAGATGTTCTCACCAAACCTCTTCCAAAAATAAATCACAACCGTTGTTTGCAAGGGCTTGGCCTAATTTCTATGAAGACAACAAATTGAGAGGGCGTGTTGGAACTCAAGATTAAGAAAAACACTTTGTAGTCTAAATACTTTGCAATAATTATTTAAGTTTTCTTATAATTTATTTTTCATTTCATATCAAATTGTATGAATAATTTTTCTCATTCTTCGTTTAAACTTCATCAAATTAACTTCATTATTTATAATAAATTATTTTATAGTTCTTTAAAATTCTTTTGACTTCTTTTTCATTAAAAGCGTAACTCTATTAAATTTTCCTTATGATAGTTTTATGAGATTGAAATGGCGAGCTCGTTTCGTTAGACGGTTATAATTTTGTCACTGCAAGTAATTTTTATACTTTTGTATAAATAAATAAATAAATAGAGTGGCACGACAGCTCTTGAAGAGCCAAGGCCTAAGTGGCTTACTCTCATCAACAATTCTCTGAGTGCGTGTGAAGAATTGAGGGGACCTACAATTTAACGCCGATTCCGAACGGCAAGTTGAGAAGCACTTTTTCATGACAAATTGATACTCTTGGAAGATTTGTCAGGTCTTCGCAAGAGTACCCGTGAAAGATGAAATAAAACTTGGCCTGAGTAGGACTCAAACCATCGACGTTCTGCTTAGCAGCCAACGCACTTACCAACTAAGCTTCGGGCGACTTTTACTTTTGTATGGCGAACTAAATTTATTTTATGTAAACTCACTTTGGGTCTGAATAGAAAAAATAAACTCCCAAAAGGTTAAACAAAAGTACATGTACACTGTTTGACCAATGTCCTCATTTGAGTAAGAAAGGCAACAATTTCTACTTAACACTTTTAGAGTGATAACAATGTCCTTGGGTTGTATTTGCTTCCTCCTTTGTTCCGCACACTTATTTTTCTACAGAAAATGCCTTTTCCAAGAACTTACTTCAAATTTTTCCACGACAATTGTAAGTATGAAAAACAAAGCTACACATATGTTGCTACAAGGACAACAAGGACATATCAAGAAAACGTGCTTCAATTACTCGACTGACTTTTAAAAAATAAACAAACATTGTCTTAACTCAGAAAAATGGTCGCTGACTTTGAAGAAGGAAGCTCTTTCCCGCATTTATTTCCGATATTCTTTTCACTGGCATCATTAAAAACAAAAAAAAATACAAGCAGCAACCGCCTCTTGAAACACATCACAGCTCAGGCAATCCTTTTGTAGGAGTTGTTTTCTTGTCCATTGGAAATAAGAAGATATTTCAGTATCATGTCTTTAATTGTGACAATATCAACTTAAGGATTCACTCGTTCTGTTTTCCGTTTCCTTGAACCATTTTATAATGCGAACTGTGTCAATAAACTAGTGACATCGTCCTTGGCTGGGAAAAGACGAGCCTTATAAGTGATTTAAGTGTTTTGCTTTAATATGAATTAAATGTTTTGTCGAAATCGAAAATTCCTTTTTCCGAATATATTTTTAAAAATGTTCATATACCTTGAAAAGATAGTTCTTGCTCTCCTTTAGACCCTGAAAAATTCAAATGTAAGCATTTATGTACGCAAAGCCAACATAAAGTTCAAGGATGAAGAAATTCCACAAAACTTCTCAGACTTTCTATTTTTTTGCCTTGAAAATAAATTTACATAAATGTTGGTCACTAACATACATTCCACATTTTCTCCATCACCACTTCTGAGTATCTGATGAGCATTTTTACATTTACACAGAACTCCATGTTACTTATAAAGCAATTAAAAGTAGGCTATACACAAGAAGCGATATCTCCTGCCAAAGAGCATGGTAAAATATTTTATGATAGCTCGTGTTGACCCTTTTAAGTAAAGAACTTCTTGGCATTGTTCCATATAAATAACTGTAGAATGCGACTGTAGAGAGATACAAACCATGAATTAATTAAGGGGCTTTCCATTTCTGGATCTCAATGAATTTTATGTACTGAAAGATCTTTAGGTTACTCGTATGTGAAGTAAAACCTTTTTTGTTTATTTCTGAAGCTTTTAACTCCGTAATCTTCTTAATGGGTTAAGTCTTAAAAGTGTTCCTCTTTTTTAAAAAAAATTCATTTCGAATAAGAACTTGTCTGTGCTTCGAAGAAAAAGGGAATTTCTTTATTTCTTGAAGGCAATTAGTTTGCCCAACTTGGACACAAGTAGTAGTGCATGCACGTCATGATACATGACATTTGTTTTATGTGTTTTATGGGGGGAAAAAATCCAGCAGTGTAGCCAAATTTGTATTCGCCCACTGTGCATCAATAAAATCGAGGCAATTAAACGATGCGTTATCTGCTCCAAATTTTGTTTTGCTTCTGCAAGAAGAATTTATGTACACCAAAAATGGTTATTTTCAATGGATGTTCGATATGTATGTATTAAAACTTCGTGCTTTAAAAGGCCAGCGATACATTTTTAATGTTGTTAAAATTTTTGCTTAGGTGTTTCTACGTGTAAGCAACCTTTGCCATAGGAAGAAACCATAAATTGGTAGGACTGTCTGCTACTCGCTTTGTTTAAATATTTTATGATAACAGTTTTTAATGTTTGTTTCGCTTGTTTTTATAGAAAAATACCTAGAAATTAGTTAAATTCAATAATTACAGCGAAAAAAAATCACATTCTGATATTAAATGTTACAGGAGCAGTAAGATCTCTTGGAAATCGAGAGAGAATGTTTTCTTACACTCTGGTTCCATTTTTTTTAAGAACTCATGCTAAAAAATTCGCGGCGCCAAAAATGACTGGCTGACAAACCAGCCAGCAACAAATCTAAGCACCATTCCACTTCCTATTTAGCTAGCTGCCCATTCTCTTTTAAATTAAAGTTTTCAATGTAAAAGTTCAAAAGTATATCCTAACAAATAAACTCGAAAAATTGGTTTCAAAAATCAATAGCAAACATCCAAAACAATAATCACAAAGAGGATAAAGGGAAAGAATCAAATGTGTGAATTGGAGTACAATCTACACTAATATATAAAGCTGAAGAGTTTGTTTGTTTGAACGCGGTAATCTCAGGAACTACTGGTTCGAATGGTATAATTCTTTTTGTGTTGGATGGTGCCTTAATCGACTTAGACTTTAGGCTACTTAACATTAAGCTGTGACCAATAGCAGCGAAGAATCTGTTTAAAATGGGGAAAAAACGGCAAAAAATATACATTTTTCTGCGTTTTAACGCACTTATCTTAGGAACTACTGGTTCGAATGGTATAATTCTTTTTGTGTTGGATGGTCCATTAATTGAGGAAGACTTGAGGCTATTTAACATTAAGCTGTGACCAAAAGCAGCGAAGAATCTGTGGAAAATATGGAAAAAAACGGCAAAAAATATACATTTTTCTGCGTTTTAACGCGCTTATCTCAAGAACTGCTTTATGAAATTGAACAATTTTTTAAATATTGAATGGTCCATTTATCAAGGAAGGCTTGAAGTTATATAAAATTTAGCTGCGACCAATAGGAGCGAAGAATTTGTGTAAAATGTGGAAAAAACGGCAAACAATACAATACAATACAATATAAAGTTCGTTTGAACGCGGTAATCTCAGGAACTACTATTTCGAATTGTAAAATTCTTTTTGTGTTGGATAGTCCATTAATTGAGGAAGGCTTTATTCTACTTAAAATTAAGCTGCGACCAATAGCAGCGAAGAATCTGTGGAAATGTGAGAACTGAGATTTTTTTCTGAGATCTCTGAGATGAAATTATTTTGGATTCGATTTCTCACGCAGCTATTTGACGTGGCTGACATATGTGCAGCAACAATTAGTAAGGTAACCATTAAATCTCAATGATAACTGAGAATTATGTTCCACCAAATGATTTTGCCTCAGTCAAGGTGACAGTGAGATGTAGTTAGATGGAACTGGCCTAATAACTGCTCAAATTAGAATTTTGAGAGTTCAATTGATTTGTGAATGTGATTGATTGCACTATTTGTGCAGATTATTGTGTTTAAACAATATCATTTTATGTACTTCTTAACTAAAAAATATGCTCAGTTTAAAGAAAAAAAAAATTACTTAACGAAGAGATATTAGAATTATTAGGGAGAGTTCACCCAAGGGAATGCTTTAAGTATGAACAACTGAAGGGAATCATAAAAAATGCTCAAATTTTTCAAGTTCAAGAGAATTACGACCTAGGGAGAGTTGACTGCAATGCAATTTTACAATAACTTCCGAACAAAATTCCCACGCGCGCATGATGCACAAGTCGAGATGATACTCTGGCCGGTGGACGAGGGAGAGGCGGACGAAGTCGCGGGCAACTGCTAGTCGTAAATAAAAGTCCTCCTTACTCAATGGGGATGTTATGGAAAGAAAGTTGGACACAACATGAGCCCTTAACCCAGATCGAAATTTATTGAATTTTTTATTCTCTTTTTCTCTACAGGATACGAAAAAAATCACAAAAGGATCAAAACAAGTCCATTTTGGGAGAGAAGAAAAAAACAAAAACAAACAAATCAAAAACCCATTCGAGACCGAATCTATGAAGTGTGGACTTGAAATAAAATTAGAGAGGAGAAGTCCAATTTTTTTTAACGTTTCAGCAGCGCACTCAATTGCGTAAAGCTCATAAGCGCTTCGACGAATTCCTATGGCTTATCCTGGTTTTCGCATTGAAGACAAAAAAAAAAATATATATAATAAAGCAAGGTATATCGACATTGTGTGGAAAAATTCTTCAGTTTGCAGTATCCATCTGCGAATAGCCAATTTTTGAATCGGATACAGCTTCATACAAAATCTATAATTTATTCTTTCTCTCCATTTCAGGTCCACCCAGTGTGCATGTACGTTTGCGGATTAACAGATAAATTTTTCATGAGTGTGTTATTTCAGTTCCTGAGACTTTTGTACAAGGATAACACAGCACGCACGGCCAATCGGGCATCCTCCGGCTCCAACAATCCAAAGCAAAGCATAGAAATTAGGTCCATATTGTATCCTTTTGTGGGGATTCGAAAAATGAAATAAAAATGAAAGGGTGATATTGCGTGTTTCGTTTGTAGTTTTCTTTTTGTTTCTTTGTCCTGGATACTATGTATATTATCCTCTAGCAGGATACCATGGAGGATTTCGGGACAAGAAATTTAGTGCAGAACTATGGTGACGAAAAAGAAGCCATGGAGCTTAGATTGCGATTTTGGATTGATCCTTAAAAGTTTGAGAGTTTAAAAGTAGAAATCTTGCTGGTTAAACAGCTTCAAAAACTTTTAGGTAACTTAATTCTTAAAGTTTTGCATTAAAGCCTTCAAAACATTGAATATAAAATTGACATCATTCAGTACCTTAGTTAGCATGAATTTTTTTGCAATTTTCCCATAATTTTATCCAAGACAAAATTGCCTCAGTAAAGTGTGTTTTTTTTCCGCCCCAAGAAAAAACAGAAGAAGAAAAGAAAACCTATTAGCAACCCCTAATGCTTACAGAATAGAACATTTTTAGATTATCTCAAATCCTCACAACTGTTATCCCATTAAAATGTGTTTTTGTTATCTTTCTGTCATCGCCAATATATTTGTTCCAAATTGACCCTTAAATGTGCTCTTTGTTGCTGGATTTGTACGTTAGAAAATACGTTTTTGTTGTTGATAGTGCATTAATAAAGAAGAGCGACGAAAAGCTCAATTTCATTCTGACCACATCTCAATCTGATGATGACCTTTTTACTGTCAGCTTCTGTTCTTTACAGATCTAACAAAATAGCAATTTATACTTTCAATAGCAACGCACGAGGGTGATGGTCACGGTCTGTGGTTTTGACAAAAACCAAGGTCCCCTGAGTCCTTTTGGGTTTCATGCTATAAGAATTATTATATTGTCACTGAATGGCCTTAAATTGACATCGAAGTCTGTTGTGGTTGCGGTAGAATGAAGCTATATGAATGAATGAATTTTTTAAGCAATCCAAAAGTTATTTTTAATGTTCATGTTGTTTGTCCACTCATTGCAATTTGTGAGAACGCTTTTTGTCCACTGAAAATAAATTGAATTTCTTGTCAAATTATCCAGAAATGTTCCTCAAATACTTACAATTTGATAGTTACTAGTGAAAGTAACCGTAGGAAGTTTTTACCTTGGTGCACTGTGTCGTATGTGTAACATTTGAGTAAACGATTTTTTCCAGATTACAAAACAGTGGAGAGAGCTGACATTGTACTTCAAAAAATTGGTTATGTTATATTTTCTTTTTGTTTATAAAGTTGTTAAACTAGGGGCCATCGAACTTTCTTAAGTAATTAAGTAAAATATAGGGACATTAAGGAAGCCTTTTTATACCTAAGACACACTGTGAGAATGACCAAAGGAGGGATGGTTTTGTGCGAATATATTATCACCGTCAATTCATCCTGAAAATTTAAATGATTTTTAAATACAGAGTGTGGTTAAGGAACTCATCAAAGGCTCAAGGCTTTAATGATAATCATTTCTATTTATTTAATGGGGCCTGTTTGCTTGTTTAATTAACACGTAAGGCAAAAGCTTACATGTATCAATTGGATGTACCAAACATACCACCAGTAAGATGTATAGCAGCTTTACAGTATATTTATATCTTGGTGCATAATTTGACTGTTTTATTGCTTTGATGCCTTCAAAAAATATGTTCGTGAAGTGAATCTAGAGGGGGTCGACTGACTGAGAAGACTCGCTTTTTTAATAATTTTTCACATGAAGCAATGTACATATCGTCAGTATAAACCGACCATTTCTTTCTAGTCCTAGAAGCAATTTGCTTTCTACTATGTTCCAAAAAAGTGGGTTTGTATTTTGTGTTTCGGTTTCTGTATATCTGCCCTTTTATTTTCAAGTTCCATTATTTAATGTTTGGTTATGAAATTTTTAAATGGTAGGTCCTCACATCGCAGACTTCCAAATTTACATGTATAAGATCGTACCGAATTAAGTATGCCCAGATTTGTCATGCAGACAAAATTCAGTCGGAGTCAAAGTTCGTGTCTAGGCATCAGAATTCGCCAAATTTTGATTACAAGCAAAAATATCAATACCCATAATGTTCTATAAGCTGTATTTTATTGGGAACTTAGGTTCGCTCAGTAATCGGAATTCCATTAAAATGCTATAGTCAGTTTTAAACTGAGTTTCGTTCACTATAATATCAAATATCGAAACCATCTTGAGAAGAAAACAGTTTTTCACCATAGAAACTCATGTAAAAAATATCAAATGCCAAAACCTAGCCAAAATCTATACAAAAAACACAACGAAAAACTCAAGTGTCGAATTGCCGAAATCTTATCCTGCGTAAATTCCTAACTTATTTTTACTTAGTTTTCGGTTGTTGTTGTTGTTTGACACTTAAAATTGTACTAAGCTGAGAATAAAATTCCCAATAAAACACGGCTTAGATTACATTTTATATCTTTTCATAAAACAAATGTTTTAAGTTCATTTGTAAAAACTCAAAATTTGGCAATCATTTCCAAATTTCTAAAGTTTTACGGGTCACGTAATATTTTATTAAGAAGGTAAATTTACCATTTTCAGGACGAAAACATTTAAAGTGATTCTTTTGAATCCACCAGGATCCCATTAGTCAACAAAATAACGAAAACAAACATCAAACATTGTAATGGTTTATCCTTTTGTGCGGTTCGATAAAATCTCATTTATTATGCCCACAAGCACTTTTCCAAAAATTCTCAATAAAATATGTGTGTCCTTTGTTCACAAAACCTTAAAACTTGAATTTCAAACAAAAACAATGTTGATGCGTTCATTTTAGAAAACATTATGCCTCACGAATAGTAAACAGAGCCAGTAGAAAGAGCAATTGAAATTGCTACCCAAACATCTATGAAAACCCTATAACGTCTTCTTCGTTGTCATTTCCCTAGCCGCCATGGTGATGGCATCTTCGTTTCACTGAATCTCCTGGAGGGTCTCAAGATGAGATTATCGGGTATACTTAAAAGGGATATTTTTGAAATTTTGCATGATTTTGCATGAGGCCAAAGACCGACCGACTGGTCTGGAGCCTATAAACAAAAGCTTCAAGCCACAATTATTTAATACCAAAATAACCGGCCGGTCGTCTTGCTTTCGAAAATATACATATGTGTTACAATGTAAATGGAGATTCGGGCTATAGAAAGATGGAAAAAGCTTTTGTGAAGGAAGATAAACAAGATTCTATAGGTTAGGTTGACACATACAAGAAAACTTTTTTAATTCATGTGACACTCTTTCAGTATCTCAGGAGGTTCATAACAAAACGAAGGCAAATGCCGAAAGGACACTTCTTATTAAGAATGGTTGGAAGGTGGATGTGATGACGAAAAACAAGAAAGAAGCAACACATACTGAATCAGAGTAATTTTCCCGGTGTTTTCACATACAAATGGATTAATATTAGGGTGTCCAAAAAATATCCTGGCTTGTGTGAATAGATAATCACACAAAATATTGTGTAAATTGTCTTTGTTGTACGAATTCTGGAGAGTGTAGTAAATTTTGATGCGACACAAATTAGAAAGAAGTAATTTGTAAGGACCACCCTAATACAGACAAAATGAGTGAATATTTTGAGTTTATCAAAGGGAAAGGAAAAACTCGTAAATTTTTTTGTTGATTCTTTTTGGATAAATAAAAAAAACGTACATGGAAGATTTTTGTTGATGACACTCCGGGCTAAGACTTATAGCACAAAAATTGCAGACGATAAATTCTGTTGACGACAAAAGTTTGATTCTGTGTGAAAGGAGAGAAAACATAGTTACCTATAATGAGCTGAGTTATCCTTCAAAGCTTGAAAAGTTATTTTTCGACAGCAACTCATATTACTTATGCGATTTGGTTGTCTCTGATGACTCTGAAAATGATCAAATTGAGATAACTATTGCTTAAATCTGGTGGTTGCTAGTTCGCAATGAATCAAATCAAAGTGCAGCTTCAAGGCAGCTGTTAATTTGCTGACAGCACGTTTTGAAAATATGTTGCATACTGTGACTAGCATTGTGGCGCACCATTTTTCATTTTGATTGAAACAAAATTAAAAGGTTAACATGGCTTTGTACCGTCGTCGATTGCAATGTTTTTATAACCTCGTTATCCTAAAGTTGTTGCCTTTCTACCTTCATTGTTCTTACCTTGTCTTCAACCACTAAATGACCTTTCACAAAGGTTTAGTTTCTGCCTTGAACTTCAATAAAACGTCTGTTGAAAGCAACTGGCTCCAGTCTTTTATTTTGCAAAAAAAAAAAACAACCATCAATTTTTTGGATACCAGACTCACCGCCGGACTTGTTTATATGCGCATACATAAATTTTCATATCTGTTCTAATACCTAAAAGAAAATTATACAGTCATAAAATAGAGTCAAAATACTGAGACTCTTGTATTGACGGCAGTATCAACGTCTTTATTGTTATCGCAGCCATCTCAAAGGATATGCTTTTCTTTTTGCATATAAATCGACAATCATTAATCTTGACATGTTACTGACATCACTCCAACCGACGCACGTACATTAAATTGAGAAATCCGTGTAAGCTATGAGGGATTGAGAAGTTTGTAATCAAATCTCAAGAGAATGTCATCCCGGCATTCGACCTACAACAATTTTTTACATTATCGGTATCGCCATCGCTCTTTGATTTCACTGCACGATTTCCCTTTAAAAAAAAAGAATTGAGTCACCGACTGATATTGCTCTATTTTCATTTTTCGTGAATCCGCGGACATTCCGGCTCAACATCAACACATCGAGTCCGACTCAACTGATATTTCGACAGTTGCCGTTTATGGGAATATACTGCACTATAGTAAATTGCTGTTGTGATACTGGCGCCATCGGTACTTATTGGACAACCCTCGTACTATTTATTTCACTCAGCTCTTAAATGAAAGGTTTAATTGCCGTTTTAACAATTTTAACCTTGTAGGTTAGAATGGCCGTTCTGGGCAGCCTCTGACAATATTAACCTTGTCCACTGGGTTAAACTTTTTGAACGGAATTAACCTTCTTAAGTAACCCATTAAAACAGTTGGGACCCCGTTTAACTTGAGCACTTGATTTCCATCAGAAGATTAAAATATACTTGAATCTCTCTTTTTTGTTTGACAAATTGTAAGAGTATCCGATTCCGATCCTTAACAGCCCTAGTTTCTTGCACAATGAACACACTTAGGGAAATTGCTCTACGCATTAACATAATAAACGTTTCCTCATGTGGGCTGATTCCTTCCATTCCAGTTAGAGTAGGCAGCGTACAAGTTGTTTGTTGGCTTGCCTCTCATTTTTAAATCGTATGAACCTGGTGAAAACTTAATTTGGGGTAGATTTAACTTTTAAGGCACCTTCTTAAGGAGGAATTGCTCAATGACTAAAACTGATATAACTTTAGGGATTTTTCAAAAGCCGACTGAGGTTCTTTCATCGATTGACTTCACAGCCTACAGTTCGGTCTGTGTGCTATCATCTTAGTCGATAAAATTTAGAAAGAACTAAAGTGCGTTAAAAACACCAACACCCTACCTATATTCTGGTCAAAAACAAAACAAAGAAGCTACACGGGTGCAGTGCAGTGCAAACTTGAAGTCAATTAATCCATTAGTTAAATTTTTATAGGTTCGCCAAAGTGTAAACGGAATAAAGTGTTTAATTGAAAAATCAAATTAGTCGTGTTAACACTCTGTAATGCTTTTTTGTCCGTTCGCTCAAGTGATAAAAATTTCAATTTTTACAAATTAAAATATTTTCTTTTATGTGGTTTATTATGACATTAATAGACTTAAAGCCGTGGCACTACCATAAAGTTGTCCACAAAATTAAAATAAACAAAAACAACAACTGTTAGTGAACCAAATCAGAATTAATTTAAATATTTCTATAAAATAAATGGGAGAAATAAAAATTTTAATATTTGTTTCGTGGCTTCCTGCTGGTGATAAAAAACTGTATGGTGGACTGTTAAATTAAATAAACGGTGATTGGTGGTGTTTTTATTAACACTCAGTTTTCCAAATAACAAAAAAAAATCACAACATATTTTGAAATTAACTCTCAGAGTAGTTGAGCTACCCAGTCTACCGGCATTTCTTCCTAGTGTGACAATCATCCATGTTTAATCAGCTCGACTGGTATGCAAGCATATCAGCACCTGTGGCTTTGGTGTCCTGCAGACTTACACACAAAGGAAACGTTTTAATTAGAATTATACTAACAAACTAGCTATTTTGAGATCTCTAAATAAGTCGTTATTAAGCATTTAATCAGCGCAACCAAGTTCGTCCGGTCGAAATGAAAATCCTACCGAAATTTCATACAAATGAGTCCATTCCATTTACATCAATATTTACTGTGTAATGAAACATTACACTTCACCCCTACCGCCGCATAATTCTCTTGTAAACATGCAATACCCCGCTGATGCCTACAAAACCAGTTTGTAACTGCAAAGCATCACCCGATCAATCATGCGATGACGAAGAACTACACTTCACCCCTACCGCCGCATAATTCTCTTGCAAACATGCAATACCCCGCTGATGCCTACAAAACCAGTTTGTAACTGCAAAACATCACCCGATCAATCATGCTATGACGAAGAAATACACTTCACCCCTACCGCCGCATGATTCTCTTGCAAACAAGCAATACCCCGCTGATGCCTACAAAACCAGTTTGAGCTGCCAAGCACCACCCGATGTCAGCAATCATGCTATGACGAACAACTAAACTTCACCCCTACCGCCGCATAATTCTCTTGCAAACATGCAATACCCCGCTGATGCCTACAAAACCAGTTTGTAACTGCAAAGCATCACCCGATCAATCATGCTATGACGAAGAAATACACTTCACCCCTACCGCCGCATGATTCTCTTGCAAACAAGCAATACCCCGCTGATGCCTACAGTTTACAACTGCAAAGCATCACCCGATCAACTCTCAGTGACATACAAATGTAATTTGCAACACGATTTCATTTGTATGCTTATAATTAAAAAGCATCTCACAAATGGCGCCCGAGCAGGGACTTCATTGAGGTTGATTCACCCGCCGCCGACCGACCGTTCACGAAGAATCAGCTCCTCATTGAGGTCATACCGTCCGACCGTTTCAAACGCTTTAAGTTCTCCCGTCCAGCTCAGCACTTGAAGTATTAAATACCGTCCGATAACCGAAAACCATACCATACCAATACAAATCAGAACACCAGTGCCAGGTCAAAATGTCAGAGCCCGAAGAAACAAACGATTTTGATGTATTCTCGAATCTTCAATGGATATACCTCCTCAAAAAGAAAGAACTGGTCGAAAAAATGACGATGAAAGGATTAGACACCAATGACTCAGTGGATAAACTCCGAGCGCGATTCAGCGCCTATATAAAGGAATCCCGTACCCGCCGCTCGACGATGAATCTCTGTGAAGAAATATCGCAGCTAGTTCAAGACAGAGTATTCCCTGATGAAACCGAGCCTACAACCGAACAGAAAACCGAAGAAATAAGGGAAACAACACATCCCGAAGCCAAGTCTAGCCCGCCGACTATAACCATTACTGACACTTCTCAGTCCACCACCCCCAACGAATTAACCACGTCTAACCAGCAGGCTCCTTGCCACCAAAACCAACTACCGTCCGAAACGCACAGCCCACGACCAACAGCTCACCCAAGCCAGTACAGAACGACTATAAGTAGTGAGGTCGAAAGCATGAATACTATCCGTAAATGGGGCCTCCGATTCGACGCCTCCGCAAATGCCCTAGAGTTTATAGAACGCATCGAGGAATTGCTGGATTGCTATGCCATCCCTCCAGACCAGGCGCTGAGAGCACTCCCAGAAATATTTAGGAGTTCCGCACTTGAATGGTTTCGGATTCATAGAGACAAATTCTTGACCTGGGGGCGATTCCGGGTGGCATTTCTACGTTATTTCCTGCCCACACGTTTTGTCCATAAACTCGAAGACGAAATTATGCGGAAGCGACAAGGACCAAGGGAAAATGTTAAGGACTTCATACGGAGTATGGAGTACCTCATCCGACAACACCCAAGAATGACATCTGAGGACAACGTCGACCGTATATACGACAGCCTCAGACCCGAATATCGCTTGTATATCCGCCGAAGAGATTTTAAATCTCTGGAAGAACTGACGGAATTAGCCGAAGAACTGGAGTACGTAAGAGCAGAAGAACGTAATCTTCGTCCTTCTGTAACAAACAACCCACCCCCTCCGGCACGACATCAAAACATTACAATTCCATACGACCGAAATACCCATTGCTGGAACTGTAAACAGAGGGGGCACCAGAAACAAAATTGCCATCGCCCGTTCCGCTTGTTCTGCTCCTTCTGCGGGGAAGATGGTCGTCTGACCAAAGATTGCCAGTGCCACCGGCAACAAAGAACCCCACAAAACTGGAACAATAGGACGTCAGCCGTCGGTGTGCATTACCCCTCAACTCCAGCCCCGGTCCTAGAAGTACAGGACATTAACCAGCACCGTCCTATGTCTAACTCGCCTCAGCAACGATTAGCCACAGTGGGACAGAATATCCCAGGAACCATAGGTATCACCGTTGATAATCATCCACGTGTGAAGAAGAAGGGTCCAAGACAGCCATGCACACTGGCCAATCCATACAACCGTTGGTGGGCCACCTACAAGAAACACTGCCTCCGCGCCGCCGCCGTATCACCAAGAAGGACCACTCATACCCTTCCTCCTAGCTCTGTGGAACGTACCCCAAAGGACCAAGCCTCAAAGAAAAGCCCGTCGAGAGAGGAACCAGTTGCTGCCCCGATCACCGAACCCTGGCGAGACCCTCGTTATTTTGTGCCCATCAAGATTGGTGGGCGAATGTATAACGCGCTCATCGATACAGGCGCAACCAAATCCTTTATTGGACCTGCACTCAGGCAGAAGTTTAAGAGCCTCAAGCTCCCTATCCGATACCAGAGGTGTAATGTCCACCTCGCGAATGGTAACCCCGTGGTGACAAGGGAACACTTCACAATAACATTTAACTTAGGCGACATCCTTATCAGTGGTGAGGTAACATACCTGAAGGAGTTATCCGAAGACGCCATCCTGGGTGTGGATATTTTGGACCAAGGTGGATTTTCAATGACAATGGGGGGGAGCCTCATAACGCATCACGACATCTCGAGGCCGTGGACCGATCCCCTCTACAGCCTTGCAACTAATGCCCTATTAACGACCGAAGAACAAGAGCAACTAGGAAATTTCTTGGCCACGGAACTTCCCCAGTTTGAAGAAATACAAGGACCTTCGATTGCGGTGACTCACCAAATCCGATTATCCACCGATCAGCCATTCAAGCAGCGATACTTTCCGAGAAACCCCGCTATGCAAAAGGTCATAAACGAGGAGATCGACGAATTGTTGCATAGTGGGAGGATCGAGCCCTCAAATAGCCCATTTAGTTCCCCTATTGTCCTAGTTAAGAAGAAAGATGGGTCGTGGCGATTATGCGTCGACTACAGGCAGCTAAACGAGATATCGATAAAAGATGCATACCCGCTCCCACAGATCCATGCTATTCTAGACAAACTACGAGGAGCCAAGTTTATCTCGACAATTGACCTAAAGCAAGGCTACTGGCAAATCCCACTAGAATACAAATCGCGCGCTTACACCGCATTTACAGTCCCCGGACGTGGGCTGTTCCAATGGAAAGTAATGCCTTTTGGGCTACACTCCGCACCAGCAACCTTTCAACGCGCCCTCGACCAAATCATTGGCATTGACCTGGAGGAATTTGCATTCGCTTACTTAGATGACATAATAATCATCAGTAAGACGTTCCCAGAGCATCTCAAGCACCTTCACGTGGTGTTCCAACGATTAAGGGCAGCCAACCTGAGAATAAACCCCGCAAAATGCGAATTCTGCAAGAAGGAGTTGAAGTACTTGGGACACGTGGTGAGCCAACAAGGAATACATACCGACCCGGACAAAGTCTCTGCAGTGAGGCAGTTAAAGGCGCCAGTCAATATCAAAGAACTACGCCGAATTCTCGGAATCACGTCTTGGTATCGAAGATTTATCCAAGATTTCTCCACACTTGCCGCCCCGCTTACTATGCTACTAAAAAAGAACAAGCCATGGATTTGGGGAACCGACCAGGAAACCGCGTTCCAGATTTTAAAGAAAAAGCTAACTGAAGCACCAGTACTAATGTGTCCCAACTTTGACCTACCGTTTACTCTCCAGACAGACGCCAGCCAGGACGGCCTAGGAGTAGTATTGTCTCAAAAGGAAGAAGATCATGAGAAGGTTATTGCATACGCCAGCAGGACATTAACCGACCTCGAAAAAAAATACGCTGTTACGGAAAAGGAATGCCTGGCCATCCTATGGGGCATTCGAAAAATGAGGCCTTATCTGGAAGGATACCACTTCACGGTACTCACTGATCATCATTCATTGAAATGGCTCCACTCTTTGGAAAACCCTTCAGGAAGATTAGCACGCTGGGCCATCGAATTACAACAGTACGACTTTGAAATACGGTACCGAAAAGGGGCTATGAACGTCGTGGCTGACGCCCTATCTAGAGACCCATTACCAATCTCGAGCGTAGATTTTCTCGCTGCCAGCATGGATGCCGCACCAGATTGGACCCTAAGACAAAAAAGACTTATACTGGATAACCCGGGCGAATTCTTAAACTACCGTATCGAAGGAGACAAGTTATACCGTAGCTTCAAGAATACGAACCCTTTGTTAGACGCACAGACTGAATGGAAGCTTTGTGTCCCTAAATACCAACAACCTGCAGTATTAAGGGACAACCATGACGTTGCTACAGCAGGTCACCTAGGAATAGCAAAAACTTCAGCCAGGATCTCTAGAATCTACTATTGGCCAGGAATGTTTAGAGATATTGCAAAATATGTCCGCCAATGCAAAATCTGTGCTCAATATAAAATCCAGCAACAGAAACCCAGTGGGCAAATGTACTCTATGCCAGTAGACAGCCCATGGGAAGTCCTTTGCCTAGATTTTGTAGGACCACTACCGAGGTCCATGAGGGGCAATACGATGATGCTAGTCATGATCGACAAATTTTCGAAATGGGTAGAAGCGGTACCACTTCGAGTTGCAACCACCAAGTTGGTAATACAAGCATTGAGGGAAAGGATCATTAATCGATTTGGCGTGCCAAAAGTAGTGTTGTCCGACAATGGCACCCAATTCACCAGCAACCAGTTCAAGGAATTCATCGAAGCAATAGGTATGCGACAACGTCTCACCGCCCCATACACCCCACAAGAAAACCCTACCGAGCGAATCAACAGAGTGATCAAAACGATGATCGCCCAATATGTGCAAGATAACCACCGTACCTGGGATGAATTCATCCCCGAATTCACGTTTGCCATAAATACAAGTAAACACATATCAACCGGTTTCTCCCCTGCTTTTCTTAATTTCGGAAGGGAATTAAGGGGGCCAAGGGAACCCGACATGCCCGCCAATGACATTGATGCACCTAAAGAACCGCTCTCAATAAAAGGAGAACTCATGCGATCACTATATAAGTTGGTGAGAGACAATCTAGAGAAGGCAACCGAGAGCCAAGGGAAATATTACAACCTACGGAGACGAAAGTGGAAACCCGGAATTGGAGAAAGAGTTTACAAAAGAAATAGAGTGCTCTCCTCAGGGGTAAATTACTACGCAGAGAAATTGGCACCTAAATATGAAGGCCCATTTAGAGTGGTAAAATTTATTTCCCCAGTTATCGTCATCTTACACAAAGAAGAAGAACTAAACAAAAAGAGCAAAAGAATAACGGAATATCGAGCTCATGTACAAGATCTAAAAGGTTATCAACACGACGAAGGAAATATCATTCAGTCAGCAACCATGGAAGGAGACACATCGTCAACCAAGAAAGGACGGAGCAACCGAAGCAACCGCAGCACCAAAGCATCCATGGACGAGGGATACACTCCATGTGTAAGGCAGCCCACCGCCCCTAAGAAGCTTTCAGCATCCTGCAGCAGGAAACGACAGAGGATCGAAATCCTGGCGGATGAGTTAATAAGGCCACCACTCTCCCCCGAACCAGTGTTAGTTCGAATGGCATCCATCCGAGAAATGAAACTAATGGCGGAGGAAAAATTCAGGACAACTCGCACCGTCACACGCCATGCAGATACAATTCGCACCGTCACACGCCATGCAGATACCACGGATACTGGACGAAAAGATAACGGAACACGTTGTCCATCATTGCCAGCCACAACGGATGCCCGACCTAGCTGTTGTCAAACACCACCGCCGCAGAAGCACCAGGATCAGCCAGAGCTACCCCCCACGCCAGGGAAAGAGTTGGCAATGCAACGGCAACCACCTGGAGAAATCGAAGAGTTTGAACCCAACGTGCCAAAACTGCAGGAACAAAACCAACACAAAGGACCAGGCATCAAAGACCCTTTCAAGGGGATAAATATCCTGAGGCACCCCTTATTTAAGCCCACCGCTAAGCGACAACGATTCCGCATCCGTGGACCGTTGGGAAGCATCCTCGCCACCATCAATGGTAAGACCGCATTGCTCACCTACCAAGAACAAACCAAAAGGGTTCAGCTCCCGGGGTAAAAAGCCAGAAAAGATTGTTTATTATTGTTGAATTAATTTTAGTTTTTTTTTGTGTAAAAGAATTTATATTTTCTGTTTTTCTTTGCAAAATGTTTAAGTTTTTTTTATGAATTATATGAAAAATGAAAAATGTTTACGTTATGATATAAGAATAAAAAACAAAAAAAAAACACAAAACAAAAAAATGAATAAATAAAAAAAAATAGCTAAAAGTATTTTTTTTCTGTTAATATGAAGTATAAATTTTTTGAAAAAAAAACAACAAAAGGAAAAAAAAAGAAAAAAAAAGGAGTCAAGACGAGAGGGTTCTCGTCTCCGAAAGTGAGGGGGGAATGTAATGAAACATTACACTTCACCCCTACCGCCGCATAATTCTCTTGTAAACATGCAATACCCCGCTGATGCCTACAAAACCAGTTTGTAACTGCAAAGCATCACCCGATCAATCATGCGATGACGAAGAACTACACTTCACCCCTACCGCCGCATAATTCTCTTGCAAACATGCAATACCCCGCTGATGCCTACAAAACCAGTTTGTAACTGCAAAACATCACCCGATCAATCATGCTATGACGAAGAAATACACTTCACCCCTACCGCCGCATGATTCTCTTGCAAACAAGCAATACCCCGCTGATGCCTACAAAACCAGTTTGAGCTGCCAAGCACCACCCGATGTCAGCAATCATGCTATGACGAACAACTAAACTTCACCCCTACCGCCGCATAATTCTCTTGCAAACATGCAATACCCCGCTGATGCCTACAAAACCAGTTTGTAACTGCAAAGCATCACCCGATCAATCATGCTATGACGAAGAAATACACTTCACCCCTACCGCCGCATGATTCTCTTGCAAACAAGCAATACCCCGCTGATGCCTACAGTTTACAACTGCAAAGCATCACCCGATCAACTCTCAGTGACATACAAATGTAATTTGCAACACGATTTCATTTGTATGCTTATAATTAAAAAGCATCTCACAACTGTTTGCAAGGATCGTCTTTAAACAAGGTATTCTCCTCAAAATAGCTTCTTCACCCAAAACCTCGTTCTCGTTAAAAAAAAAACTTTCTATTATTTACACAAAAACCAATGGAATCCGAAACTTTGTTTTAACTGACTTTGAGTTTATATCTGGCCATGAAGCTATCTAAAATACTTTTCTAAATGCTTACTAATAATTTGAAACAGAGACTGGGACAAAGGAAGCCTTCCGGTTGCACAGGTGGCCTTTTTAAGCATTTCACAGATGTTTCTGGATGGTTTTTTGGGAGAGAATGAAATTCTTGTCAACAGCAAAAGGGTTCTTCTATATCCTCTGGAACGGAGAGGAAATAAAATTGCATGACATATGCAAGGTATTTCTGCGTTCAAATTCCAAATTTAATGGAGAGGAATATTATTTGAATATTAAAAAGCGAAAAATGTTAATGTAGATTATTTTGTGGATAGCAAACAGGTGTAATGGAAATTAAGGGAAATAATTTGTTTTTTTTTTTTTTAAGTGAGCCAATTCTGATGTCATTTTCTCTTAATAAGAATTAACATCGTGCGTTTTGAATGGGCCGCCTTTAACAATTGAATAAACTCAACAAAATTATTCGGTCTATGTTCTATGATAAAGACGTCTGGGAAGGTGTGTTCATGTCGTCCTCACGAGAGTCCTGCCGCCGCCAGCCGCTGCTGCTACTATCGTATGTTTGGCTAAACAACAACAGGATTTAATAAATTACAGTTGATTAGTATTAGGTGAAGAGGGTAGACAACCTAAGTGACTGGAGACAAAGAGTATTTGTATTATTTTTTGCAGTTTAATGATTTTTGAAGCTTTATAAATTGAACAGGAAAGAATATTATGCGAAGTACGTTAAGTAGAAAATACAAATTAAGTAAAGTTGTTTTGCTAAGTTACAACCTCTTCCTTGACGAAAAACACTCTCAAACAATTGATATATCAGTAACTGCATATAGTTGTTCACTGATAACTTATTTTTCATTGTGTCTCCGTCTCGTCAAAGCCCAATTGATTGAAACCGGCAATGTGAAAAAAAGCAATTATATCTACTACTTTTGTAACAGCAGATCAAATGCAACCTCTATTCAAGAGATTGACACAGGCTGATTCTACTATTGGTTTCAACTTTCAAGTATTCTTTTAATATCCTTAAAGCTGCGTGTCAGAGCTCAGAACTCTACTAGAGACCCGTCAAGCAATCACCGCTTCGTTGTTTATTCTTTAATGACAGTAAATATTTCATGAGATCGTTTGGATGCTGTGTTTAATTTAACCCTAGAGTTCGCTCGTTTCTTTCGATGGCGACCGTCAAATTTACATAAGTGCATGCCGGTTTTGTTTTGCCAAGCCCAGGTGCCCCGAAAACGGCTTCTACGGATGATAACATGATAAAAATTCATAATATCGTATCGGCAGACCAGACATCTGACTGAAGGTATGTGAGATAGTCGAGACAGTAGTAAAATTCCGCCATGTTCACGGTCAAATTGGTTGGAAAGGGCTACGAGCTGCTTCAACATCGATCGTTTTCTCTTGTCTCAGTGCGATTTTTGTCCCGAAATATGTAAAAGTCACTCGTCAAGCTGAAATTTCAAATGAATGAAGAGGTAATTCGCGTCACGGAGGCCTACCTTGTAGTCCTCTGAAAACGTGTTAGACGGGTTATAGAAGTTGAAGCATCGCTAGTTTATGTACATATATGAAAAATATGATGAATGCTTTATCACCATTTTTTTCGATAAAAATAGAAATATGTAAATATGACTGCTCAATTCAACGCCTTAATGGCCTTGCAGTTGGCACACATAATAAAAAAAAAAAGAACACAGTTTTCCGGAAAAAGTGTAATACCTTTGAGACCTTTGAGTGGATATTTTGTTCGTGTTTTGTAAAAATTGGGTTCTCAATGACAGCCTTTCAATATTACAGTAGGTATAGTCATTTCATCAAAATAATATTCAATTATTCAATACGAATTTTGACAAAAACAACAGAGCCATTGACATTTTATTTAACGTAGAATAAAAGTGATTTTTAATTGAGATTGAAATTTGCTCCACTCACAAAGAAAGGTATTAAAGCAGAAACACAATGGCGCTTTAGGCAGACGCGTCGTTGCGTTACGATGCACCCGCTTCACGTGTGCTTTGAATGACAGTTCTCCCTCCATCATCATCAAACAGATTTGCCACTTTACTCCTTTCGAAGTACTCTACTTCGATTTTTGAAAAACTTTGAATATCTATTCCAACTTCGCACCATCAAGAATGTTTTGAAATCTACTTCACTCGATTTTACTTGATATTTCCAAAATCTGCTTCGATTAACTCATTGAGTAATTTTATGCCTACAATTCTCTTATTTTCATCAGGAAAATATATAATCGATAAGTTTCTATCCTTATACACGAACAATAAGCGGACACACTTTACAAACACGAAATGTCAACCCATACATATACGCAAAGTATGAGTTACGTGATTGTATTAAAGTGTTTAATATTTTACGCCGTGCGCAACTTGGGTTGGAATGTTGGTTAAATTTAAGCACTAGTGTCATATTTTAGCTTGCTAGTTAAATTTTAACACATCATATCCGCCATGTAGTGTCGAAATTAAATCGAAAGTCAAGTTTGTATACACATTTTAACACAATTCACACACGGCTCTAATTGTAGATCTGTCTATGTATTCATGGTCAATATAAAATACACTATTTTAAAATCTTTTTCGCTTTTTCTCAATCTACTTCGCTTTATTCCCAAATTTACTTCGCTTCCATTTTTTTTAAAAGTGGTAACGCTGCTCAAAACAACAAATGAACAAACAGCTGTTGAGCTGTCAGACAAAGCAAAAGTTCAACCAAGTTGAACTTTTTTTTGACAGATGGTGGCTTCTTTACGTTTTCTTACGTTTGTCAAAAAAAGCGTACGTAGGAAAAGCGTCATTGTGTGAGGTTACACAGATTTCCTATAGCTGAACTTTTCGCAGTTGTCAAAATCGACGGCAAAGCGCCATTGTGTTTCTGCTTTTATAGTTTTTTTTTTCAATAGTAAAATTATTGATGAAAATGATAAAAGAAAAATTAGCTGTTATGAAAAAATCATACAAATCACTTTCATTAAAATATCAATACACCCACACCATACAGGCCGAGAATTTAATTAAAAATATTGCTTTTGACACATGAACGATATGACTGCAGGGTGTTGTGTCTAGCAACTAAAAAAGGTGCTGCAGTGCATTAACGCCCATGGAATTAACGCCCGCGGGTGTTAATTCCAAAAACAAAAGGAATTTAACCCCGCGGGTGTTAAATCCTTTTTGAATTGACAATAAGGCCCACCATAAAAAAAGCTAACGCCCGCGGCTGTTAATGCCATTTGAAATTGGCCCTTACACCCCCGAGTGTTATTTTCTTTTGGAAGAGATCTTTTCAACCTCGGATGTGAACACTTGCGCTGGCATCCTAGACACCTTGGCCACGTGAGTAGAAACAAATTAAACATCACAAATGAAGTTTACAAATTTTACATTTCTAACTTCGTACGATTATACTTTTGGTCATTCAAGACTTATTCGGTTTGTGAATTAATTTTTTTTTTTTCAAAAACCGAATAATTCTTTGGGATGTCAAAATTCAGTGAGGATACGGCATTCTACAAGCACACTATACTTGAAAACAATTTCATCTTATTGTATCTATCTGTCACCTAAAATAACTAAGCTATTTCATTTACATTGAAATATGGATGGACACAAGCGGACAGAATTTTGGCCAAAAGAGAATCAATTTGGGGTGTGAAAATTCGCGCGAATTTTTTTTATTTTCGCACCCCAAATTGTTTCTCTTTTGGCCAAAATTTTATCCATCCAAATTAAATCCATCTTGATTTTTTTTATCGGCTTCAACCTCAGTCGAAATCATGCTGAAAATGAATCATTAAAATGCTTGCAAAAATGTAGAACCACTACTTTTCCAAATAAAAGGAAACCTAAACAGCTCTGACAATTTGACGACAGCTAAAAAAGAAACGTGGTCCTATTTATTTCAATGTGTACTTATACAATACATACATACAAGAATTTAAGTTTTTTGTTTATTTGTTTAGCATGAACGTTCGTTGTTTCACTTTTTTTTCATTTGGGACATTTGTCCCATAAAAAGTAAAATTTAATTGGAACTACTGACTGGCCATAGTGGGTTAATAATCCCTTAAACTATTTCGGTACTTTTGAGTCTCCAGAGTGGCTCAGAAGTTCCGAAAATCATTTTCGGGAATTCTGACTTCGAGACGAGTTTCCCTGCGCCAAGTTTCTAATCAAAACAGAAAAAACAAAATAAGACCTCACGGGCATTATTTCAAGGTTGCAATGGACATAAGACCGCAACCCTTGTAAGGGTCTAATTTCCATAAGAAATTGAAATAAGGCTCCATCCGGCTTTATTTCGTTGGACGTTATTTCACGTCACCATTTGTTTCACGTGTGGGTTTTATTTCCAATTAGAATTGGAATTAAAGCCCACCAAAAAAAGAAATTAACCCCCGCGGGTGTTAATTCCAAATCAAAAAAGGAATTAATACCCGCGGGGCTAAATTCCTTTTGTTATTGGAATTAACACCCGCAGGCGTTAATTCCATGGGCGTTAATGCACTGCACCAAAAAAGGTACCATATTAATTTGGTTATATGTTATTTTTTAGATTGACAATTTATTTTGGAGGTAGGCACACCATTGAGCCGTTTTAAAATTGTTTTGAAAGTGAAATAATATTTCACCAATTTATTGTCCGCCCTTTCAACTGAAAGTAATGAATACAAAATTCCATAATTTCGTCTCTAAATTTCTACTAAATCATTCAAACAGTGGAAAACATTCAAAAACGCCAGAAATAGCTGATGTGTTTATTATACTCTTAGTCACACGACGAGGAAACATTCAAATTAAACTCCCAAACAAAAAAAAAGTCTTTTTGCAATATGAAAAATGCACACTCGTTATGAGTGCGTTTCGTTGCTGGATTAAAGTTTATTGTTCTAAAACCATATGTAATATGATTTAAGTTTTGAAAAAATGACTTGAATGATTGCAAAAGTTGGTCCATATTTTGAATTCACATGTTGAAGCTGGCAGCCTCCAAGGACTTGGGAATGTTTAAAATAAAAGAGTGTAAAGTTTGGCAAGTACATTGCAGCAAGGGAAAGTTTTGCATTCCGTTTTGCTGATAACAAGAAGACTCGACAAGAATACAAACAGTGTATTACTGCTGCAAATATACTCTTTTCTCATTTTTGTTTGGAACTTTTTTAGGGTTAAATATGTTTCTGCTTGTTATAAAATGTTATTTGAGACTTATTTTATTAGCGAGTTTTGTGCGATTTAAATTCTATGACGATGTTAAAAAAAATTCTTTCAACTGCTATTGACGTCAAATTTTATAAAATAACGATGTGGTTTAATTATAAAGATATATTTGAATGTTTATTCAATGAAGTTATAATTTGAAGTAAGGTATAAAGTAAGAAAAAGTTTCTTGAATACTATTTTGAATGAAATATTTCACATAGAGAAATTAATAAAATATAGCTGAGTTAAACATTAACAAGTATCAAATTAGTATTCTAACACCGCCTCTTAATTTGGACGTTTAATGTTAAACAAAATGCAAACATTTAATCTAAAAGGATTAGAATTTCGATTAATAGAGATTGCATACATACATAAAAACAGAAACATTAATAGTTATATAATGCACAGTGTTAAGATTAAATCTTAAGGGAAACTAATTAAACTAAATTTAAATTGACATTAACAAACAAATTAACGTTTTGATTAGATTTAGAGATTTGAATTTGAATGATGTTTTTGAAAAATTAATTTTACCGAGACTTTTTGTCATGATATTTGCAATTTGGTCATTTGATGAATTTGAGATCTTTTTCTTGTGAAAATCCTCTAACTACAAGTCTTGCTTTATGTTTATCTTTTGAACCATTTAGTTTTCGCTTGATTTTGAAAATCCATTTCGATGTTATAGGTTTTCGATCATCTGGAAGTTTGCATAAATACCAAGTACCATTTTTAGGTAAACATGAATATTCATCATCGATTGCTTTCTTCCCTTTGGGCCAATCATCGCGATTCTTTGCATCATTTATAAAAATTGGATCCTCTTGCACAAAATTTTCTGCCGAGAGTGCACAATTTGTCAGCGAAGCACTAGAGTCATATCCATACCGATCTGGCTTCTTTTTCAACCGTTCACTCCGACGAGGTTCAATTGCATCTGGTGAATTGTAATGGATAGTCTCATTGGCATCACTTATGTTATCTTCCGCATCAGTAAAATAGTCCTGGTCGTCTTTCTGTGCTGATTCTTGGACTTCCTCTTCATCACTAAGGTTTTGTTGGGCATCTTTTAAATCATCACTTTCAATTTCCGAGTCCAATACATTAGTGTAGTTCGTACGTTCAAAGAACGACTTTTCATTGAACGTCACATTTCGGCTAATCACAAGCTTGTTACTTTCGATGTCCCAGAGTCGATAAGTGTATGACGATGATCCATACCCCAGCATGTAACATCTTCTTGATTTCGCATCCAGCTTAGTTCGAAGTTCTTTTGGTACATGATTGTAGCAAATAGAACCAAAAATACGAATGTGTGATGAATCTGGTTTCTTGCCATACCAAATTTCTGCAGGTGTTTTATTAGAAAACTGGTCACCATAAGCGCTTGTTGGAGAACGATTCTTTATGTAGTTAGAATTTATAACGGCTTCATTCCAAAATCGCCGGCTTAAGCCACTAGATAAAAGCATTGTTCTTGCTTTTTCTACAACAGTGCGATTGAATCGATCGGAAACACAATTCATTTCCGGATTATAGGGCACATTATATTTCAATTGAATTCCCTTGGATAGGCAGAAAGATTTAAATTCATTAGAGCAGTACTCACCTCCATTGTCAAGTTGCAATGTCACTATTTTTTGTCCATGTAACCTCTCAACCATAGCAACATATATTTGGAACTTCTCGAAAACTTCACTCTTCTGTTTCATGCAGTATACCATGGTTGCCCGAGAGAAATCATCAGTAAATGAAACAAAAAATCGGGAACCATCATGCGCTACCTCACTCATTGGACCACTAACATCAGTATGTATTAGTTGCAAAACTCGTTCACTTCGGATTTTCTTCCTCGGTTGAAACGACAAACGCTTCTGTTTGCCAAACACGCATGACTCACAGAACTTGGATTCAATTTTGAAGTTTAGTTTATCGAAGCCACTTGCCATATTTTGATTAATCATCTTTTTCATGTCGTTGACATTTAAATGGGCTAAACGGTAGTGCCACAATGTTTGTGATGCTTTGGTTAATTTATCTTCATTGGCAATTCCAGCAAAAATGCTTCTTTCGTTATAAAAAGTTACTTCATAAAGTTGTCCATTTCGTTGAGCAGCAAAAATGTTTTTATTATTTTTCGAAATTAACGCCTCAACACCATTAAAAGTGATCTTGTAACCTTTTTCTGTAAGTTGGCGAATAGATAGGAGATTACATTTCAAGTTTTCAACGAACAAAACATTTCGAATTATTTTAGTTGAAGTATCGCCTTGGAAAAACGTCTTGATTGAAATGTCTCCTTGGCACTCAGAAACCAATGATGCACCAGCTTTTGCAGTTGAAATATTTATAGGATTCATCTTCTGAATGTTGTTAAAAAATTTCTTGTTGTTAACAATATGATGTGTTGCACCAGAATCAAGGACAAAATGGATGCTTTGTAAACCATTTTTACTTGTTGATTTCTCTAATTTTTCAGAACTTATGCAACAAGATACAACATTATCCTCACTTGAATCTTGTTCTTCACAGATCAAGAATTCCGGATTTTCATCTTGAGCATAATTAGCATCACCATTTTTCCGATTATATTTCTTGGATAAATTAACTCGACATTTCGATTTAACATGCCCTGGTTTCTTGCATCTATGGCAAATAATTTTGGATTTCTCAACTTGCATAGCCACACTATCACTTGTTTTGTTACGTATACAACTCCCAGCAGCACGCTTTGCATATTCGTCCAAAAGGCGACTCTTGACAAATTCAACTGTCAACTTAGACGTATCTAACGTCTCCAAAGCAGTAACCAAATTTTCAAAACTTTTTGGCAGCGTCAAAAGTAAATGACAAACTATATCAAGGTCCTCTAAGGTAGCTCCCATTGATTTTAGTTCACGAACAGTATTATCGAATTCCAAAAAGTATTCATTAATATCTTCGCCATCTTTATATCGCATGGTTAATAAATGCTTTCTAAGCAGCAATTGCCCGGAGACACTCTTGCGTTCATATACGTTTGTGAGCGTATCATAAATATCTTTGGCATAAATCTTATCTTTTATATATTCCAGTTGAGAATCTCCAATGTATTGCACCAAAACTGACTTGCATTTCTTTTCGTTTGACTTCAAAATATCCTTCTTGTTCTCGTCTTCTTGACCATCCAACATCGATTGTAATGGAGTCTTCAAAAAATTTTCCAGAGATTTTTCTTCAAGCAAAATTTGGATTCTATACTTCCAATTTGAGAAATTGGTTCCATCAAAGGGTTTGACTCTTTGCGAAATGCTCTCCATGTTAGGAAACAACAGGCAAAAATAATTCTTGAGGTGATCTCGAAATTTCAAAAAGAAAAAATATTATTATGTAACCTTATTAAATGCCTGGGCCCATAACCTGATAAAATAACGATGTGGTTTAATTATAAAGATATATTTGAATGTTTATTCAATGAAGTTATAATTTGAAGTAAGGTATAAAGTAAGAAAAAGTTTCTTGAATACTATTTTGAATGAAATATTTCACATAGAGAAATTAATAAAATATAGCTGAGTTAAACATTAACAAGTATCAAATTAGTATTCTAACAAAATTGGCTTCTCATAATTTTTATTTGAATGAGAAATCATATCCTCTTCGTTGTTGTAAATGTTGTAAATGTTGAAGAAGTCGGACGATGTCAAATCACATGATATGGGATAATACGGCTAGCAAATTTCTCCTGAACCATTTTATCAATGGCTATGTGACAAGTGTATCAAGATCCTGTTGGAACACATATATTATCCATGTCCATATCGTCAATTTCTGAAGTTTGTTATCATGTCCCTAATAGTAAACATCATTCACTATAATGCATATTTACTGCTTGATGAAGGCTTTAATCCACGTAAAGCACCAACCAGTCACTCTTTGTAGTTACTTCGGCTTTTCAACATTCGCTCGTGGATTCTAACTTGCCAAAATTCAGCAAGATTGCGTGTACGAATCCACGAGGTAAAAGTGTGCCCAAATTAGGCAAAAATTGAAGTTTTGTCAAAATGGCTTAAGACAACATCTATTAAAAAAAAACTAAAAAATACGCTTTTAGAGAATTTCTCGAGTAACACACTACCACTTAAATTTGTCATGTGCTATTTAAAATGGAAGACGAAGAGGAAGCTTGAACCAAATAAAAAAATATATATGTATCATAAAACAAATAAATATCAAATAACAAATAACTTGACTTCACAAATATTAGCATTGTGCGTTATGATGGGACCAGTTTTTATTTGATTTTTATATTATTTTTCTTTTCGTTTATTTCCATTTAGAAAAGGACTCCTTTTACAGTTACTTAATATTTAACAGCAACAAATCTTGTTGAGTCGAAATTCTGTCTTATCAATCAGTTCTCTTGTATGCAAAATATTAAATATTTAGTACACTTTATTACGAACTTAATATGTCCAAGTAACAAAGTTGCACAAGTCAACCACAATTCATAAACCGTATACTTCCAGTCCATAAAGCCTGTAATCGAATTATTTCCTTCGTCCAAAGAACAAGCAAGTGAGCTCACATTTTGTTTGTTGAAACATTTATGTTAATTTTAACACATACATTTTAATCTACCTCTTAACGTCTTTTCTTTGGCATACGGTAAAGGTACTTAAAAAGTTTGCGACGCCCGACATCACGCTCGAATAATAAAATTAAAGTATCCTGAAAGTCATTAAAATATACGTTTCTTATAGCTGCCTTTGTATGCCTCTTACTCAAAAGACCCTTTTAAATATAAAATATTATGTCATCGTTCGACACTTTTAATTTCCATCATTTCAAGTCTCAGCGACTATACCTTTCTGGTATGGCTTTTACCCTTGTGGGATTTCATACAGAGCGAGGCATAGTGATTTTCTTGTGGCAGGTCTACGTGCCAAAATTGGCTTTCTCCAAGCCTGATAAAGTCTCCAATTAAATAAATTTTCATGCATTTCCTGTTCTCAAAGCAACACACACTCACTCAGCCACACAGTTTTCTGTATGCCATTTCTTTGTAATAAACCTTAGCTGGAAAGTACCATCATTTAAAACGCAGCACCCGAAAAGTTCCTTTGGTTATCCAAAAGGATCAACAGAAAACTAAGAACTCAATGCTCTTGTTGAACTGAACCCATTCAGCTGACTAATTTGCCTTCTATGTGTCTCCATTGACTCTTCGAATGAGAAACGAGACTCTGGTTTTACGATTGTGTGTCATCACTTCGTGTCACATACGACAAGGAGTCATTATTTTTGAAGTTGGAGTTGTGCCTTCTATTTCTATGACATGATTTTGTGTTTTGTATGACTCGGATCGAGCCCCTTGAGGCTATTATAAACTCTTGTATGGCCTGTTGTTGGTGCGTTGCGTTAGAGTGGTGCTTCCTTATTCATAAAAATTGGTCCTTATCCCGACCAGACTCGAACTTACAATCACATTCAGCAGGAGTTCAAGGGGCATAACAAATTTTTGAGTAGAAATTGTTTAGTACTTGAGGCCTCCGGCTTCGGTTGTAAATTTTTGAACATATTTACACGGAGAGAAAAATTAGTTCAATTTCACCAGATGATAACGTAAGTTTTTCTTTGTGGATTTGTGCTTCTTCTCTTCTGCCCATTTTTCCTTATGTTCATCTGCTCACATATCCTTCTGTCCCTTTGTCTCTCTGCCCTCTGACAACCATCGGTATTATTAATTAGTCTCAATTTGAGTTACTTTTCTCTCAGTGTATCAACTTTTATCCAAAATTTCAAAAAGGACACTCTTTGTTGCGTAGGATAATTCCCTAGACCTTCATTTTACCTCTGGCACTGTTGATACTGCGCCGCTGAAAAGGACACTATAGTGAGGTTATGCTTACGTGGGCGTATTTTTGCTCCTCTTAAACAGGATGTTTCCTTTGTGCATAGGGTAATGATTCCTTATGTTTTTCTTGTATTTTTTTTTTTTTTGCCAAATCGAATGATTTTGTTTGAATGTAATTTTTGGCTGGCCAACTCAAAGAACTGTTGTTTTTTTATTTTTCTGAATTTAAGACGACACACACGTGTCCTTGGGGGATCGAAAATCTCCACCGAAGGAAGGTAATAAATGTTTTGCTCTGAGGTCACTTAAAGGGCTTATCATTATTTTTGATGGCTAAGGAAGATGCGTTGTCGTTTGTGCGTAAGGTAAGAATGTATTGGATGAGTTGAAGTGATTTTGAATTGGCTTAATTGGGTGGGATTTAAGATACTACGAAATTAGAGTAGTTGTTGTTGGTGTAAGAGGAATCAGAGCGACGACAGGAGAGCTCGTAAGCAAGTAAATAGAACTAGTTTCAATGGTTTTAACGAGGTAGCGAAAGTACTTATGCTTGTATCCTGTGTAGTGGACATAAACATTTATCTTGTGGAATTCGAGTGGTTTTCGGGAAATTGAGACAAGTAATTTTGTAGTAAGTATTTGAGTTCGTGCCTCATGCGTTTTATGAGTGTGTTTTTTCAGGAATAGCAAATTAAGAGCATTAAGGAATTCTTGAAAAGAAAAGAAAAGTATTGGAAAGCTGGAGCTTTTCACAGAATAAAAATTAAAAAAAAAGAACTGAGGGACAGAGTTCCGTCAAAAACAATTGGAAATGTTGTTTTCTGTATATCTAAGTAATGGCATTTGAAGATTATAATTTCGTTCTAGAGTCCACCCAACCACAAGGACATTTTGAGACGCCCACCGTTGAATAGTTAGCCCTCTTTGCTAAATGCAAAACGTTTGCAGAATTCCCATAAATATTTAAATAATTTCGCTTTTTCCCCAGCGATCATCGCCCTCTCAAGTTGTACAGCCTTCCAAAAAAAAACAAAAAACTAATTAAAACTAAGTCCCTTAAATCCCTTTGCAGCTCTGACACTCACATTAATCTTCTTACAATAAAACTATAAAAACCACCAAAATCCTTGATAAAACCTTCACAGAGTCTATTATAACCCTAATTCACAACAACCCGCATACAAGCACCTCGACTTGAATTCACCACATTTGATTCATATAATTTTGTAATGGGCGGTATCCTCAATATGGTATGCACACGTGCACAAAGTTTTGCTATCACCACCCTCACGTGAACCCCATTTTTCAGCATTTTGGTTGAAGTTCGAACTCTAACAATATAGCAGTCGCATGGTGTCTATAACGAAAATAACGAGGAAGGCAGGTTCAGGATACCTAGTGCTGCACCAGGTGAGGTATTATACCGTTAATTGCAAACAATTTGCACATAAATAACGACCGAGGTCAACGTTTGGACCGCAATTTTAATGTAATGCAAATGTGTGTGTGGCGCTGTGTCTATGTATATGCAAGTGTGAACTTTGATGATAAATTTATTATAACGGATTTGCGGATGGCAATCCTTTCTTGAGTATACGTATCGAAATAATTTACTTGGTCTGTCATTTCAGGTTAAGACGAAGAGGAGCGAAGGCAAGAAAGTTTTTAAGGAATGAACATTTTCTTACCTTAGCCATTAAAGGTAGACAGGAAGTTTAAATTTTAATTGGCTTAGTTCCAGGACATTGAACTTGTCTTGAATAATTGAATGAGAAAAAAATCATTGAATGTTGATGGGAACTTGATAATTTTTTATTTCTCGTTAAACCTTAAATATTTTATTGAATACCTGAATTAACTGGAAAGACAATTCCACATTCATGCAGTACGGCTAAAAAAATGCTTGAGTGTATAGCTGAAGTTGAGATCGAGGGTGAACTGATTGACACTCCTGGAGACGGTTGAGGACTGGCGCTGGCTATTTCACGAGAGAATTTTCCGTTGAAATATCTGTAAGAGAAGGAGATTGAGCAACGTGCGTCGGGTTTCAGCGATGTTAATGGCCCAACGAAGGTATGTTACTGGAGCACCAGCTAACCGGTGGATGTTATACACAAGTTTTGGACGTATATAACATTGTATTGAAGTTATATACTTCATAATAAATAATAATCTCTCATACGTAATTGAAATGTATTTATACAATTCACACTCACTACCTACGGAAAACATTATAAGTAGACAAATACTATCGGACTAAAATCGCATCAACTCAACATCAAAATCAGTCTAAAATATTCTGACCATTTTACTATCGGAACTTCTCCCCGGCAGCCGTAAAAGATTGCCATCAGGGGCTTTGGTTTCTGCTGACAAGTGCCTGGAGGCATTATAGTTGCTGATTTGTGCCCCCAGGGTATCGTCTGTACCGTACCTATTTAGTCCAAAGACATGCCGAACAGTACCGGAAAAGCAAGCAGATTGTATCACCAGAGGTTATACTAATTTACTTACTAAGCATTATTATTGTTTATTTAAAGTGTATTCTTAATAAAAGTTATTATCTGTCAAAAGGTTCAGACGACCTAGTCTAGTGGTTTACTTTTTGAGCAAATGAAACCACAGTTCCAACCGGAAAATAATTGACTGCAGACCACAGATTACTGTCACTAAAAATCCCCTTAAATTTTTTGATACTATTGTACTCTATAATTTATGTGGAAGTCATAGTTGCAGCATCATTTAAAAATACAATGTAGTAATTGCGGTTTAGTTTAACAAATCCATCTTTATGCAAAAAGTATGCTATTCAAACTTGTAATAATTAATTTTAAAACCATGGGCTGTCGAACAAAACAAGGCGTACACAATAACTGTCTGGCTGTCAATGTCATATGTTTTGAAACCTTATGTTCTAGTTAAAAGCACACGCACTGACTGAGATATCGCATTTAATTAGATAGTACAACGTTGATTTCGGTGGTCGTTGGCATAACACAAAGTCTCATAGTTTCATGGCTGGATCTTGCCAACTTTTTCTCATTGAAGGGAAGGCTTTGGCTACATGTTTTTTTTGTTGAAAGGAACTTATTCCAACCCTGTGCTGATTGACTTCTGATCGAATTACCATTGAATAGTACACACTGCATGACACAAATATGCAATTACGCCTCGATGTCAGTTGCTAACATATATATGGAATTTAATTTTGTTAGCCGAACGATTCGAACAACAAAACAATGAAATTATGTTCATGGCCATAATCATACAGGAATTCGCATCGATTCGTGTTTCGTTTACTTTAACAAGGTTCAACATAGAATTCAAAATTGTTTCATGCAGCATAGAAACATCATAATTATAGATCTACTCATGATGGTCATGCTCCTGGCAGTACTTATGGATTGGGAGGACACACAACCGTCATTTCGTTCTGTCAACTAACTGGTGGTCATTTAGATTGACATTTGGCATAAAATGATTTCCTTTTGAAAACTGAAGGCTTTGACCAGACAGAAAAAGTAACCATTTGTCAGAACTCAGTTTTTGGCAGGAATGTTGATTGAATGTAATAATTTTGGTTCTAATGGTTTGTCCCACGGCAGTCCCACAGTTAAGCTGACAATATTTTGAAACTCTAAATAAACGTTGTCAACGTTTTTTTGTAATTTTTTTTGCGATGGTAACTGTCAATAACAATATTCACACAAAAAAAAAAAAACAAAGTCATCCTCGTTACAATTCTGCAATAATTCTAAAATGTTTCCTAAATTTGTTGCTGTATATCGCAACAACGCGGCAAATGGTCAAGTGGTTAATCGTTGTGGGCATATCAGCGTAGGCTTAGAACATATCCTCACATAAAATTGTCAGGCGACCGATTCTGTAGACTGACTCACGGGTCCGTAACGTGAAACGATGCGGTTACCGAACGTATCCTTCAATAAATCAATTGTGGCACGAGCTGTGTTACATGTTACGCTGTCTTGGGTTTTCAATTGATGAACGAAAAAATCAGTTATCATGGTTTTATTTCCTACTTACTTATCCGACTCCCAATCCATGAAGGATCTCAGCCTGAGACACTGCAGGCTTCCATCGGGAACGGTTCTTTGCATGCAATCTCCAGTCGCCAAACCAAGCGCTCTGGCATCCGCAGACACTTGGTCCTTGTACCATAGGACCTTATTTTCTATTCACCACCGTCGCATACAAGACCGAAAATCCGTCGAACTATTTTTCATTCAAAGAAGCCCAGTATCATTTCAACTTGTTTACTTATCATCCAGCACTCGGTTCATCGAAGAGTTAGGACTGGTAATATCGAAGTCTTATATAGTGGCACTTTGTCTTTCGAGTCTTGAGTTTTGAACCCAGTTGTTTGGCCAAACAAAAGTAGCAGCAGTTCACTAGCGTAATTCTTCATCGGTTCTCCACTAAGGTGTTGTTTGTGGAATTGGTATTTTTGATCCAAGGTAGGTGAACTCCTTAACTACCTCGAAATAGCTGCTATTAAGAGTGACGTTTTTTCCTAGGCGGTAGACAGATGTTCTTTTGTTTGTTGATAGCATATAGTTCGTTTTGTCTTTGTTCACTTCAAGACGAGCTTCGCCTGTTCTCAAGCACCAGTCGCACGGAGCGACCGATGTGATGCTTATGCCGTCCGAGCTGGCTGGATTTGTTGAAGATAGTGTTTTCCGTGCTCACATTATCTGCTCTAGGACTATGTTGAAGAAGTCACATGACAGCGCATCTTCTTGTCAAAACCCTGCGCTGCGCATGTTTTAAATAACTTAGTTCAGCTGTTACCCATTTGCACACTGTACTGTGTATTGTTTAGCATCATGCGCCTCGGGATCCCGAATTCAGGCATCGCCATCATAAGCTCTTGGCGGTGGATGCTATCATAAGCAGCTTTGAAGTCTTTTCCAGGATTTACCTCAGTGTGAATATTTGGTCTATCGTTGCTCTGCCTGGCCTAAGGCCACAATGGTACGTGCCTATTATTGTGTTGCAGAACGGCTAAAGACGCTCACACAGTACTTTGGATAGGATTTTGTAGCAATATCCGTCACCTTTAACTGTACCGTTTAGACCAGTATCGTATTTTACAGCCAAATCAAACTTTAAATAAATCACTTGACAGCTGACAAAATGGCATCCTGTTGAAATGGTGTTGACAACTAAAAGTTCTATGATTAAAAATAAACACAAATTCAAACCGTCGACAATTCTAACACTAGGAAGCTTGATTTTATATTTTTTTTTTCATAAAGTTGAAATCATTTTAATTATTATCTTTTTTTTATTAATTTGAGGGAAAATTCCACATACATTCATGATCTAGATAATGTAGGTATTCACTACATGTTCACCAATCAATGTCGGGTAAAAGTTCTTGAAACAACATTAATACATTATTCATTTAAGGCTAACCAAACAATTTATTTCCTAAATGGCTTCCTTTGATATTTCGTATGCAATGCGAATGGCTCCAATGGCGTGCAAGCAACATCCGTTAACGCATTTAAATACATTCCGCAAATTGTCACAATTCGAACTGAATAACAAGTCATAGTTTCATGACATTTCTGTTATTCTAACCAAAGCTGCAATCGCATTGCGGTATTCTTTTAATATGCGTGTGTTTTGGAGGATGTACGTCTATGACAGCGAACAGCCTATATAAGGATGGGTGATAAACATATCGTCAAAATAACCGCACTTGCGAATTTGCCAAGCTTTAGGCTCTCGCACTCTATACATGCGCATATGAAGCGCATTTGAACAATTTTAGAGGAAAGAATATTCCGTTAATATTCCATCATCAGTGCGGTATTTTGCTAATTTGCATAATATTCGATTATTGAACTTCATCCAATTTTAAGTTATGCCTGACTCTTCGAAATCATTTCAAACCAACATAATTGTTTGGTTTTGGAAGGATGTGACTTTTAATACCTAAACCAAACATTTAAAACAGGCAGAGTTTGGTTCAACAAAAACTGTCTGAGTTTAGCGACCCTGTTTAGTTTATATTATAATATTCAACTCGTATAGGTTGAATAGTATCGGACCCTACTTAATTTTAATGACTTAATAGCCCTTAAAAAACTATACTGATAGAAAACTTAATTGATATCCTTTTAGGAGAGAATTATTAGCTCCCATAAAAAAATGAAGATCTTGTAACAGTGGAATCAATAATATTTTACAGTCGGAAACTCCTTCAGCAGAAAACCATCAAAACCAGACGAACGATGAATTTTATTAACAAAGAAGTGTCAAAGCACACCAGGGACGGATTTTGAAAAATTCAAGGGCAGGCTCACTTGATGAAAGAATTTGTAGTAAAAAAGGATTTTATATCAATGCCAATTTTTCTCAACAGAAATGAACTTTAGTACTTTTTGTTGGTGAATTTTAACTTGCCACTTCCTGTTTGTTTTGTAACGAACAATATCTATCACACAGAACTGTAAGCAAGTCCGACTCTGAGCAAACAGAGTACCTCTCCACAGTAGAGCTATCGTCTTTGCTGAAAATATATTTGCAGCAAAGACATTCATTTGTGTTGAAACTGGTTCATCTGATAAACCTACATGCAACCACTTGCTGCATGGCGTTTTATGGTGTCAATGATAGGAGTTTTCTTTTTAAGCGAAATTGATTTTTCATCATAAGAAATTTTGTGATTTATGTAAGTCCAAAGAAAATGAATGCAATAAACACTTAAGAGAAAATCGAGAAAGAAAATCAGTGAAAAGTACAAAGTAAAGTTACCAATAATTTAAAAAGGCACCACCAAATGATATACTGCCTTTGGAGTAGGTTTGTGTACAAAATCCGTTGGCAACGTACTGTGTGTGTCAAGTACCAGTGTAACCAAACTCAGAGCTGTTGAATTCTAAAGGAAACAAAAATTATAACAAAATTCGTTGCATTGCAATAATCTCGATGTAGTGATGAGTTAACTCGATTTGACCAGCTAGCCGGTTCGCCAACTCGATTGGCCAACTCGGATATAGATTTAAAAAAAACGAGTTAGCTTGCTTCCTTATTTATTTATTTCATAAATGATTTCCAGAACGGTTTTTGGGGCAATCCGGTAACATCTAGAACGAAATATCACTCTGGCGACCTAAATTCGAACCTTTTGCCTCTATTGTGCCATTAACTCACTAATTTTATCAGAGGATGGCAAAGATTTTGACCGATTAAAAACTTCTTTTTCTCCCTTTTTAAGTGTTTTCTAACTCGGTTTTCAGGGAGTTCACTCTATCAATTCGAGTTGGGAAAATCAAGCAAAAACTTGATCCTTGGAATATGGGCTTAAATTAAAGGCTTAATTAAAAAAAAAAAAACTAGACATTACAAATGGTTAACTCTATATCTATGTCTTCCATAATTGAACGCATATTAAAGCAATCTCAGCTAATAGAAATTTAAAAGCGGTTTAAGAACCGTCATCATCGTCACACCATATTGAATTGAATCCGTCGAGCGAACTGTTTACTGTACTTCAAAATATTTTGCTTAACGAAATCAACCATTCCGTTTTTCTTTTGTTTCTCCAAAAATAGCACTGTCCTCTTTCCATCCTTATATTCCATTACTCTCTAGTTTTCCGAAATTAGTTCCTAATTGCCACAAGTCACAACATTGCTGTCCTAAGCTCGTCATATTGTTTTCTGTTCTGTATCATCTGGTTGAAGTTATCATCCGAATCCAGTCGACTATGTGGAGCCACAAACTCAAAGACAAACCACACACAAATAATCTTTTATCTTTTTGAGCTGCACTCTGTCACTGACGAAGGAATGAGCTACTTGACAAATGAGACAAACGAGTGCATTGGCTTGGATTTATTTTGGTTTTGCTGGACGAGTAGACTATGAACATATACCCAAACATGGACATCATCATTTCAACAGAGCAACGACCATGTCAATGCAGGACTCGAAATACAAGCACGCTTTGAGGACGACAAAATATCCCTAATGGTGAAACAAAAAACAAGAAACTATGCTGACAAACAGTCGAATCATAAATAACGGTCATGGGGTGTTTACATGAAACTAAAAAAAGGACTGAATATAAAATCCATGATCATGAGTCTCATCAGTCGTCACACTATTCTTATAAAAGATCGTGTCCTCTTTAGAATCTCGAGACAGGATAATACTTTTTGGCATATTGCCTTTGCTTACACGATATTTCCTATTTTTGTTTTCTATAGAAAGGATAGCTCTAAGCTTTTGATGTGAGACTAATGGATGGATTGGGTTGGTAATTTGGCATCTTCTTGTCATTAATGGAGTGCATTCTCATTTTAATTTGTTTCGTGCCAAACTAGCAATATTTTTAGAAAGTTGTTTTGTGTGTGGAAGTGGTGAGTTCGAGTTTGTGAAAATTCGAACGGAAATGAGGTTAAACGGTACCGACAAACATTCTCATTAAAGTTGAAATTGACACAAACATAAACAGTGATCCAACAATCCGTCTTTCTATTTAAATAATTTCTAAAGAATCTGTAATAAACACTAACACAACTTATAAAATGGAAACATTTCGGCCTTTCTCAACTTGTTTATTAGTTTCTTTTAAATTTCCTTTCTATTTTTTGTGAATTAAAATTTTCAACAAAATTAAATTTCCATTAACAGCAAAATACCCCAAAACCAACAAAAGCGTTCTCTTCTAAGTAGGTACTTTATGTAATTTAAACTCAGAGCGCAATCTGGCAGCAAATTACACTCCAACACACTTTTTATGCCTTGCGACAGCAATAGGAAGCGAGGCGCACATTTTTCCGTTGGATTTTCTTGCACTTGCTTGTTGGTTTGGCTTCAGTCAAAAGCATGTTATGTTGTACTTTGTGTAGATATTAATGTAGATTGCCACAGAAAAGCCAAGCCAAGCCAAGCTGCTATTATATGCGTCGCGTCGCGTCGTTCCGTCGCATTGGTCTATGGTGTCTTGGATGACAGCAACACGATAGAGAAACGAGTTTAATTCAATAAAATTCAAGAGATGGGGTGTGCGCCAATCGAGAAATAAAGGTTAATTAGAGAACATGTCGCGGTCTTTTGCCGAGGTTTACCTTTCCACCAAGCACCGAGAATGAATTTTGAACATTTTATAATTATCAACAATTATTTTTCATTTGAATTTTTACTTTGTTTTTTTGTGTACGATACAAATAATGGTAGAAGACCTAATTTTCCGGAGAAAATCTGGTCTGGATTTCGTTGCAGATTGGAAGGTTGAGATTTATCACCTGTCAAAAATAGAACTTCGGATAAAATGAGGTCCAGGAAAATATTTTCATTATTCAAAATAAGAAGAGCAAAAAGCCAAAATCTAAAGAGCCTTAAACTCAAAATAAGAAAACAGAAGAAGCTAGAACTAAACAAGGCCAAAAGCTTAAGAGGCGAACACCCTCAAACTAAATCCAAAAAACAAACGTCTAAAACATTAAAACAGGGAGAGTCAAAAACTTAAAAAAAAAAAAAACAAATGGGCTTAAAAACACTAGAGTATAAAACGCTGAAAAATCAAAAATTAACAAGGTACAATCCCAAACACAAAAATAAGAAAAACAAAAAAAGGCTTAAGAGGGACACGGTAAAAATCAATTAACATGGCCAAAAAGCTAAAAACTCAAGAAAGACAGAAGGTCAAAAACCGAACAAAAATCAAGAATTGAGAAAGGAATTTAATTAACATGTTTTTATAATATTTATTCAAAAAAATAAAATCACTGGCTATCCACCCCCTAGCAAGTCCCAGCCCAAGAAACAGTCCATTAAAAACAGTTCGAAATAAAAAAAAAATCATTTGCTTCGTTCTCCATGATTCTCATCGTTTTGATTTTTTAAAGTGAATTACTTTAGAAAAAATTTGTCTTCGTCACCTCTCACAACCATGCCATGAATTACAAAAAGGCTGCCATAGCCACTTTACTCTTGCAGTTGGAGAGAGGAAGAAACATAACTTTCAGAATTAAATGAAAGAATTAAAACGTAAGCGAAAAAAAGAAAGGAGAGGTCGATTAGGTAAGACGTAAGATAGTGTGAGAAGAAAGAAAATAAAGCATTCATACAATTGTATACTTCAGAGCAGATCGGACGTCTTTTTATTCCTGTGATTTATTTCAGACGTATTTGTTGCTCAAAGTAAAATAAGTTTTTTTTAATGAATTATAGATCGCTGAATGCTTAAACTTTTTTGGTTTTGGACTGGTTTTCAAAAAAACTTGCGTTATGCAAAACAGGACTGTAAAAAAAATGTGTATGGTCCTTTTCGTCAAGTTTTTGAAAAGATTTGTGAAACATGGTCAGGGTGTGTAAATGTTATAAGCAACAAGCAAACAACAGCTAAGTAAGCAAAAGTTGCAGCACCCAATAAGCCACCGCGTCTTTAAGGTAAACATACTAAAAAAGACAAGAAAAGAGGTTTGTAGAAGTTTGCAGAAGTGCAGATGCTGATGCTAGTAAATGTATTTAGGGGACTAAGCGCGACTAAAATTTGTTTAATTTTGCCAAAAGAAAAAAAATGTTTGCTTTGTTCCTTCATCCCAACCCATTCCTTGCACGCCTTCGCAACTTTGAAAAGGTTTTTGGCAATCAATATTTATGTAAACTTCATTGACGGCCATCGCAACAGTCTGCTGCATATATTAACAATGCAAAGCGAAATCTACCCGGATGCATACAACTTATTTTAAAAATGGAGATGAGAAAATTGAGACGTAAATATTGTCTAAGTAAACAAGAACATTCGATTCTTTTATACACTGAAAGAAATCATAGGTAAATTCATATCGAAACGAGACACGTGGCTATTTGTAGCAATAAAAATTGTTAAGTGACAAGTTAGGATTTTTTAGAGTGTAAATTGCAAACCAAAGAACCAGTCTGAAACTCAACGCTACAATTTGTCTTCCGATGTGCTTCTACAAAGTTGTTTTAATTAAGTAGATAGTAAAATATTGGAACAATCAAGCGCGAAACTACAATGCAAACCTAGTTGATACCTATGCACAATCTCAACATTTTAAGACTCACTTTGGAGGGTTTTCTGAAAGAAGACCGCTACAATGTTTACAGTGGATTCAAGTAAAGTCCAGAGAGACTTTTCCACACAAAAGCTTTTCGAAACATGAACTAAGTTCTTTTTTTCTATTTTGCAGTCGTTCGTTTTAATATGCTCCATCGATTCTTTCATGGCTTCTTATCTTCGGAGCCACCTTGAAAGTGTTGGCGCATCTGAAACCAAAAGGATTTTTGCTTATGTATAAATTGATTGTAAAGGAGATTATCCCTGTGTCCTTGCTTGTCTTCCTTTATTTCTTGACTGGTAAATGATTTATAACCACTTCGATTCTGTTCGAGTAAGGTGATTTAATACTTTTGTGCTGTTGTTATGTTTATCTTTTCACAAGAAAACTCGAGTGGAAAAATTATGAATGATTTATTATAATTGGTCGTCTATGAGAGTTTTGAGGGTTCCATAGAGTTTTAAGGTCAATTTAAGAGGAGAAGAAATTGTAAATCATTCGCGCATTGGAAGACAGGTTAAGTGGAAATTGTTAATTGAACCATAAGTAAAGGCACGATAAGCTACTTTTGTAGTTAGTTTTAGTAATTCTAACGCTTTGTTCGATTGTTATGAGCTTAATAGAATACTTCGCGGGTTTACTTAACTTACCCAACTTAACTAAAGTAAAACCTACCTTCACTTAACCTTACTTCACTTCGTTTCGTTCTCGTTCTCGTTCTTGCTGTCATTCGCGTTCGCGTTAGCCATCACGTTCGCGATGTCAATTTTATTTCCTTAATCCCTGTTCATATAAGTCAACAAGTCCTTGATTTATTGCTTTCTGTTCTTATATTCCAATAACACAATGCAACTAAACATAGACCTGAATAAAACCCTTACATTTTGCTTAACATCCAAAAACCATCATCATGATTGCAATGTGGCGTCTGTGGTGTACAAAAGGAAAACGCCCTCCATCTCCACCTAATCCTTTGAGAATCTTATTTTGTTGATTTTGCTTTTAATATTCCCTATTAAACTCTCAAGTAGCTTGTCGCTCTTCTATCATGAAAGGGAGTAACTAATGTTTAGATGATCTATCTATAAAGTATTAAGTTGGTTTCCTCTCTGATGTTAGGTACTGATGAAGTCATTAATTTGTGTCAAAGAGACAGGAAAGGAGAGGGATGGTGTTAGTTTTTGGATTGATTGAAAATAAATCGCTTTACTCTGCTGAACTGCAAGAATATTATTATCACTTAACAATCCTCGTAAATTGAAGTTTAATAGGCGTTAGCTGAGCTTTTGCGGATAAGTTTTAATTTTATAGTTGGATGTTTCTGCTACGCAATAAAAAATCAATTTTCATTTAAACTTAATTATTTTCCAATCGACGACAAGTTGTAATGAGATTAATTGAAATTTCTCATGAGTTTAATTTTGGGGTCGATGTTATAATGATTTTGTTAAGTGAGTGAATTATTTTCCGTTTTGAGGCTCAATTGCTAAATATATATTATATAATTATGTGCTTTTTTGTAACTTTAACTAAATCAGTCTGGTTTTTTTCAATTATTTATATTGAACAATCAGACAAGTTCAAATAAAAGTTGCATACATACAAATAACAATTTTTCCCTAGAGTCAAAAATGAGACTTTATAGTGAGTAGAATAACTTCTCTAAACTTATTTTCTTTGCAGTTCTTTACGTTTTCGTGTTAAAGAAAAACAAAATGGAAAAGCCAAAGCATCAATGACGGCAGCCATTGACTGTTGGATAAGGTTAAGGATTGTATGCAGTGTTCTTAAGTTATACTGTTATACACGTTTTCTGCTGTAAGGTCCCAATCCATAAAATTCTATGCACCGACACTAGCTTATCGACAATTTTGTATATGAAACAACGACGACGATTCAACTTTTTTGTTTGGTGCCAAAGAACTTTTTTTTTATACATTAGGCGACTGGGGAAACATTTATCAGATTTAAGGTGTTAATCATATCCGAAACACGTTGTGTACACTTTGAAGAAGAAACGCACACAAGGAAAACAACCAAATTATGAGCAGCAGATTGTTTATAGCGTGCATATAAACTAGGTTGCCAAAATCAAGCACTTCGGGCATTATTTATTTGTGCACTTCTATAAAGTAGTGCACAAAAAGATGTCGTTAAATAAATTTGAAGGCTTAGACTTGGAAGGACCTACAATTGTATGTCGATTCTGAACTTTGTTCGCTTAGTTTGTAAGCGCATTGAAAATAGTGCTTCCGTCTGCATTCACATGATGCAAGGACACTGAACATTGAACATCCCATCAATAAAAAATGTCTTTCCGAAGGAGTTGTTAATGTCATTGCAACAGCTCAGTTAGTTTAGATGATAAAAAGGTGCAATAAGATGAAACTGGATTCAAGTACAGTTTGCTTGCCTTACTCTTACCTTACCGAATATCAAAGTTCAGAAGATCGTTTGCATTGGAAAAAAATTTCTTTACGTCTCATAGACTTAGAGCATGCGGTATATTTCAACCGTTATGCACTGAAAAAACACCCACCATAGTGGGTCATTAGTCCCGAAAACCATTTTCGGGACTTCTGAATTCGGGACCAGATTCTCTGCGCCGTGGAATGACTAAATAGGTGGGAAATAATTTCACCCAAATTTCAGGTGAAATTATTGCTCACCTAAGGTGGGAAGCAATTGCACCCGAAAAAAGTGAAATTATAACCCAGTAGAGGTGAAATTATGACCCAGGTGAAGTTATGACCTGTGAAGTTATGCACCCGCACCGTCTAGACATGGCTTTTGAGTGTGAGGGAAGGTGTCAAAAACTTAAAGAATATTTACCTGCACAAATTGCTCATCAAAACAAATAGAAAGTTGTGTCAATGGGTTAACATTAATGAGATTAGTTAAGAGAAGACAAAACATTGCTCGAATTCGTTAATCGTATTTGTGCACATGATGGAAATAAACACAGTGACAATTTTAGTTTGTTTTATCCTTTGAAAGAATCTGACACTTTTTGAGAAATGAAATATTAAGAAATTATAAGAAATAGTCTTAAATTTGAGGACGACATTTTATACAAGGACAAGGTGCGGGGCTGTCTAATATTTATGTCAACATTAATTCACAAATTACGAAACGAAATAAAGTTCCATAAATATTGCATGTCATTGTTGCTATTTCACTAACAGTCTGTTAAAACTTTCATCTTCCATTGCCTCAGCAACAGATGCACCCACGTCCTAACCTACGCATACGAATGCTCAAAATAGAACACAAAACTTTTGCAATCATTTTAGAGGATTCATATCTGTTTGTGATAGTATGATATTTTCGTAAAGAGTCCATTTTCAAAGTTGGACTTTCTGTATTGTTTAAAATTGAGTACCTACGTATTAAGTGCTTCAAGGATCGTTTTACAACATTTTATGTATTTATAAATAAGTAAGACCACATGTAGAAGTTTGTTTTGTTTTTATTTTAAATCTTACTTCGATATTTTACACATGTCCCTCATGAAAAGAATTTATAAAACTCTCAAAAAGATTGAAACTCAAGACAAAGTACAAGTCTCAACATTTGACCCACATTGCTAGATGTCAGATGGCAGAATCTCATAAAAATCTAATATCATCGATGACAACATAAATTACAAGTCAAATAAATCACTTGTTATTTGCAGCTACTTGAAAAGTTATGGCTTTTCTTCTGGAAGTGATGTAACGTACATAAGAACAAAACTTACGAGCATATTAACTGATAAGGAAAAAAGAGAAAACATATTTCATTTGTGGATCTGTTTGTCTCGTTCAAATAAATCATTTTCCGTAATCTACATTTTGAACTTTCAAAAAAGATAAAAAGATAACTATTTTCTTATGGCTATCGTTTCCTTGTTCAATTTGATTTATTAATTATTACTTTTATTATTTTCTATTCCATGGAAACAAGAAGAATCTTTCAATTTTTTTTTTTTTTTAATTCATTTTATTCAATTCACTTATGACTACTTAATACTAGACAATGGGGCATATGCATAAAAATCTAGTATTTACTAGTAGTAAATACTTCAAGTAAATACTAGATCAACAAGTAAAAGCTCAGATTCGTAGTATTTACTTCATTTGGTATGCATAAAAAAAGTAAATGCTAGCTAGCATTTACTAGTAGTAAATACTAGATTCATCCAAGTAAAAACTACATATTCATCGGAAGACTCAGGCATTTACTTACAGCAATTGAAAAATAAAGTAAAATGGAAAATTAGACTAAAAAAGTTATAAGAAAAACCATAAATTTGCTTTAATTAGGTATTTAGATTTCATCACTTTGAGCTGAAGACTGAAGTATTTGTTATTGATTTTTATTTAATTATAAATTTTCATGCGGCGAGTGGTTGTTTCATAATCTAGACACAAAACAAAAATCATTGTACGTTAGATTTTGTCAAAATGTTTGAGGTACATTCGGTTCTTTTGATCAAATCTATTTCATTTGTCCGCAGCTGCCCCTATCTCCTATTTCAGGTGCACCAGAACGGCGTCCGTGGTCGTTAGTAGTTTCGCTTTTAACTCCTCTGTCCTCTTCTTCAAAGTAGTCGGGTTTCATTTAAATACTTTGCAACATTATGCAAAACAAAACATGTCACGTTTTTTAATTGCACCCGTATAAAGTTTTGTAATATTGGGAATCGACTTTTAAGCTGACCAGAACATTGTTCTATGATGACCCTCTCTTTTGTATGTGATTTGTTGTATGATTTCTCCTTGCTCGTGATTGGGTTTCTTCAAATGGTGTTATTAACCAAGTGGCGATTCCATATCTTTCATCTGCCAAAAGAACTGTGTTAACTGAATTTCTTAAAATTGGTTCAAGAAAACTGTTTTTCCAAATCCTGGAGCCATATGAACTGAGCCTGGCCATTCACAAAAAACACTTGTAAAACATTCTTTACATCACAGGTGGCTGGAATGTTGATGGATGCATATGCATATCCCTTTCGATTTATATATTCTCAGAATAGAAGTGATGTTTGTTTGATGTGTGCAATCCAAGGCTCCAATACAAGAAGGAAAGCTGTATTTAGAAAGCCAAAGCGGTAAAGCATTTTGAAATTATTTGTCGCTGGAGATCTTCTTTCCTTGTTAACTTGTTCAGTATTAATGTGCAAAAACGCGGCCATTTGACAAGAATATTGAACCGATCGCGTTGAATGATGATTTGCCAACGAAAATGTTCGTTTCAAACACCCAAAAGTATTTACTAGCAAATGTTCAAGTTGCTCTTTAGCAACTTGTAAAAATTGAAGTAAATACTATTAGTAAAAGGTTTTTATGCATATCACTTTAAGTATTTACTACCAAAATTCATCCATACCTAGTAAATACTTATACTTCTAGTAAAAGCTTTTATTCAAGTATTTACTTGAAGTTTATGCATACGAAAAAAAGTAAATACTATCAAAATTGACTAGTAAAAGCATTTACTACCGTTTATGCATATGGCTCAATGAATTCAAACTAGCTTATTATCTAAAATCTTATATTAAACTTACTGGCCCCAACCGGGCGCTCTAAGAAATTCATGGTTTACTTAAAATTAATATGCCTTTCGGCTTATGAACTATTTTTTTTTTAACTTCATATGTTTTTTCTTTCAATATTGGCCAACAAATGAACGCATATCTGTGCGTTCTGAATTCTTATTTCCGCTCATCATTATTGTTGACCTGGCCTATGAAGTGTCTGTTTTCATCCGCTCTACAACCAGGATACGGTCTGGGCTTTATTCAGTAAGTTCTTCAATGTTCTTAAAGGATTGTTGGCCGACGCTAATCTGGTCCACACCAATAGTTTTGGGCCTCACGGTGTACGACATTCTTTTAGCTCAAATTTAGTCTGCTGCTGTCTTTAACCATGAATTGTACCACAAAGCACTTTATGAGCGTGTTCCTCTTTGCTTATACAAACAAGGTTGTGCACTGTGCAGCCCAACAGAGTTTACCAAGCTTAATTTTTGACATCACGTCTGATTTGCGGTAGTAATTCTCTACTGGTAAGACTTCAGCAGTAGTTTTGAAGCAATGCTAAGAGTATTGGATTTAAAGAGCCTCGAACGACTTTAGGTTAGGTTAGGTAAGGTTATATGATGGGCTGCCAGTTGATATCGTTACCGTCACACTTAGATCAATGTAGATCCCTTGTGATACCCTGAAGTGTTGTAACTTCTGGTTGGTCGAGCCATTTGGTGGACTTGACAAAGTTCAATAGGCGGTTGCCTGGGAGTTCAGATAGTTCTTCTAGTTCGTTAAAGAAATAGTTGCCTAAAAATGTTAATCTAGTACGGCAGAGTGCTGGACAGTGGCATAGGAAGTGAGCTGTGTTTTCGTGCTCCTCTTCATCGCCGCAGCCTCTGCATATGTCGTCCGTACTAAGCCCCATCTTCTTTTTGTGGTAGCCAAGTAGGTTATGCCCCGTTATCACACTTATGAGGGATCTTAGGGACGGTTTTTTGAGAAGTAAAATCTTATTTGATTTTTCTTTGTCATAATGAGGCCAGAGTTTCCTGGTGTTACCGCAGGTTTCTAGTAGGTTCCATCTATCATTTGCTTTTTGAATGATATTATTACTAATGTTTCTCTTAAGTTCGCATTGAGGGATTCTGATGTTATGGTCTATGAGAGAGCGATCAAGTACCGAGCCTTCTCCTGCAAGCTCATCCGCTTTTTCATTTCCTGGCACACCACTGTGACCGGGAACCCAGCAGAGTCTTACGTTGTGCTGCGTACCAAGAACCCTTAGCTCTTCGCGACAGCAAGAAACAAGCTTTGACTTGATTTGCGTGGCAGATATCGCTTTTATTGCTGCTTGGCTATCAATGAAAAAGGTGATATCAGCGTGTGGTATCGCCATCATAGATATTTGATTAGCAGCGTTTTTCACTGCCGAGATCTCAGCTTGGAAGACGCTGCTATGGTCAGGAAGTCTGAATGAACTGGCAAGACTAAGATTTTCTGAGTAGAAACCTTCCCCCTTCTCCAGTAATCATTTTCGAACCATCGGTAAAGATGGTAAAAATCGATTCATTAGTGTAAGGTACGCTGTTTTCCCAATCTTGTCTATTAGGGAAGCTGGTAGTAAAGTTTTTATTGAAGTCTAGATAGGTTAGGTTAGGTTAGGTTAGGTTAAAGTGGCTGTCATGGATGTTAAGAGACACACTTAGGCCAATCAAAAAGCCCGTTGTGATACCACATGAATCTAAGAAGGCTATTCTTCGAAGCTCATTGAAACCAATTAGAGTTCCTTACGAAACGTAGAAGATTATTTAAATTAATGTGTTCGAGATGGTTTAGATCATTGTAGAAGTATTCCCCTAAGTGGATTCTACGTTTATGAGCAAGAGCGGGACAGGTGCAGAGGAGTTGAAGAACTGTCTCCTCCTCCTCCTCATCCATACAGCTTCTGCAGAAGTCATTAGAAAAAAACGCCCAGTCGCGCAGCGTGTCTTCCAATTAGACAGTGTCCGGTAATGACACCAATTAAGGAGCTTATATGCAATCTGCTTAGAGATATCAGGCATCTGGACCTCTTTAAGTCCAAATTTGGCCAAATGTTTTTCGTTGCCTGACAAGTGGTTATGTTACTCCACCTGATGTTAGTTCTCTTAATAGCATCTTGTTGTAGCAAAAGTTTACATGTAGCGATTGGTATACCAACATTAGCCATTTGTGGCTTAATGGGTAATGTTGTACCATGTTTGGCGAGTTCGTCGGCTTTGAAGTTTCCTGGAATGTCTCTATGGCCCGTCACCCAGTGAAGGTGAAAGTTAAACTCTTGTGCCATCTCTATTAGAGACGATCGACAGTTTTGGACCGTAATCGAGTTTGTAGAGACAGAGTCCAGGGATTTAATAGCTGCCTGACTGTCTGAGAAGATCCGGATATCAGATGTGGATACCACGTTTTCTCTGAGCCAGGACAGGACCTCCTTAATCGCCAAAAGTACTGCCTGGAACACGCTACAATGATTTGGAAGGCTGAATGAGAGACTTAGTTTTAGTCGTTCGGAGTACACACCTCCACCATCATTAGTTTTAGATCCATCTGTATAGAAGTGGATTGCCTCGTCTTCCAGGAATGCTTTATTTTCCCAGAAGGAACGGGGAGGGATAGAAGTTTGAAAGTTTCTATCGAACTGTAGTTGAGGAATGGTGTAGTCTGTGTGCTTAATAGGAATTGATTCTAAATAGTTAAGAATAACAGAGTGGCCAATGTTGTTGTTAGTCCACTGTGAAGAGGCATTCAGGCGAATAGCAGAACTAGCAGCTATTTGTTTGCCGATTATGTCCAGAGGTGTTAGATAGAGTAGGGTGTCTAGTGCCGCGGATGGGGTTGTACGAAGTGATCCGCTTATACTTAGGCATGCTGAGCGTTGCACTTTACTAAGCTTATCGCAGTTCGTTTTTACGTCCAAGGCAGTCCACCATACTGACACACCATAAAGAAGAATCGGTCTGATTACCGATGTGTATAGCCAGTGAGTGATTCTGGGTTGCAAACCCCATTTGCTACCAATGGCTTTCTTGCAGGTGAAAAGAGCTACCGTAGATTTTCTTATTCTTTCAGGTATGTTGCTCTTCCAATTCAGTTTTCTATCTAATATAAGACCCAGATATTTAGTTTCATCTGAAAACTTTAATTGGACACCGTTTATAGAAGGAGGGTCGATATGCGGAATTTTATATTTCCTGGTGAATAGGACCAAATCGGTTTTGTGTGGATTAACGCCTAAACCACACCGATTCGCCCAAAGTGATAGCTTATTTAGAGCGTTTTGTAAGAGTTCTTTCAAGGTATTAAGATGCTTTCCTGAAACAGCTATAGCAACGTCATCAGCATAGGCTATCACTCTGAATCCCTCTCTATCCAGACAGGTAAGAATTTCGTTAACTACCAGATTCCAGAGTAGAGGGGAGAGAACACCACCTTGCGGCGTACCTCTGCTGACAGATCTTCTTGCGGAAAAGCCGCCGAGTTCTGAGTTAATTATTCTGTTATTAAGCATTAAATGAATTAACTCCCCAAGCGAACTCTCCACATTCAGAGATGACAGTGCAGATGTGATTGCAGATGTGTCCACGTTGTTAAAAGCGCCTTCAATATCAAGGAATGCAACCATAGTATACTCTTTATGATGGAGGGAGTATTCGATAGTGTCGATACAGTAGGCATGTTGAGAATTAGACATGAGTCTAGTATCAATGTTTGCCCTGAGGTGTATATCTATCAGTCTTTCTAATGTCTTAAGAAGGAACGATGATAGGCTTATGGGTCTGAGATCTTTAGGGTTAACTTGCGAACATTTTCCCGCCTTGGGTATGAAAACAACTTTCACTTCTCTCCATATTGAGGGGATATGGGCCAGATGCAAGCAGCTATTGAACAATGCCTCAAGGATTGGTGTTCTTATGTCTGAGGTTTCTTGGAGTTCAGCTGGAATAATGCCGTCTGGTCCTGCCGATTTGTACGGTTCGAAGGTGTTGATAGCCCATCGCAGTTTATCCCTTGTGATGAGACCTTGTGGAAGTAATGTAGTATTAATTGAGTGCAACTGATTGTTACACGTTACATTTTGAGAGCTACCTGGAAAGTGAGTGTCTAGAAGCAAGTTAAGAGATTCTTCACTTGAGGCTGTCCAGGAGCCATCTGCTCTTTTTAGACAGCTGGGCATTACTGGATTTGTTGAAAGAATTTTTCGTAGCCTAGAGGCATCGGAGGTTTCTTCTATTCTATTACAAAAGGATCGCCAGGAAGATCGTTTAGATCTTCTTAGTTTCGTTTTGTATTTGTTCAGGGAACTTTTGAAGTCTAGATAAGGGGTCATGTAATCAGTACAAACGTTATTGCCAACGTATTTTGTAAGGATCGTAGTATGGCCGTGTTGACTAGATCTCCAAATATTGGTCTGACTAAGTCGAAGAGCGCTGTTTGCTGCTGATTCTTGTGCAAATAAGTCTATGGGAGTGAGATTTAGGATCGTTTCGAGACCCGCAGTTGGGGTAGTCCTCATCACCCCCGTAGTGCTAATGCATGCCATTCTTTGTACTTTGGTAAGGGTTTTTAAGTTCGTGGATTTCTCCAGAGCTTGCCACCAAACCAAACTGCCATAAGTTAGAATGGTTTTTTTTTTGTCCAAAATTCATTTTATTCAATTCACTTATGACTACTTAATACTAGACAATGAATTCAACTAGCTTATTATCTAAAATCTTATATTAAACTTACTGGCCCCAACCGGGCGCTCTAAGAAATTCATGATCGTCTTAAAATGAATGCCTTTCGGCCTATGAACTATTTTTTTTTTTTTTACTTTATTGTTTTTTCATGTTAGAAAATTAAAAAAAAAAAGTTAGAATGGGTCTAACAATGGCTGTGTACATCCACATGATTATCTTAGGATTTGGTCTCCAATTTCTTCCCAGAATCCTATTACACGAGTAGAGTGCAATCATGGCTTTCTTGTATCTTTCTTGAATGTTTAGACCCCAGTTGAGTTTCTTGTCCAAGATAACTCCAAGGTATCTTGCCTTTTCTGAAATTGTAAGTGGGATATTATCAATTTTTGGTATTTCAAAAGAAGGTATTTTCCTTCTATTAGTGAAAAGTACCAGTTCCGTTTTCAGGGGGTTAACCTTAAGACCGCATTTCTTAGTCCAGTTACTGACCATAGTTAATGCGTTTTCTAGTTGTTCGCTTACGGTGGTCGAACGACTTTAGTCGGGCTTGTTGGCCTTGAGCAGCCGCATGGCAATAGAGTCTATCCCCTTGTTGGAGTTCATTGAAAATGTTGAGGGTATAGATAACAATCTGGAACCCGGATACCTTTATTTGGTTTGAAACATTGGTCATGTCAGCCTACATAAACTCTTTTTATTTGGGTAGCCAAATACTTGCATGGCTATGTACAGTACAGCGTAACCCTTGCTATAAGCTCGTAGGCGGCCTCCAAGTCTATATACAGATGGTATGTTGGGATGTTAAATTCTAGACATTTTTTTATCGGTTACCTTAAGGTGAATATCTGATCAAGGGACATTTAACGTCTTCCGGTATTTCTTCCAGGGGCTTTACGTACACGATTTACAGTCCCTTAAGACAACCGCGTAAAAGTGTTTAGTAAGAAAAATCAGGTTCAATGTGAAAGTTATAACCTTGGCCCATTACAACCTTTATCCAAATCGACAGAAGCACGCAGAAGGATTCCGTTTTTCTGGTATACCTACACCCAACCACTAATTTCACATAAAACAAAAACCAAAGCAAATAACACTTGCATAAACTGCTCCATATGGAAAATTCTTATCATCATTATGCAAAACCGTAATTTTTCTAAGCGATTGCGTTCCCTAGAGGGTGGAGTCCGTTTGCCATTGCTGTTGTACTTTGTATGCTTTTGTTTTTAGATTTTTTTTTTAAAATTTTGAATTCATTTTTAAATCACAAAAAATCTCTTTTTTTTTACAAAATATATGCCAAGTGCACAAATTTTATTCACTTATACATACTTTGGGGGAAAAACCAAATTGCCTTAAATTCCACAAACAAAATTTCGCTTGGCTCTCAATTATTTTTTATTATCAACGCAATTTTCTTGTTTTCCCTAATTACTTTTAAACACGCCAGTTGACCTCTATTGATATTCTGTTTATCTTGCAATTAAAGAAGTGCAAACATTTTTTTCTCTCATTATAAAAAATGGTTTATTTATTCAAAAAAGGAAAACAAACGGAAACATTTTTTGTAATTAAATTAATTATTTTCGAACTAATTTGTGTGACAGATTGGATTTACATAATAAGCTCTATTTAACATTTTTTCAAGGTTCTATCAAGTTCAAGGACATCAAAGTAATTTTGCAAAAATTGTGGAAACGTCGTAGAGGAAGCTGAACAAAATTCTTCCTAGAATAAAAAAAAAATTGTACGTGTCAGCTCCGACGCGCGACTGGAGTTCACTCAATAAGAATGATTTGATTACCTTAAAATATATAATACGCAAAGGATTGAATTCATATATTCATACATTTATTCATAATAATTTCATAAAATATTATACTTAAATACTTACGGTAAGCAATATGAATGTCAACAACTTTGTTTAAAACGTTCTTACGTATTTTTTAATGAATCAATGTAGTTACTTCTACAAACATTTTTGTAAATAATGAATAAATCTACAAAACTGCATCATTACATTTTCAGAACAGTTACATTTCTTATCAACTTTTCATTAATTAATGATGAAAATTCAAATGGGTCCACATTTATCGTGCATTATTGCATACAAAATGGAATTGAATGTTGATAAATTCTACATTGAATTAAAGCCTGAAGCCTTGTGCTTCTAAAGAGATCTTAATCTTGAAGATCCGATTATTAGAACGCACGCTAGGATGCTTTTAATCGAAAAACAACGATCGAATTTGGCCATAGCGGGATTCTCCCACAGGTGATGTGTCATTTTGTACGAACCAAGCAGGTCGTTTGTGTGCAATAATATTTATTTTAAAATCGAGATTGTGAGGCTTGTACTAGACGTATCCTTACAAATAAGGTATCAAAATCACCGTTATTTCATGTATATTAGACATATGGAAATATCAACAACCAGTCTATAGGATTAAAACTTATATACCAATTTATGTGAAAATGTCTTAATTGGCCATATTAATGAGTTACCGTTATAATTAATGTATAATAAATTGAAGAGCATGAAATTCTGTATCATGTGTGAAAATTGCACCGTTCTACGTTGAAATCTCTGTTCAATAAAATAGATTCGACGTGGCACTAAAACTTTCACCCCCTATTTTCACCCCCCCTCAGTTATTTTTTTTAAACTTTGAATGTCATACTTATTTATGTTTAGTCAAAAGCCATAAAAATGAGTTTTAAACTTCTAACCTAATCGACCTCCATACAAACTTTGACATAACATTTCAACCCCTTGTGACCTTTTCGACCCCTTTTATTGCGTTAAAAAACACCGTGTGCCCTTCTCCAGATTCTAGTCTGTCTTACTACCAAATTTCATCTAAATCGATCCAGTAGGTTAAAAGTTATTAAGAGTTAAAAAAAGCGTTAGTAGTCAATTTTTTGTAACGCTTTTTTCAATGATTGATTTTCCTATCCATATTTTTTCCATACCGGGGTCTATATATGAATCGATTCTAAAGGAGTAAACTCCAAAAAAAAAATTTAATTTTTTGTATACATTTTTTTTTATGAAAAGGTTCTTCCAAGCCATTTATCATTGTCCTTTTATTTTATAACCTTCAAAATGGTTTCAATCAATCGAACAGCATTTTGTATCACTTTTCATTTAAATGGCTGCTCTTCTCCTTTTTGAGAATATTTTTATTTCATTTTTCTGTCTGGAGCCTATAAATCATTTACAAATGTATAAGGTTGAACCTTGAACTTCGTGCCCCTAAAATCTGCCATTTCCAGCATACCCACTTTGCATTCAAAAATATTTTAAATTTTCTTTTGATATTATCATTTAACTTTTATGAATAGAACACTTAATATCGCCCGTGAAACAAAGCAAACAATTAGAGCCAATATTCGTTCCTTTGAAAATCTTTCCATGAGAGTGATCCCCTGCCACAGCCACACAGCTAAATAAATAAATAAACAAAACGAATCCACAAAACAAAACCAAAACTCTAGCACACACCTCCTAGTTCCTGTATTCACAATTTAAAAAAAACTTTGTGTCGGTTTTAATTTTCAAAGGAAATTTGATAATTCATGGACCTCTTGAGATTCAGTGATTGCCTAGGAAGCCAGCAAACTTGAAACGGAAACGGAACGGATACAAACGATCCACAAACGGTGGCGCGTGGCGGCCGACAGAAGAACTAACCTTTTTGTACTTTGAAAAAGTTTTAATATAAATTCGCAATGAAATGATGGTAGGTGTATTGGAACTGCTTTGCGTACCTTGAACAACAGGAACTCAGATTCTTTTCAAAGGTGAATTCTTAAATTTTTTGGGTCAGGTGAGTGAGTATTTGCTTACTTTATCGTCCTTGCTTTGTTATTCCGACGATTCAACCTTGAAAGTTGGAGTTCTAGGTAACTGGCCCAGGGAAAGGTGCTTAGGTCAGTTAAACTCATATTTTTGTTCTTCAAGAAAAGTTGTGCAATGCAAAACTTGTTTATTTTAAAGATTCAATTTATTCAAATTAGAATTAAAGTTTCTAGGATTGATCAGGTGGGAGCATTCGTTTCTCATGACCAGAGATGGCTGGGTCGTCAGACCTTGAAATTATCGGATGTTTAGGAAGCTGACAACTCTATTGTTGGAGAAGGAGGACTTATTTTTTTGAAAGTCCATATTAATCGGACATGTTTTTGTTTTACCTTACCTAGAAGATGGGGTAAGCAATCTGCTCGAGCGGTTTCCTGGGCTGGGACTAACGCTTCTTCACTTTTTACTTAGTGCATATTCATGGGACCAACCTTAGTTGTGTTTTGTTTTATTTTTCAAGCTCATTCATATCTATCCATATATCCATCGACTTCTTCTTCTCTTTACTTTTGTTGAATTCGTGCTCGTCTCTTTTCCACCCATTGAACTAACCTTAACTCGAGTCTGCAACATCAAAATAATAACACAGGTCAACAAAAAAAAAAAAGTTTTTTGAGTCTGTTATTTAAACTATATTTTCTGATGATGTGCATCGAAAAGTAAATAGAAACTCCAATAATGATTATTAAAGTTTGCTTTTGTGGTAAATATCATGAAAAGTTTATATTTCGTACTTTGTTAGATTTTTTCAAGAGCCTTTGCAATTATGATGCAAAAGAGAGATGTGGGGGCCTGTAGGTGTGAAGAGGCTAAGCGGAAAGCGAAAACTCGAACGCTTGGAGCGTTTGGCACCAAATTTTGAGGGAATGTTTGTACAAAATCAGCCAAGCCGTTAATGAGATATGGTAAAAAATGTGGAAACCCCATTTTCCCTATAGAACGTTAACTATATGCATTTGACCATGTGATGGTCCTCAACATAGTTGTTGTGCATGAGCCAGCAAAGGTTTCTGAGCTGTTACGATCTTACTTTCTGACCCAGCAAACATTGTTTTTCTATATATACACAAATTTCATACAAATTCGTTGAGGACTTACTTCTTTTTTACCATGGAGTGTTTTGCACCAACTTTTGAGGGAATGTTCGGTTACAAAACCGACCAAGCCCTTTATTGCCCGGAGAATTGGGTTGATGGGTATCGGAGTGTGGGTAGCGGGGTAACGGATTAGCGGATATCAATTAGCGGGTAGCGCGTAGAAGAAGTGGGATGCAGGTATTAGGGTATCAGCTGGATAGCGAGGAAGTAGGTAGAAATTAGTGGGGTAGCAGGTAGAGGGTAACGAGTTACAAAAGCTTAGGTCTTTTCTTTATCGATTGAGGCAGTACGAAGTCTTCGGGTCAGCTGATTTCTAATATGCTTGTAAGCTTCAAAGTCATGGGTTGCAGAATGTCACTTAAAGTGCACGTGCTTCATGTGCACTTAGACAAATTTAAAGATAGCTTGGGTAAATATTCAGAAGAGCAGGGGGAACGCTTCCACCAAGATATAATGAATTTCGAACAACGTTATCAAGGACAATACAATGAAAATATTTTTTTTTGAAATTACCACGCCTCTTTCCCCCTAGATACCGCGCGCGCTGGGTGATTACATTTGGGGCCTCATACGAGAAAGTTCTTACTTTCACAAGAGAAATACAAAAAAAATTCAATTTTAGACTTTGTTTTTACATTTGTTTTTGAATTTTTGTATTTATTTATCTTTTTTCTATAGTAAAAGTTTAAAAAATATTTATACTTCATAAGTTGTTTTCCTTTAAAATATAAATAAAACTGAAAATAGGGTTTTTCCAGCAAATTTGAAATTTCGTTCTGGTAGTTACAAAAGCAAACTTTATAATGTAAAAATATTTTTTTATTTTTTAGTTAGGCATAAGTAATCAAAATCCGCGGTACAGAACTCAGACTCAAAATTCATGTTGACCGGTGTAAGTTTTTGACACGCACAGAGAGTAAACCACAATTTATTTAAAGGTTTCAAAAAGAAAGACGAGCACCAAACGAGTGTTACTATTTAAATGCAATAAATAAACACAATTGTTACCCCTGAGGTTTGTCAACAGCCGAAACGACACGTTTAGTTTAGAAATAATTAATGTTCCTACACTTCTACGCACAGCAACTAAAATTAAGTTCAAATCACGCTAAAGGGTTGGATGTCATGACACAGAATAGCAACAACAAAAATATTTAATTATCTAGCCAAAATAATGTAATTTAACCAAACCAGCACGCAGGTTCAATTAAGAGTTATTGGATTACAAGTAGAAATAAAGTTTTGGTCGGAAATTATTCCAAAACTTTGAAATAAATTCATTCTTCGAATTTGAAAGTGACTAAAGAAAGTTTCCTCAAAGTCGAAAAAAAGTGAGATCTATGAATAAGAAAGAAGAACATTTTTTTGATTTTTTTAGCGAGTTGGAAAAAATGGAGTTAGAAAATATAATAAGCCCTCTGCCTGTGGCGTGAAAGGTGAAAACGTTTTCACAATAGAACACAAATGATCTTGGATGGTTATTACAAAAACGCTGTCTCACTAAGAGCAGTTATTATTATGTTATAACAATTATAGGCCATAACCCTTTTTCAATTATTTTTTTTTTTTGAATATGACACAAAGTTATTCTTTAAGACTGGGTTTCCTTTTTTCTTGAACTCCGAGCTCGTGTAAAAGCATGCACTGGTGTTAGTGAATATTTCCCTTTCTTTTTTTTTATTTCCGTCTCATATAGCCACTTGAATTGAAATTTCTAGTTTTCTATTTCTAGTTTTTGTATTTTTCTCTGCTCACTCAGAATTCAGTTAGCGATGTGTAAGAAATGAGATTCGCTTACGAAGGTCCACAAAATAGGGATGAAAAAAGAGGTATTTTCGCATGTATCTATTTACTATGTGAAATTGTAAACAGTGGTGTGGACATACACAAAAATGCATCTACATTCTACATACGTATTATGTTATGTGCACTTAGAGTACTCCTACTCTTCATTCATGAATTCTTGTTTTTCTTTTTTCTTCGCAAATTTTGTAATTTGGGATTATGATGGTTTTGAGGTTTGATGACATTTGTGTTCGAATTGTTTCTTTTTTTGGGTTCCTGACGAACGATTTTAATTTTTCTTTGGTTTCATCTTTATATTTATCTATAAAGAGTAGTAGGTACTTTTTGACAAGCTATGAAAAATTAAAAAAGTTTAAGACGACATTTTGATCAAACATGATTATACGATGATAGAAAAATCAAAAAAGTAATTGCCTCAATTCTGTCTTTCCTTGGGAATTTAGGCAAAAGTTACCCGATTGTCTTCAACTGAGTTTGTTTCTTTAGCCGATTTGGGTTACGGACGGTTGGGAGATTATTTGGCTTTTTTTTAAATAGGCAAAAAATTACTCAAACTATAACATTTTTTTTATTATTATTCCCAAATGCATTGGGGTTTATTTCTTCAAGGTTTCAAGGAATATAATATAATATAATAAAATTTATTTTTCAAAACCTACCTACGAAATTAATAATATTATGAAGAAAAATGATTCCAAAATCAAAAATTATTTTTTTGTACCTTTACCTTTATGTACTAAAGCAAAATAAAATCAATCTTTTGTTATACAAAAACAAAACAAGATTATGTCAAGATTAGACATTAGATTGAATTTTATAATTCTTATAATTCTAAAACAAAGATCTCAAAGAAAGAACCATAATTCAAATCATCGGCAAAAACAAAACCCTTTACATAATCCTAAGAAAAGGCACACACCACCACGAAAAACAATCGTTTCTTCATTGCGTAGGTAACAGGTTTGTTCTTCTTCTAAAAGGATATTACGATCCCACCAGCATAGAGAAACGAGAGGAAAAAATGTCATTGCTACAAAAAACAGAAGCAAAACAAAAAACAAAAAAGAAACAAAACCCTTTACGTCATAATAATAAGAAATGGCACAAACCACCCCGAAAAAAAAGATCGTTTCCTCATTGCGTAACAGGTATTTTACTTCTCAAGCCATTGCACTTGACTCATTTACAAAAAATACGCGCATTCACATATTCGAAATGAATGCATGCAAATATGACAAATATAGGGAGGTACTCAAAACAACGTTTTCATCAAATACCTACAAAGTACATAGTAAGTGATCACAATTATTGCCTATCTATAATGTCTGCATATCATAAACATTCCAGAAGTATAAAAAATGAATTTTCATTCTCAAACGAGTTCTATGAGAACGTTTGGTATGAGGAATTTTTTCTCTATCCTATGAAAAAAAAAACCAAGAAGAAGAGAATGAAATATAAAAGAACGCCACCTAGTTCAATTCGTTTGAACTGAGTACCTTAGTGTGTGTGAGCAAACGCGATATTCCTTGTAAAAATGTAAAAAAATTACCCATTTTCGAATATTAATATAAAATAAACGGGTAATCGTAAAATTATTTTAGTTTCTGATTTCTATATAAAAAATATGAAAAAAAATTAAAAAAATATATTTGAAAATATTGTTTGCTGCATTCTCCTCATAATTGATACACAAATACTGACATTTTTAAATGCATTTTTAAATATGTTTTAATTTTTTTCTTTTTTTTCTAAAAACGTTACTGAGTCGAAGAGATATTCAATTTTCATAAAAAAATACTTTTGTTGTTGAGTAAAAATAAATGGGGCTGGAATCTTGTTCTCCGCAGAATATTCTAAGAAAAACATGCAATTTTTTACTTTGCACTTCAAAAAAATTTAGTAAAATAATTTATAAAAAAATTAAAAAATTAATGTGATATTATGTACATTTCGACAGTATAAAAAACAAATTTTCAATTTTTTATCTTTATTACTTTAGAAATTATTCCAAATAAATCACACCTACTTTTGCTAAATTTTGCCCATTTTTCGTGTTTTCGTTAATTTTTTTTGACGAAACTGGACAAAATATTAAAAAAAAGCCACGTCACTGAATTGTGAGACATTTAAAGAATAGATAAAAAATATAAAAAGAATAAAAAATTAATTTTTAAGGCAACAAAACTGTTCCACCGCAAACGTCTCCAAAAATTTCATAATTTTTCGTTATGCATGACCCTTTTGGGATGAAATACATTTTTCATATTTTTTTTAGCTTATTAACTTCTTAGCTTATTAAATGTATAATCTATAGTCGTTGATTTCATTTAAATATTCGGAATATTTTGGGAGCTACACAGTTTTGCGCAAAACACCAACGAAATTTTCAATGGGAAACCCAGCCTTCTTTAAGACTGGGTTTCCTTTTTTCTTGAACTCCGAGCTCGTGTAAAAGCATGCACTGGTGTTAGTGAATATTTCCCTTTCTTTTTTTTTTATTTCCGTCTCGGTGCCGTGCAATAACGCCGAGCGAAATAACACCGAATTCTGAAATTCGGCCTTATTTCACTTTACTAAAGTGAAATAACGCCGAATTTTTGCACTCGGCCTTATTTCACTATGACAAAGTGAAATAATGCCGATTCGGCGTTATTTCACTTTGCCAGTTTTAGTTTTTTTAAGATTTCATCTGGTGTCAGTGGCATTTTCTATACTTTATAATAAAAGAAGAACAGTGTCTTATAGGTTACCTTCTTATGTTTTGAAATAAATTCGCCAAACAAAATTTTGCTTTTCACAAAATTTATTTTATCAAAAAATTATTAATATGTAGTGCTTCAAAAGTAGGTATTTTAAAAATACTTGGTCTTAAGCTCAGTTAAGTTAAGAGAAGTCACATGAAGTGAAAGTCTCAGTATTGATGAAAATTTATATAATATCTACACAGGTATCTCTACAACATCAAGGTTAATAACTAAATATTTTAGTTTCTTTGAAAGCCATTTAATTACCACAATTACCACAATGAATTAGACATTGAAAATGCTAGTTGTTTTTTAAGGCTGTTTGAAAAATTTTGCGGCATGGGAAGAATATTAACATTAGATTTTATATTTCAGTAAACACTACATTTTTGAGAATTTGATCAAATGAAAACTAAAAATGATTAAGAATCTGAAACTTGAAACAAAAACTATAGTAGGTACAAAAGCCAGCGAGCGAAGCGAACGGAAAAAATTTTGCCCAAAAGAGAATCAATTTGGGGTGTGAAAATAAAAAAATTCGCGCGAATTTTTTATTTTCACACCCCAAATTGATTCTCTTTTGGGCAAAATTTTTTCCGCTCGCTTCGCTCGCTAGTAAACTGAATTGATCTTGAATGTTCCGTAAATTAAAAAAGGAGCTCAAAATGAATCATTGGAATGTAGCTTCTGCTTTCAAAACTGTTTAATGCATAACAAGATGTATGGACGCGGATGCCTTTCCAAATTTAAGGAAGCTGCAACAGTTTTGAAAATGAAATGCTTTGCCCATTTTGTCGAGAAATAATGTGAAAGTGGTCCAATTAATTTATTAGACTTCGTTTGTATTTGTAGTTTAAGTGTTTACATGAATTTAAGATATTCCTTTTTTTGTACCATGAACATTTATTGTTTGTGCATAATATTGACAAGTACAAATAAATTTTGTGAATTACATTTTTTTTTTCAATCAGGACTTTTGTCCCATAAAATATAAAAAAAATCTGACCAACCATACTCGGTAAATTTTGATCTACAGTTAATTTTGCGTTAAGTCCAGCAAAAATGCTCTTTTCAAAAGTTAAATAAAACCGACTTCCTTGTTTTCTCTTTCTCGGCTTCATTTCGCAGTTGGCATTCGGCGTTATTTCACATTGTTGAAGTGAAATAAGGCCGAATGCTGAAATTCACTTTACTAAAGTGAAATAACGCCGAATTTTTGCACTCGGCCTTATTTCACTATGACAAAGTGAAATAATGCCGATTCGGCGTTATTTCACTTTGCCAGTTTTAGTTTTTTTAAGATTTCATCTGGTGTCAGTGGCATTTTCTATACTTTATAATAAAAGAAGAACAGTGTCTTATAGGTTACCTTCTTATGTTTTGAAATAAATTCGCCAAACAAAATTTTGCTTTTCACAAAATTTATTTTATCAAAAAATTATTAATATGTAGTGCTTCAAAAGTAGGTATTTTAAAAATACTTGGTCTTAAGCTCAGTTAAGTTAAGAGAAGTCACATGAAGTGAAAGTCTCAGTATTGATGAAAATTTATATAATATCTACACAGGTATCTCTACAACATCAAGGTTAATAACTAAATATTTTAGTTTCTTTGAAAGCCATTTAATTACCACAATTACCACAATGAATTAGACATTGAAAATGCTAGTTGTTTTTTAAGGCTGTTTGAAAAATTTTGCGGCATGGGAAGAATATTAACATTAGATTTTATATTTCAGTAAACACTACATTTTTGAGAATTTGATCAAATGAAAACTAAAAATGATTAAGAATCTGAAACTTGAAACAAAAACTATAGTAGGTACAAAAGCCAGCGAGCGAAGCGAACGGAAAAAATTTTGCCCAAAAGAGAATCAATTTGGGGTGTGAAAATAAAAAAATTCGCGCGAATTTTTTATTTTCACACCCCAAATTGATTCTCTTTTGGGCAAAATTTTTTCCGCTCGCTTCGCTCGCTAGTAAACTGAATTGATCTTGAATGTTCCGTAAATTAAAAAAGGAGCTCAAAATGAATCATTGGAATGTAGCTTCTGCTTTCAAAACTGTTTAATGCATAACAAGATGTATGGACGCGGATGCCTTTCCAAATTTAAGGAAGCTGCAACAGTTTTGAAAATGAAATGCTTTGCCCATTTTGTCGAGAAATAATGTGAAAGTGGTCCAATTAATTTATTAGACTTCGTTTGTATTTGTAGTTTAAGTGTTTACATGAATTTAAGATATTCCTTTTTTTGTACCATGAACATTTATTGTTTGTGCATAATATTGACAAGTACAAATAAATTTTGTGAATTACATTTTTTTTTTCAATCAGGACTTTTGTCCCATAAAATATAAAAAAAATCTGACCAACCATACTCGGTAAATTTTGTTCTACAGTTAATTTTGCTTTAAGTCCAGCAAAAATGCTCTTTTCAAAAGTTAAATAAAACCGACTTCCTTGTTTTCTCTTTCTCGGCTTCATTTCGCAGTTGGCATTCGGCGTTATTTCACATTGTTGAAGTGAAATAAGGCCGAATGCTGAAATTTGGCATTATTTCACTTTGGTAAAGTGAAATAAGGCCGAATTTCAGAATTCGGCGTTATTTCGCTCGGCGTTATTGCACGGCACCTTCCGTCTCATATAGCCACTTGAATTGAAATTTCTAGTTTTCTATTTCTAGTTTTTGTATTTTTCTCTGCTCACTCAGAATTCAGTTAGCGATGTGTAAGAAATGAGATTCGCTTACGAAGGTCCACAAAATAGGGATGAAAAAAGAGGTATTTTCGCATGTATCTATTTACTATGTGAAATTGTAAACAGTGGTGTGGACATACACAAAAATGCATCTACATTCTACATACGTATTATGTTATGTGCACTTAGAGTAGGAGTAGCATTCATGAATTCTTGTTTTTCTTTTTTCTTCGCAAATTTTGTAATTTGGGATTATGATGGTTTTGAGGTTTGATGACATTTGTGTTCGAATTGTTTCTTTTTTTGGGTTCCTGACGAACGATTTTAATTTTTCTTTGGTTTCATCTTTATATTTATCTATAAAGAGACGTAGGTACTTTTTGACAAGCTATGAAAAATTAAAAAAGTTTAAGACGACATTTTGATCAAACATGATTATACGATGATAGAAAAATCAAAAAAGTAATTGCCTCAATTCTGTCTTTCCTTGGGAATTTAGGCAAAAGTTACCCGATTGTCTTCAACTGAGTTTGTTTCTTTAGCCGATTTGGGTTACGGACGGTTGGGAGATTATTTGGCTTTTTTTTAAATAGGCAAAAAATTACTCAAACTATAACATTTTTTTTATTATTATTCCCAAATGCATTGGGGTTTATTTCTTCAAGGTTTCAAGGAATATAATATAATATAATAAAATTTATTTTTCAAAACCTACCTACGAAATTAATAATATTATGAAGAAAAATGATTCCAAAATCAAAAATTATTTTTTTGTACCTTTACCTTTATGTACTAAAGCAAAATAAAATCAATCTTTTGTTATACAAAAACAAAACAAGATTATGTCAAGATTAGACATTAGATTGAATTTTATAATTCTTATAATTCTAAAACAAAGATCTCAAAGAAAGAACCATAATTCAAATCATCGGCAAAAACAAAACCCTTTACATAATCCTAAGAAAAGGCACACACCACCACGAAAAACAATCGTTTCTTCATTGCGTAGGTAACAGGTTTGTTCTTCTTCTAAAAGGATATTACGATCCCACCAGCATAGAGAAACGAGAGGAAAAAATGTCATTGCTACAAAAAACAGAAGCAAAACAAAAAACAAAAAAGAAACAAAACCCTTTACGTCATAATAATAAGAAATGGCACAAACCACCCCGAAAAAAAAGATCGTTTCCTCATTGCGTAACAGGTATTTTACTTCTCAAGCCATTGCACTTGACTCATTTACAAAAAATACGCGCATTCACATATTCGAAATGAATGCATGCAAATATGACAAATATAGGGAGGTACTCAAAACAACGTTTTCATCAAATACCTACAAAGTACATAGTAAGTGATCACAATTATTGCCTATCTATAATGTCTGCATATCATAAACATTCCAGAAGTATAAAAAATGAATTTTCATTCTCAAACGAGTTCTATGAGAACGTTTGGTATGAGGAATTTTTTCTCTATCCTATGAAAAAAAAAACCAAGAAGAAGAGAATGAAATATAAAAGAACGCCACCTAGTTCAATTCGTTTGAACTGAGTACCTTAGTGTGTGTGAGCAAACGCGATATTCCTTGTAAAAATGTAAAAAAATTACCCATTTTCGAATATTAATATAAAATAAACGGGTAATCGTAAAATTATTTTAGTTTCTGATTTCTATATAAAAAATATGAAAAAAAATTAAAAAAATATATTTGAAAATATTGTTTGCTGCATTCTCCTCATAATTGATACACAAATACTGACATTTTTAAATGCATTTTTAAATATGTTTTAATTTTTTTCTTTTTTTTCTAAAAACGTTACTGAGTCGAAGAGATATTCAATTTTCATAAAAAAATACTTTTGTTGTTGAGTAAAAATAAATGGGGCTGGAATCTTGTTCTCCGCAGAATATTCTAAGAAAAACATGCAATTTTTTACTTTGCACTTCAAAAAAATTTAGTAAAATAATTTATAAAAAAATTAAAAAATTAATGTGATATTATGTACATTTCGACAGTATAAAAAACAAATTTTCAATTTTTTATCTTTATTACTTTAGAAATTATTCCAAATAAATCACACCTACTTTTGCTAAATTTTACCCATTTTTCGTGTTTTCGTTAATTTTTTTTGACGAAACTGGACAAAATATTAAAAAAAAGCCACGTCACTGAATTGTGAGACATTTAAAGAATAGATAAAAAATATAAAAAGAATAAAAAATTAATTTTTAAGGCAACAAAACTGTTCCACCGCAAACGTCTCCAAAAATTTCATAATTTTTCGTTATGCATGACCCTTTTGGGATGAAATACATTTTTCATATTTTTTTTAGCTTATTAACTTCTTAGCTTATTAAATGTATAATCTATAGTCGTTGATTTCATTTAAATATTCGGAATATTTTGGGAGCTACACAGTTTTGCGCAAAACACCAACGAAATTTTCAATGGGAAACCCAGCCTTAAACTTCACGGAAACTATAACTTTGTATTTTCTTGAAAATTAAACGCTATCGACTGTCCTGCCTTCAGCATGAACAATCTAGAACTGACTGGTTATTTGAACTAAAAATAATTTTAATGCTTCATTCTCCATGATTCTCACCCTTGAGTGTCTCCTAAAATTTCTGTTTTCAAAAAAAGATGTGCTCTGTTGCTTGTCATAACTTTGAATGACAGAAAGGAGTAGATTCTCATGCGCTCAAATCGACATTCGGACAAAAATTGAGCGCGCAAGTAGTTTGCGGTCATATGGTTTTCGATCTTTCGACCCCAACCCACCTCACTCAGTAAATGAAAAAAAAAAATATTTGCTGCACTAGAGAAAATGTTTGCTTCTATTTCCTTTATTCTTCTTCTAATGAAGACAAAATACAACGCAGTCCTAAATGCGAAACTGTGAAGGCCTACAGGACGTTTTCTCACTGAAATCAGAATGTAGTTGCATGCGAAATCCGAACGCCTTATTAATATTTTTTCTTATTAACATTTTCTTGGAAAATAATTTGAATAGTCTTTGTGCCTATTTCCTTCAATGATTTCGCGACTGTGTATTTTAAAAATCTGGTAGCAACATTTTCGGATCACATGTACTCTAGAAAATGTGTACCAAAATACAACGCAGTCCCAAACTGAAATCAGAATGTAGTTGCAATGTTGCATGCGAAATCCGAAAGCCTTATTAATATTTCTATATTAACATTTTCTTGGAAAATAATTTGAATAGTCTTTGTGCCTATTAGCTTCAATGACTTCGACACTGTGTATCTTAAAAATCTGGTAGCAACATTTTCGGATCACTTGTACTCTAGAAAATGTGTACCAAAATACAACGCAGTCCTAAACTGAAATCAGACTGTAGTTGCATGCGAAATCCGAAAGCCTTATTAATATTTCTATATTAACATTTTCTTGGAAAATAATTTGAATAGTCTTTGTGCCTATTTTTTTCAATGACTTCGACACTGTGTATCTTAAAAATCTGGTAGCAACATTTTCGGATCACTTGTACTCTAGAAAATGTGTACCAAATTTAATTGCTATCAGTTTATCCGAATTTAAGAAATCGCTTGCGAAAGACGAATGAACAGAAAACGAAGTGTTGTTATAAGGGTTTCGTTTACACTCTTTGTACGGAACCCTAATACTTATTCGGAATTATGCTTATTTACATCATCACTGTAGTGTTTTTTGTTTTTTTCTGTAATCTATACGTTTTAACTACATTATGAAATTATTTTGGAAATGCCTGGCCAAGCACTTTCGGAGATGATGAGGGGTTAAAATTGAGTGTTTTTCATATTCCTTTTTTGTTGGGTTTTGAATAACTTCAAAACCATTTGCCTCGAAAATATATCGTTATTTACATTATTACTGCAGTTTTGTTGTTCTGTAATCTTGACATATGGAACTATTTTTTGAATTTTTTTTGGAAATTCCAGGCATACCCTTTTTGGTGATGAGGAGGAGGTAAAGGTTAGTTTTTTGCATTTTCGACCTTTTTTGTTGTGTTTTCTTGATTAATTTCAAAACTATTTGTCTTAAGAATACAAACAAAAAATATAATGATTGCACTTAATTTGAAGTCAATAGGGTTACCACCTGTTCAAAAAAATGGTTGTAAAATTTAATGAAATTGGAAATTAGTAGATATATTAGAAATTTTGCATGTTACATAAATAACTGTGACTTCTTATTATTTTTCCGGTAATATTCATGTTATAGACCTATATCTCAAATTTATTTAGATATTAGGTCCAGCAGTTTCGGAGATTGGGGGGGGCGGGTATTGCCGTGTTTTTGACATTTTTTACTATTTTTCCATATTTTCTTAGATAACTACAAAACTGTTTCTCTTAAAAATATAAAAATATGATTGTATTTCTACTTAACACGTTGATATATTGGTCAACTTTTAACTTAATTGGTATAATAGTTTTGGAGGAAATAAATTGTAAAGTTGAGTCAAAAATTTAAAAGTTTCCCCAAATATTGAGTCATATCTATTTCTTATGTAACAGTACAGACTTCTCATTTTCTTCCTGTAATCTACAAATTGAGACCTATTCTCAGTATCTTTTTTATAATTTAAAGCCCAGTAGTTTCGGAGATCGGGGGGGAGAATGGTCATTTTTGTATTTTTATCTTTTCTCTTTAATAACTTCGAAACTTTTTATCTTAAAAACATGAAAACAACATTTTTAGATTACTATTGTATACTTTAATATGTGTGCCAAATTTCATTCCAATCGGCCAAGCAGATTTGAAGAAATCGCTTGTGAAATACGAATGAACAGAAAACAAAATGATGTGTTTACACTCTGTGTACGGAACCCTAAAAAGGGCACCACCTTTTTATTTTTTGTATATTATTTATATTTTTACTCTTAAAAGTGTGAAAATGATTTCATTGGACTCTTCACGAAAATTTTTCATCGAGGAGAGATGCTCAACTCTATGACTCATATAAGATTGTCCTCAGTTAAACATGCTTAATGAAAAAGTTTAATAATTTTCGAAAAAAATCAGAAATATGTTAATCGATAGATTTTTTGATTTCCAAATCCGAGGAAATAATGAAAAGGTTATTTACATTTAAAACGTCTCTTTAAATCTTCTAAACAGGAATGAAGAAAGCAACGACTTACAAACATCCGTCGGCTGTTGAAATTAAAAACAGAAATAAAATCAGGCAATATTGAAAGTAGACAGAGCGTTCAACGTATTGTTTTATTAAAATGCAAATCATTGCAATTGTCTTCTTAAGTATTTCTTTGCATTTGCGATTAAAATTGATTCTACCTTTTATTCTACTCTTCTGCTTCAAGCGATTAAAAAATTTGCATTTTGCCTTTTTGCAGATTATAAAGTTCAATGAAATCTAATAGCAAACGAAAGAATCAAACAACTGCACTTTATGAGTAGTCAAAGTCTGTCTAGACCAATTTGATATTATCACATTTTACAAACGACTTTAACAATAGAGATTTAAGATAAAATTAATGTCAAACACTTGAAATTGCTTTCGTTTTAAACAATTATAAAAAGGTATCTGGATAAAACAAGTTATTAGAACTAACATTATGAGTGAAGCCATGTAAACGATTATTTTAATGAGTGTTTCTTAAAACAAAGAGATAAACCTAAGTAATATAGCTCTGTAGCTGTTCCAAATTATAGTATTTCAATTAATGTCTTCCGAACTCTTTGATCTTCAATTACTTCGAGAAACTCAAACAGTATTTTTTTCCATTTGAGTATACCGGGGACCGACCAAACCTTGGATTTATGTAAACGAATTCTTAAATAAATGTGTTTTACGTTAGAAAACTAAAAAATAAACAAACAAGATGAAAAATCCTATGTCATCATCATCATAATATATCAAACATAGCCTGCATCGGCATTTCTTCTGCACCTCACCGGAAATTCGTCTTATTTTATTTCCAAACTACCCATTTCCTAAGGTAAACTTTTCGGAAACAGATAAGGTTGGAAGGTTAACTTTCATGACTGACATCCAAAAATTAAATGAGGGTCCTTTTAGAAAGCAAGAAATAACTTATGTTGATTTTGTGCCCATAAAACTCCCAATAACATTATTTCAAGTCATTTATCACAGGTTTAGTTTTTTTTTTTAAAGATATTAACCCCGTTTTTAGAAAGAGGAAATTTTTAACATTTGGTTTGCTTAAATTTGCGATTAAATTGTTTTTGCGAAAATATTGTTTTGTTTGTCTTTGTTGGTATTAAACTACAAAACACAAATGAAACAATTGATCACTTTTTTGGGACTTTAAAAGCTGTTATTTATAAGTTCTTCTAAGTCATTTCGTTTGTTCAAAATACAAGACTCGAATACAACCTTTTGTACCGAAATACTTTATTGAATAAAATGAGAAAAACGTACAGTAGAATAATGGCTATCATTATGAGTAACTGAAAGTTGATGAAAGTCGACATTTATTAAATCATTTCTTGATTAAGTTCAAAACTTTGGAGAATCACTCAATGCAACGGTACAACTTATCAGTCACGTACCCACAAGATCATATCGATGCATTTAGCGGTAATGATGTTGGCAATTGAAGAAACTTTTTCATTTTCACAAAATTGCCCTTATCTGGCTTTTATCTTGCCAAGAGTAGGGTTCACCCTATTCCTGAATTCAAAACTTCTATCTTTGCCACTCACTGTTGAAACGCTCAATTTCAATTCGACATTTTATCAAATAATAGATGGAAATATAATATAAATTGCAGTAAAGCGAATAACTTCATGCAGATGCTCTCGCAACACCATTTGATCTGTACTCTTGCGAATTTCAAATTTAAGAATGACTGACCCATCATGTTCGTGCACAAATGTTGGCCCGGTTTTATTATTATTCAAATTTGCTTTTCAGACAGAATGTTGCACCAGAGAAACGAACATTTGATTTTCGAAATGAAAATGTTGTAGATAGAGGATTTCTACAGAGCTGGGCAATCAAAAGCGAGAGAACAACTGAAATTCACTTTGGATTTTCTGTGGAATACGAAAGTGAGTGAAATTTTTCGAAGCATATTTCTCCTTGGTTGCCGCAAAATTGAGTTTTGAATTCACACCTTACCACTACACTCTGTTTGATGACCTTTTTCACGATAACGTTAAAAACACAAAAATGCCAAAAGTCTTGCGGTTGTAAGCATGTAATGTTTTTGTTAAACAAATATTCACACAATGACTTCATACATAGGACAAAGTCATAGTCTACACTCCTTTACAATCAACGAAAAGCATAACATTGGTCCGTCACAAACAGAAGAAGTGCTACTTACATCTCAATTAGCTGAGTAATCGTTTGGACGGAAAATAATGGATTGTATATTTTCTACTAAAATAATTCAGGTTAGGAAGTGAGCTTGAGCTTGAGGATTTTTCTAAAAAGCTGAAGAGATTCTGATTAACAAACAAAAAATGGCTGATGCAATTATCATTATTTTATTATTTTTTAACGAGGAAATGCTTTTTTCCTCCATGCGGCCTTTTGCAAATATTTTTGAAGGGTTAAGCCTAGCCCTGATAGGCTCTCTGAAAAGATATATAACTAAGGCGACGACGGACAAATAGAAACCGCAGTCCGTTAGCAGCGTCATCGTATATGATACTGTCAACGTGTTTTCCGGACGTCAAAATGATTTTTTGCACAAAATTTTCAGCATCCATTGCTTTTCTTGTTGCGGCCGGCGCAGCGGGAACACATTGAATTGACTGCTCGTCAAATCAACGGATCAACGGACGCAAAAAGCAGAAAGTTAACCAACTTTATCCGTTGCTTGTGGCACGCGTTCCTCAAGAACATGCGCATCCTATTGAGCTGTCAATTGAAAACGTTAAAGCTAACGGATTGACGGATTCTATTGCTCGCCGCCTTTATGGCTAAAACACAAACACGCTTTAGCTTTGGCTTCGCCTGACGTTTACGTGTTCAGCTATAGGAATTCAAAGCATGCTATCGCAATGAAGATTCGATCTCACGTTTTGTACGTAATGTTTCGTAACGGAAGCTCTACTTCAAATATGCTGGACATTTGTCTGCCAGCTCAATAGCTGTGAAAAAAGTCAACAAAATTCATTTGTGTTGGGACGGATGGTGATGTGGAAGGAGACCTGTCGTTCGAAGCGGGTGCGTCGTAACACAGACGAAGACGAAGTCAAAGCGTGCTTGTGTTTCAGACATCATGGTTGAAGCATACTGAAGGCAGAAACAGCCAATTTCCTATCCAATACACTGTGGCGTATACGTATCTTTTATTACATTTCTTCAAAGTTCTGGACATTTGGCAAATACAATTATGTTTATCATTTTCAAACATTTCATATTTTCCATTTGATACGTATATTAAGACCCAGGATGGTACTCGTTAGCTTGCACTAAATCATTGCTTTGAACATTATTCTATAACCTTATTTCCTTACCCTTTTCCTAGTGCCTCTAACGTCACTTTCTTAAGTAACTTCCGTCTTTAACACCAATTGTGTCGGCGATGACGGCGTTGTTAAGCCTCCCAAAACACTAAAGTCATTTAAATGTAGGTATAAAAATCCGTTTTTTTTAATTCTCAGCCAGAAATTCAATTTCCTGACAGCGGAAGATATTCCTCGACATTTAAGCATTCATTTTCCATTCCGTCAGCATCATCATCATCATGCAACACATTGTGGCTCGGAAACAGTCATCTCAGACTTTATGTGTGCAAACGTTGAAAGAAATCACAATAAAAAACTTAACACTTTTTTGAAGATATGAAGAAAAACTATTCCCAGTACATTGACTCTGGGAACATGGGTTGTGACTTGTGAGTTCACTAACCAGACACTAGATTTTGTCGTGAAGAAAAAATTATATTTTTCATCTTTTTTCTATAATGGTTATGGGGTTACTCCTTGGAGCTTTTCGGGTATGAAATGTGCGCTGCTGCTTCTTTTTACAATTGCCATCATTTTGAGCATCTTATGCCTTATGGAATGTATTTTTTATGCATGGACATTTTAAAAAGGTCTTTAAAATTGAGTCATTAAATTTAAGTGCATTTAAATGATGTCTACTGTTGGTATTAAAAAAAAATTGTAATTTATAAATTATTTTATAATGATATCGGTTATAGTCCTTGTTGTTCTTTACACAAAAGTCTCCTTCTGAACTGAAACGAATCCCCTCTACACTTTTAGGGCCATTCAAGAAAGCATATACGTATCACATTTGTACGACTGAGAAAATTGTAATCTTAAGTGATTTGAAATGTCCTATCAACTTTATCCTTCCGACAAAAAAATTCCAAAACAGAAGAACATAATATAAGCCATTTTGTAAAGTAGGAGAAGATTTCCTGTCACTTTTTTCTGTCTCTTCTTTCAGCCAAGATAATTAAGAACCAGGGCACAATGAAGATACTCTTCTATAACTTCAGGCGCCAACTCATTCCACCAGGCCATTCGATATAATCAATTAAATCCAATCGAGTGCCATTGATTCCATTGATTCAACTCTGGCACTTGACTAAATTTATGTATAAATGACGGAAAAAAAGCTTCAAGGAAGAATGAATCTTCCGGGGTATGGTCTACTTATTTTAAGAGGGACACAACGATCGAAGGAATAAGGTCCGTCCGGTTTTTCATAGAGAGTGGGCCGAAGGCGTCTATGTTCCGTTTTCCGTTCCGATCCGATTGGTTGCCATTTGAAATTTGTCTCTTTTTTTTTTAATTTTCTTGTATTATTTGCGTCAAAGGAAACGACAAAAAAGAAGGGTTTTAGTTGACTAGCGCTAATGCAAACAATTTCTTTTGAATTTTTAAGAAGAAGAACTCAATAGTTATTTTCCGGAAAAAGGATTGTTTTTTTTTGTATCTAAAGTTCAAAAGGGCTAATCAAGGATTTTTATTTTCTTTGAGGATTGCCGTTCTAATGCCTTTTGTCTGTGTTGGTAATTACTTTTTGTGTATATAAGAAAGTAAAAGTACTTTTGTAATTATGATGGGATTTATCTTTATTAAAAAATTATTCCCTTAGACAAAAAAAATCCAATCACAGAACTGACCGTTCTTAGAATTCGATTTCGTCGATGTTTCCACGTCTTCACTTATTACTATTATTTTATGGTTTTTTTTTAGTCACTTGAAATACATAATTTCCGAAAACAACCTTAAGAGTCGAAATCAGCTTTGTCTTTGCTTTTGTTCTGAAAAGAAAGAGAAAAACGATTACGAAATTGAAGCCGGAATCAAAAACAGAATCACCTATTCCAGATTACAATGGAAGATGGTTGAAAGAGAGTGGACACTTTTGCTCACAGATCTGAAGTATTTAACTATAGTTAACCATCGTCAAGTATTTGTCGTTCAAAAAGTTACGATTCGCTATGAAAATAACGTCATCAAATGGTTCTGAAACGCATTGTTAATGTATCAAATAGTTACTGTTCGTAACTATGCGCAACTCATCTCTAGGAGGTGAGTTGACAGTTTTGACCAGTCAAAGTGATTTGTTGGTTTACATTTTGCTATCATTTAGTGTGTGTTTAGTTAAAGTTTTTGTGGCAGAAACATTAAAATGGAATATTTTTTCCGTATTAATGGAGTTTACACTTTTTAAGGAAATTCAAAAACAATTTTGTTTTTTTTCCTCGTTCGACAGATCCAACGCCAAAACGCCTTCAGAAACGATTTCAACTACCTACAAATTTCCAACTAAGTTAAGACAATGACACTTTAACAATTTTTTGTTTAAAAAACCAACGACAGTCTACTATTGTTATGAACAGAATTCATCACGGGCAAAAATAGATGTTCAAAAGTCTTTCAAATGTAAACAGTGATAACAGTTTCATTGTGGGCATTTTCAATGTTGACAGCTAGTCTCCTTACTGATCTGTGGTTCTGACATTATCACATTACTGAACGCACCTATGAAATGACATTCCAGTGCTTAGGTTTATTTTTTTATTAATTTCATTTGAGTATCTTTGCTTTGACAGTTCTGTGATCTGCTTAGAGGTTAAAAAAAAACGCGATATGTTTTTACTTACTTGACATTCAAGTTTGTAGTGCACTCCCAAGTAGAATAGTGATATTATGTCACTAAAAAAAATAATTGAAGAGCAACGAAGTGGAAGGTTTTGATTCTGATGGAATTCCGGCAAAAATTCAAGCCACGCCAACGGCCAAAATAAAGTTAATTTTTGCATTAACTTATTGAATTAAGCGTGGGTCACCAAAATATAGATTCATGTCAATGTCACTTTGACTGATGAAAAGTAATTACATAGATTATAATTCAGTACCTATTCATTCAAGAAATACTGAGATTTATGTTGAATTTTTTGTTGCACTTCAAAATTCTCTTAGCGTTTAAATATCTCAGTGAGATAAGAAATTGTGTTAAGTTGAACTGTTGTTATTACGGATGATAAATCAAGATATTAAACTGATGTTTGAAAGCATTGTTTACGAACTTCGGTTGATAAACGTCAAAAGTTATTCATTGTCGACATAAATTGATGCAAAAATGCATTAAACAAAACATGATTAATTGAAAACGTTTGTCTAGTAAAAAAAGAAAGTATCCAATTCAAAAGAATGCCATATTTATTTCAAGAACAACACACAAACTAGCAATGCAGCTTCCAATTCATATTTCTAATGCTTAACATTTTGCACGATGATGATGCTTATAAAATAAACCATCTGGAGCCACTTTAAGCTGTTGAAAACTTGAAATTTATCACAATGTTCCACTTATGGTTTATGAAATATTATGCTAATCTACAACACAATTCTCTCTCTCTCAGCTTCCATGTGGACCAGGATCATATCGAACAGATACACATGACTGTAATCTGCAGCTCCCTTCATATTCATTTTAAAATTCAGAATTTCTATTGTCATTGGCCCATTGGGTAAACTTAGTTCTAAATTCCATACTAACATGTAAATTTAAACCAATGCAGCTTTGCACTGTTTTAGCTAAGCCAAGTTATTTCCTCAATACTTTCCTGTGATTGCGTTTGTGGCTAAACAAGACACCGCGTACATATTATGCAACATCCGCTAACTCATTTTGCTGCAATGCTACAATATCTAATGTAGCTATGCACGAAAATTGCTGGCTCTCAAATGTACATATTCATATTTTATTTTGAGCAACGATGCTAAATAATAAAACATAAATATTTTATATATTGAAATATGTTCAATAATATAACAACATCGCAATTTTAAACAATGTCAGAGGAAATATTGATTTCATGAGAGATAACAATTAGCGGGCATGAGATGGGAAATAGCGGATAAAATTGCCACCATTCTATAAGCATGTGAAATTAAACATTTGGTCGTGTGAAAGGAAATAAGCCTTAAATTAACTTAAGGCCCCTATTACCGCTGGCGAGTCGAACGTTCGATGTGAGATGTTCTCATTGGCGAACTAACACATTCTACGTATTACAGTCGGCGAACTAAACAATTCGAGTTCAAACTGAGTTCGAAAAAAAAAAAAAAACAAATAAATAAAACGTCAAATTATAAATGTTCAGAACACAACTATTTAAAAAAGTGTTTTCTATGGTCTTGAAATCAAAAAGGAGAACGCTCAACGTTCTATGTTAATTTTATTTGTTGCTTGCTCACTCTTTTCAGAAACGTAAGTTCTGGTTCAAGACAATTTATTCAATAAGCAACACGCTAACGCCAGAAATATAATTGAAAGGACAATTGGTGTAATTAAAACTCGTTTTAGATGCATTACGTTCCTCCAAGACAAAACAAATTGTAAACGCGTGCTGTACCTTGAACAACTTTTACATTAAATACCGAATTGCAGATCCTGAGATTGTAAAGAAAGCCTTAACATTCCAACAGCTGGAACACTCCAAGCAATAAAAAAGCCAACGTAGAAAAAAACGAAATAATGGGATCTTTGCAGATCAAAGCAAACATTGGAGTGCAATTCAAGTCAAGTCCATTCCATTGAACAATTAAGTCTTGACTCTATAATTTGATTTTTCAAATTTAAGGATTTTTCTTTTCCATTCCTAGGTATTCTTTTTGTGGAAGGTTTTTGTCAAGATTTTCATTTTCTTTTCTTTTTTCTGCTGCCTTTTATACAGCAAGAAGTTTCTCTTTCTGAATTTCATAACTTTTTCTCGAAAATCTAGAAATATTGGACAAAAATATTACTTTTATTCAAGGTTCGAGCTCTTCTCACACAATGTGTAACGTTCGACAAATTAAAACACGAACGACGTTCAAATTAACGAACATTCGATTCTCATAATACAGTGAGATCCAACTTCGAAAAACGTGTGACATTAAAGTCGAATGTAAGGTTCTCGATTCGCCAACCGTAATACGAAAATCTTACACTCACATGTTTTTAAGTTCGACTCGCCAGCGGTAATAGGGGCCTAAATCAACAAACAGTTTTCGAAATTTTTAATTGAATTTTTGTTTTGACTAAAATGCTAGTTATACATATATTGAATATTAGTTTTGTTTAAAAAGCCAATTCATAATGATGATGCGAAAAGTGTGACGCACTCCATGTTTCAGGCAATTTATGGCTGAAACACAAACATGCTTTAGCTTCGTTTTTGTTTGAGTTACGATGCATCCGCTTCAAATTTGTTTTGAATGACATTTTCCCCTCCATCATCATCATCTTTCCAATTTTTTTTGTTGACTTTCTTTTGCAGCTGTTTAGCTGTCAGACGAAGCAAATGTTCAGTATATTTCAACTAAAGCTTACGTTTGGATTCGTATTACGTAACAGACCTGTAGCATTTGTATTGAATTTGAATGGCTGAACTCTTAAACGTAAGACAAAGCAAAAGCTAAAGCTTGTTTGTGTTTCGGCCATCGATGGATACATAATGATGATAATAATAATAATAATAATAATAATAATAATAATAATAATAATAGTAATAATAATAATAATAAGAAATGTCTCAGAGAGTCCTTCGCTATTTCATAAAATTCTTGAAATTTATCATTCCACGGTCTAAGCAATCGACTGTAGCTTTCACCTCAAGAAATATAGCAGGATCAAATTCCCTCTTATTTGCTACGACACACGTTATGTCCAGTTTGTTAAAAAGATAACTTCTGATTCTTCACATTCTCTGTCTCCAGTGACACCTATAAACTGTTTAAATACACATCAAAGTCGATATTTTAAAGCAATCATCTTAAAAACCAAGAGATTCACTCCTCTTCATTGGATAACCCATTCCGTTATCTCGACACATGATCAAAACGGAAAAGAATAGCAAAAACGGGAAAATGAAGATGAGAGCATAAGCAACGTGGAGTGTATATACGTATGTGGGCGTTGGTAGTGGTATAATACCAGGTCTAAGGAATCTCGAAACCAAACAATGTGTCAATTGTCACAAGACACTCTTTTACGACAATAACACTAACAACTCAGCTGAAGTCGAAGCCAATGCTGAATATATATAAAAAAAAAAACGAACTCAAACGAAAAATGTATGCCATCGGGCTTTTAACAGGCAAAATACAGGAACAGGATTTATGTAAGGCAAAGAAAGATGTCATTTATGTCGATGTGTCGCCATCTAGAGTAGCTGGCTGAATGATGTTACCCATGTTTACACTCAATCAATCCGCTTTCTCTTTTGGTGAAACTTTCATCAGATGCACATAAAATTCTTAGAAGAATTGTCGGAACATGCTTTCCTCTCAAGCACGTGCCTAGATTTTCAGATTCTCATGGACTGTTTGCTTCTTCTTATACTTTTTGTTGCTATTTGTGTGTTCCTGCATTGTGAAATACATAAATCATGACAGGATAAGTAGGGAATGTAACTATTGAGGGGAAATGTAAGCATCTTTTTTGCCTAAAAATCCATCAGTAACATCCCTTTTGCTAGATTTCTTCAAAAAAGGACTTTCTGTAGTTAACAAGCATTACTGAACAGAAAATAAGAAAATTATGTTTACAGTAAATTATGTTCGTTGAGAGTTCTTTCACCTTGATTCGCTTAATAAATGTATCCATTCGTGATTCATGATCCTTTTGCAATGGCCAAATCCTTGAAAAAGCCATTTACAAAGAACTGCTGCTGTCTGCTATCCCTGGAATGCCAAACCATATTATTTAGATGTTTTGTTTTCGGGTCGAATTGATAAGCAGGTGTGGTAAATTGTTCGTTTTATTTTTATAAATCTACTTTTTTTCTTACAATCTTTACCCTGCTAATAGAAATTTTGAAAGAAATCCTCCACATAATTCGGATCCAATGATGGAGGGTGACAGATTTGGTACCTACATTATGGTTCTGGTTTTTTTTTTTGAAACAAAGTCAAATTGAAAACAAACGAAGCGACCGAGACATCGTTAAAATTGCGTTAAATCCAAATTTATGCAGGGATTTAGGATTTTTGATGGAACGAGGAAGGACATTTTGTTTTATGTTTTATGACCAAGGGTTGTAAGACGACGGATGGAAGTTCCTACGAAATGCATTCCACATTCCATTGTTCCTTAAAACCCTTATGTCTTATTTAAAAACGGTTCCAATTCAATGGTTTTATCTGAAGTTAAAAGACATCACATCCCATTCATTAGGAAAACCATTTCTCTTCTAAAGGAAAAATTAAATTCTTCAAGCCCAAACCAATGGAATTCCAATTTGCCAAACTAGTTGTAATCAGTTTTCTCACTACCAAAAGAAACTGAGATGCCTTGCTCGTGGTTGTCCTTCGTTTAACATTCCTTTTTACTCTCAGTTAAGTTGTCCTTTCAGACAGGAAAACAAAAACCCAACCAATCCCCCGCATTGCCACTTGAAAGCTAAACTATTTCAAAGAACTTGAGCAAAACAATATTCAATTCTCAAACAATTACAAGTGACAGATGCTCATTTTCAACAAAACGCGATTGAGACCCTACCCCGCAACAAAACCACACAAATTAGATTAACACAATAAAATAAGACGAGTTGTTGCTGCAGCGGCATTCCATGGAAATCATTTCATTTAGTATTTTGGGGTATTTACTAACAGATGTCGCTAATTGTTTTGTAATTTGTGGACAACTTAATGGACTTTTTTGTCTTTCGGTTTTTCGGGTCATTTTCGGGAAGACCACTTTTTTCACAGTGCTGTTAAAGTGTTTTCAGTTTGGTTATTTGTTTTCAAGGATTCCATCTTATTGTTTGTTGAACAGAATGTGCTTGGAGTATTTCCGAACATTTAAAATCCTATTCACATTCAAATATGTACGACTATCTATCTCTGAGCATGCGAAGCGGGTTTTTCAATTCTTGTTTAGTTGCTAAGCAAAGAGTCACAAACAGAGATACATAGAAATATCTTTGGAAAATGCATTTCAGCATAGAGCGGATGCATCAGTTTTGTCGCACTCAATGTTTTGTCAAGGAATTTGAGATGGAGTTGTTTGATGTACAAGTGCATATGCAAAGTCATGTTTCCTTATCCGTTTCAAATACACTAGAAGTATGTTTATCCTGAAAGGAATCAAAATGTTCTCATGGTGTACATATTTTGACGTGATGGATTCTCAAGATTTTCAAGGTAACCAAGATGAACACGAACGTTGTGCATTGTTGAGAAACAGTTGGGATGTTGTTTCAAATTTCATAGAACTTCGCATTTTGAAAATTAATTGAAAGATAACTGAAATTTGGAAAGAAAAATTAAAACAGAACAAATGAACATTTCCATATTTTAGAACTTCTCGACACCGTTAGTTTTAGCAAGATAATTAAACTTAGCATCTGCCAGGTTTGAATAGAATTTACAAGTCTTCTTAGACCCGATGCGGTCAATATTCTTGATTTCCCTGAGCAGACAAAACATAACCTCCACAATTGAAGCCATAACAAGGCGGTGCCTCATAGGAAGACATAGCATGAGGCTGGGGGTCTACAAAAATAATTTATGTAGAAGCTGCGTGGAAGATGAAGAAGAAAAAACAGTCCAACTCTTTCTCTGTATATGCCCAGCACTCTCTAACAGAAGGAGCACTTACTTCGCTTACTCCTTCTTCGATAATACCAATGAACTGGCAACGATCGACATAAGATGTCTCTCCAATTTCCCAATTCAAACCTATACCTTACCGTTGTGGACTATCTCCTCAACCAGCAGCCAACTTGGTCTCCAGTTGATTGATGTCCTCTTCGTTCACTCAATTGCTTTATTAGCAAAAGAAACAGCGATAAGCAAGAGGCATTCTCCATCTGATCTAAGCGCTGGTGTTATTGCTTAAGTTGACAAACAAGTTGGGTTTTGATGTCCTTCCTCCGAGACAGCATGTAGGTACTTCGTTTTGCTCCAAACTACCGTTACACCCATTTTAACTGCTCCTGTCCAAATATTTACAAAGATGCAATTGATATCACGCTGTATTCTTCCCACTATGTCAATATCATCGGCGGCGTACGCGAGGATTTGAACAGACTTTTGGAAGAAAGTGCCTCTGGTGTTGACGGTGGAGTTTCGCACTATCTTCTCAAGCACAATGTTGGAAATCGCATGAGAGTGCATCACCTTGTCTGAATCCTTTAAGGACATCGAAAGGTTCCTTGCGAACAGTGTGATTTCTCCATCCTCATTTTGCACAAGCGAACGAGCTTTGCGGGAATGTGAAAACTAGACATAGCTTTACACGGTTTGTCTCTGAAGATGTTGTCGTACGCGGCCTGAAAAAGGTGGTGGGTGTTGATTAAGAGTTCATAACTTTATGCCAGGATCCGCCATAAAGTGAAAATTTGGTTGATGGTTGACTTTCTACAAACACGTTTAGAAGACTTTAAAGAAGCATAATTTTCTAAACATTTTTCTTCAAGGCCTTTCTTCTGCGGCTCATGAAGGCTCTTCATTAATTGCTTAACCATTTAAGCCTTTTTTACTCTCAGATTCTACAGCGATATAAGATGTAAAATATGCAAGTCATGGTGACTTGAGACTTTTTCTAGTAAAAACGAAGAAATGTCCTCCATGCAGAAATATGGTGATAGTCTCAGTTTAAGTGTGAAAAATCAAAAACTAAAAACAGGAGTGTTGGTTCTTTAAGACCGGACGTATGGAATTTTTGAAACCCAATACCCGGAGACGAAGCTATCCCTAATGCTATTAACCCCGAGGAGCAACGAGTCCAAGCTTTCGGAGACGATGACTTCAGTGTTCTTGGGGACTTTTGTTTTTCAACATCACTACAATTTTAAAGTAAGTTCCAAGTTGAATACCTCGAAATGTTATTTATTTGAACCTTCAATTTTGTTTAAAGCTGTATGACACAACTTGAAGCAAAAAACTACCGTAGTGAGTCAAATGACTATATAAAACCCAATCAATCTAAATGGCGCTTTAATGGCTAACACATAAACTACCATTAAAAACCTCCACGTTATCCTTTCATAGCTAAAAACCAATTCGTGAAAGTGTAACTAAACATATAATGTGCAATTAGAACTCCAAAATAAACAAATCACATACCAATAATTTGGTTGGTAATTTTATAAAACGCCCAAAAATTCGCTTTGCATGACAGACATCCACATCGACCGCATTGAAACGTTTTCGAATAATAGGTTCAAAAGTTATGCAGAGGTTTTTCATTAGGTGGAGCGAAAATTACATTAATTTCCCACACTCTGGTTCGGATTTGAATGAAAACAAACAAAATCTATTTTAACCAATAATTGACCTTCTATAGGAAATTTTATATGTCCTTCAACGTAACCAACATACTACATACGGCTAAGGGGAATCTAAAGGCAATTTAATTGAGCGTTGCTCAATTTAATCTGACGCCAAACTTATTGGTTTTAGAGCATGGCCTCTTCCAGCCTGCTGTCAAATAAACCATTGCTACAAAACCCAAAAAATATTTTATGGTTTTTCAACATGCTTCATTACACTTAACACGATGTGTCAAACACTGCATGTAATTGGGATTCTAACAGTGTCATGAATGACATCAAGCTTTTCTAATTGGAAAATATTTAAACACTTTGGCGGAACTATTGGATTTGGTTCTTATGTTTAAAATTCGTTTTAATATAAAATTAATTTCATTTCGTAGACTACGGCGTATACACAACATTCATCAAAGAGAAACACTATTTAAAGTGCATATAGAAAAATTCACATTAAATTTGTCATAACTTGCTTTCATGACATCAAAAATATAAATGGATTTCTCCTTGAAAATGAAGACCTTGTTGCGTATCCCATCGGCAGCCTTATATTTCTTAGCTTTTTGTCCACCTACTTCGTACTTTTCTGGTGACAACTTAAAATGCTTTTAATGGGTTTTCTTACACACTTCCTTAGTATACCAAGGATTTTCTCATAAATCCTTTTTATTTTGCTAAACACGAAAAAAATGAAATTTATTTATCAAGAACAACAACAAAAAATTAAGATGTAAAATCCTAATGGACTGGGCAGATGAAGTAAGCTGTCGTAAACTCAAGAGTATTTACTTGGCAACAAAAGGATATAAATATAAATTGTTTTCTTTTATTGTACTTCTTTTCAGGAGGAATTCTAGAGAGAACATTTGTTTTGAAAATAAAAGAAAATTATCGTTTCTTTCGTCTTCTCATTTACTATTTGATGGATTGGTAGAATGTCTGGAACAAAATGTCTCAGGAGTGTCGTGGTAACGAATTTTTGACGTTCTATATATTTATATATCCACTCCAAGTATTAATGAACATAGTAAATAGTAGTGAAGACTAAATAATAAGGACTAAAAAATAAGGGTTTGTTTATGGATTTTTATAGATTTATTAATCAATTTGAAATAATTTTACTATATGAAACATTTATAACTGAAAATAATCCGAATATCCTTGAACACAAATTTAGTAATTTTGAAGGCAAGTGGATACCAGCTATTAGAGTACAATCAAGAGAAAGAGCCAGTGGGGGTTGTTTTTTCGGATATAAGAAAGACATACAGTATATAAGTTGTGATTTTCGGGTTGTTGAAGGCGTTACGTATTTAAATCTGAATTTTAATGGAGAGGATTACCGATTACTGCCAGCGTACATCAACTGTAACCACTGGGACAATGATTTTGAGAAACTGGAGGGTTTTGTGTCTCAACAGCGATCATCGAATCTGATGGTAGTGGGCGATCTGAACGCAAGAATTGGTAATAAAGCTGGAAACGAAAACCGAATTAGAGGGATCGAACGGAAATCTAAAGATACAGTCTGTAACGCAAGAGGAATTAAATTATTGGATGTTTGTAACTCATATGGGCTTCGAATTATCAATGGAACAAGCGGGGACGATCAGGAAGGTGAATTTTCTTTTGTTGGTAATCAGGGCAGTTCTGTAATTGACTATGGTCTCATTGGTGGTAAATGGAACGACCAAATCAGCGAGTTCAAAGTTGAAAATGTACCTTTTTCAGACCACTTTCCCTTAGTCGTTACCTTTGGACTTGCGATGGTGACCGACGAAGCAAGACCTATGAGACTCCTACCAAAACTTAAGTGGAACCAAAACAATAGAGTTCAATACCAGTTACATCTGGACGCTTCTCTTCAACGATATCAGCAATGTAACTTGACTCAGTTAGAGGAGATCATGAAAGCATCTTATCCGGGCTCTTCGGGTAGCACAAGGAAGGCCCAAGATAGCTTTAAGGCGCCCTGGTTTGATTTGGAGTGTAGAAAGGCCAGAATGTTGTCATTTGGATGGTTAAGAGCTTATCGACGCTCAAGTGAGGAGCACTTTAAAAGACAGTATCTGCAAGCAAATAAGTATTATAAGGAATTGTGTTCCCGGAAAAAAAACTGTTATTTTGAGGCAGAAGCTAGACGGTTATCTAACTGTCTGAGCGCAAAAGAATTTTGGATTTTGATGAAAAATCTGAATGGTAATGTCTTTAAAATCCATCCCAAGCTGAGCCCCACTCTTTTGGCTGACCATTTTAAAAATTTATTAAACCCAGCTCAGGAAATTAACAACTTCCATTTCGCGCCTCCGGGTATTTACAATGAAGTATTGGATTCAGACATAACCAACGAAGAAGTATATTTAGCGATGAACAAAATGAAGGATGGAAAAGCGGCAGGCTCCAATGGGTTACCAGCAGAATTTTTTAAGTATGGAACCTTCGAGTTAATAAGCAGGCTTACTGTGTTGTACAACGAGGTGCTGGAAACAGGTTTGATTCCTCAAGAATTTAGCGAATCTATAATTTTTCCGATACACAAAAAAGGAAGCTGGACGGAGGCGGCTAACTATCGAGGAATATCCTTTCTTAATTCGTGCTATAAGATATTTACAGCTACTCTGAAAAGACGCCTCAATAAATGGATTGAAGAAAATAAGCTATTGAAGGAATATCAGGCAGAGAAAGAAGAAGTTATACGCGTTTTTCGTTGATTTTAAGGCCGCGTTTGATACAGTGAATAGGCAAGCACTTATCTACAAGCTCTATGGGATGGGAATGTCGATAAAGTTTGGAAGAGTCCTGCAAAACCTTTATATGGATACAAATGTATCAGTATGGAATGGTACAGAACTGTCGGAATGGTTTAGAACGGAATCAGGCGTCAGACAAGGTTGTACGATGAGCCCAAGTCTCTTTGCTCTCTTTATCGACGACATAGTCGATTGTTTACCTGCTGGCATTGAACACGCTGGACAAATAATAAAAGCACTGTTGTTCGCAGATGACATTGTGATTCTCGCGTCATCTCCTGAGTCGTTGCAACTTATGATCAACCGGCTTTTTGAGTATTGTAGAAGATGGAACTTGGTAGTTAACATGGAAAAGTCGAAGATCATGATTTTCAAGAACGGTGGAGGTAGGAATTGCGCAAATGAAAAATGGAACTTCAATGGTGAGAATATAGAGATAGTCAAAGAATTCAAATACCTTGGAGTTAATTTGACAAAGAACTTAAAAATGGAAACGCATCTGAGGGAGAAGCTTACAAGCGCAAAAGCTGCCATCAGCGCATCGTGGTGGAGGTGTTTTTCCAACAAAAGTATTTTACACAGCAGTAAGTACACTGTTTTTAAAGCAGTATCGGAATCAATTTTGTTCTATGCTGCTCAAGTTTGAGGAGCGAAGCAATATGATGAGGTTTAAAAACTGTTGCGCTTTTATGTAAAAAGAGTATTTCGATTGCCACCTAATACGCCGAACTACATGGTTATGTTGAAAACAGGACTGCAGCCGCTCTTTTTACGAACACTTCGAATACAGATTGATTATGTGCTGAAAGTCATGAAAATGGAAAACCACCGGTTACCGAAGATAGTGGCGCTTCAAACCATTCGAGAGAGGTCAGGCTGGTATGCGGAATGGATGAATCTTGCTACGGATTGTGAGTTCAACCTAAGCATAAATAACCTTGAGTACATTCACTGGGAGGAACCACTTTACCAGCTTATTGCAAAAGTAGATAATATGTTCAGGGAAAGATGCCTTAATGAAGCATCTGGATCGCTGCACAGAGTAGTGTACAGCCAACTCAATCATAATCTAGAGGCGAAGAATTATTTTCGGGATGTGTACAGCGTTGAAGAGATTTCGTTGATGTTGAAGCTGCGTGGTGAACTCATCCCTCTAAATTTCATACCACACAGAGACGATTTACCTATAATATGCTCCTTATATGTAATCTACAAGAGAGAGAAGATGTCTTTCATTTCATGGGTAAATGTCCAATTCTTAAGGTCATCAGAAGAAACGTTTTTGGAACTGGCTTTTTGACGAAAAATGAAATTGTATCATTGCTGAACGAAGTCGACGTTAAAAAATTGTATAAGTACTGTAAACTGGCGTTAAATTATAGGGAGAGAATTATCAATGAGAGTTTCTGAGGCTAATCAAAATTTTTTGCTAATTAAATTAACTTATTGTACTATGTTCCTTTTTTGTTTAATTAATTATTGTGACGGTAAATTTTATTTCCAATTAAGTTTTTGATTTATGTTTTGTCAACTAGGCAGACGGCAATTAAGCCATGCTTTTTGATTTTTGTAAACTTTTGTAAATTTTCATGGAAAAAATAATAAAAATCTTTATCTATCTATCTATCTATCTATCTATCTATCTGTTCAAGTAAGTTCAAGTAGTAGTGAAGACACAGTACACAAATAAATTCAAAACATACGAAAGAATTTACAGCCTAAAACATGCATGCCTTGAAGTAATAGTCGAAACAAGCAACAAAGAGCAAAACACCTGCACTAGTTTTGATACTCTAATCCGAATTTTTTAACACTTTCATACACTTTCAGCTTTTGCAAATCCTTGTGGGTATTGTATCAGTGTTCGGAGGTTGGTTTTAAACCACAAAAATGGATATTTACAATTTGCAAGGATTTTCTTCCGTTACGAGTTTAAAGGATAAATTTAAATTTAAGGTTATTTGTGTGTTTTCGCTTTTTGCGAGTTAAATAAATTGAAAAAGATAGTTAAATAGTTTGGTTTATGGGGTTAGCGTGCTACACGAAAGTGGAAAGTGAAAAAAAAAAATTGCAGAATGCTTAACAACAACTTGTGTCTCCTTATGTTCGGATTTTAAATTACAAAAAAAGTCGGTAAAGAATATCATCCATACGTTATTGTTTTGAACATGCATGAGCATCAAATTAAGTAGTTTATTAGACGTAAACAGCAGGTTAATGGACACCGTCTTGATGTTTGTTTCACATAACCTAAAATAATTCTCTATCTTTCAAACGACTTTCACCCCTTAAATGAACAGTTCCATAATCCCGTCCAATAATTATGTGAATGGACGTTACTTACAACTGAACAGTCCCTCTTCCACTTGCCAGATATTTGTTCTTTTTTGCAATTTCTTTTCATTGCCAAGGGGCACACTTAATGCTTTTGTGTCACATTTTTGTCTATATGTCTTTTTTTTCAAAAAAGTGTCTAGCAATCAGCACTCTGCAACTTGGTGTAATCATCTCATTTGACTTTGAGAAGACAAATCCCAAAGAGAAACCCCAAGCACAGCCACAAATGCTTTATCCTTTCACTTCAAAATAAATAAGTAGTTGACAATTATTACGAGTGCAGTATTCGACAGAACAGAACTGACAACCAATTTATCAAACCAACGAAGAAAGACTTCAACCATAAGGTTGAATGTTCGAATGTGTTTGCCTTTGTGACGGCTATCATCGCCACTATTTCAATGATTTGACGACGACAATGATGACGGTTAAATAATACCGAAAAAATAGACTCTCATACTCATATAGAAAAAGACATGTGAAATGGATATCCTGATTTTTCTAGCCAACAAACAAACAAAAAAGAAATAAACAAAAAAGCAAACAACAAGACTTTGCGGGTATATATCTTTGGTTATCCTTCGAATGCGACAAAAACCTTATAAGAATCCTTTAATGAAAATTTACTTTTGGTTCGTTTTGCGGTTATACTTTTTGGCATGTTTCTTGCTCATTGTTTCCTATTTTGTTTCTTTTTTGTCTTGTTATGGTTTTTTTTTTTGTTTTCATTTTCTTTTCTAGTTTTCAGAAGGCCATTTTGAATGGTGATAGTTTGTTGGTTGCGGCCGTTGCCGTTGCCGCCGCGATTCCGGATAATGATGAGGTAAAAATGGCACGTCTGTGGCGTCTTGTTGTCTGGTTAATGGAGTACGCTCTTGTTTTTCTGTTTGTTTCGTGCCAAAAGTATTTCGTGTCTTCAAGCATGGATATCCGCGAGTGAGAGTTGAAAAAAACTAGAATTCCGCTCGAACTAATAACTATAAAAGTGGTTTGTTAGAGAAATGAAGGATGATTTTTTTTTCGTTTTAGTGTGGTCCTTAAAATTGTTGCGAAAATGAAAAGTGATGTATACCTACTGATTTTAAATTATTATTTTGTGGTGGCATTGGCAATCTGAAATTTAAACTTTTTCTAATACTGAAACAGACAGTTGTTGTGAGAACATACCATAATTATGAAGTTGAGAAGTATAGTTCTTATTATAAGTTTAGTACATAAGTTTAGTACCTAAGAGAAATGTCATAGTTTTAAGTTATATTAAATTGTTGAATAAATCAGTCTTAAAACAACTCTCGTCTTCACACTACAATATGGTGTCAGAAGTAAAAAGTCATACTTAAAAAAAAAAAGACAAATTTAAATTAATGTGAAAAATTGCAAATATATAAAAAGTTTAAAAACAAAAATTTATGACTAAAGACAAAAGTTTAAATAACACGGAAACTACTGAAAATAAACATATAAAAGTTGAAATCATGTCCGAAAAAGAAGGGCATGTGGGAATAGTCCCAACGTTACCACCATTGGATTTTACAGGTGGTCATCAAAATTTATCCGATCTCTGGAAAAATTGGATCCTACAGTTTAAAATTTTTCTGAGAGCATCCAACATGGAAACAGAAAAAGATCCCCGAAAAGTGGCTATACTTTTGCATTATCTTGGATCAGACTCGCTGCCTATCTTCAGCTCGTTTGGACTTGATATGGACACAGTAAGTTTGCAAAACGTGATCGCAATGTTGAAAAGCCTTTTCCAATTATTTCTAAAGTTGACTTAGATTTTTTTGAAAGGTTAAACATCGTTAAACAATTGATGGCGTTGGAAAGAGCGAAAATAAAAGCCATATTGTATGTTAGAAAATTGTATTTACCCCTAGATGTCGCTAAGATCAGTGGCGAAAAATTGGTTACTTGGAATTTAAATAATATCCAGTCAACCGATTGGCTTTCCAAGGAAATCGAAGTTCCGTGTAAGAGCATACTGAAATCCAAACGTAAAATTTCAAACTTCAAGCTTTTACCACGATGTCTGGTTTCTGTGTAAAATAAAAAAAAATAAAAAAAAGTTTTTTCGTAGGTTATTCTGTAGACTTCCAAAATACATTTTTGTGGAAGTTCTACGACGTCAATATTTCGCTATTGATTGCAGAACCATCTTTTGATGATCCGCCCTGTTTTATTTTCTTGACCTAATATGGATCGTTGTTATAATAAAACGTGGTTATTATAAAACAAATATAAAAAATAAGTATGTATACGCCACAGTAACCAAGGTAAATTCACACTTGCTGGGAAATAACTTACTCGTTAATGCCAGCTTAATAAAACGCGGCGAAAACAGAGTTAGTTTCGCTGTTTCCCCAATAGATGGTGCTGTTTAAGGAGTAGAATGACTTTTTTGAAGTCTCAATCTCAATGCAAATATTACCAGTTCTACAAAATAGACAAAACAAGGATACATCATTATGTATCTGTAATCTGTGTTACTGAAAAAAAAAAATTTGAGAGAGATAGAAAACACTATAACACATGATACAAATTTCATCCCCCTTAACCTCAATCAATGCATGTTAAAAATTTGTAAACACCTTGTAAAAGTAAATTATTTTTGAAGTTAAACAGACATATTATTTCATTTAGTTCTAATTACTCTACTGTGCGTGTGATTCTTTAAAAACCCAAAGTAAGACTTCACAAAGTTTCAGAAAAGTAAAAAATAATTTTGTTAATTATTTTTCGCCTCCATTGGAAAAATATGGATTTCAATACAAAAACTTTCTCTAGCCAGAACTCCATAAACTTTCTAAACTCACTTCAAATAAATGTGAGCAGTCGAGTTTTTACCGATGGACAAATTTGCTACGAACAGAAAAAAAACGTAAAATTCCCTGAGCAAAATAATAAAGAACAATAAAAGTAAGTCCTCCAAAATCAAAAAAAAAAAACGAAAAACAAACAACAATTAAAAATGATATCTACATACATCGAGTCAGTGAAAAATTGTATTGTTTTATTATCCTCTGGCAGATTGAATTTACCATTGTTTTGTTTGTTTTTGTCTCTTCTGTTTTGTAAAGTTGATGTTCTGATGTTGTCTCAGTGTCTGAGCAATGCACAAAGCTCCGAATGATCTGAACGCAGTTGTGTGATTATATCTAGTGTATCATAAATTTCCAAGTCCACTGTTTTGTTTTTAATCTGCTCAACGAGTTATTAGCCTTCTGTGGAATATTAAACCTCAACTCGCCATTGTTATCTAGTGTTGCAGTCTTCTAGGACTTGGTTGCAACACTTTAGGGTGATGTTTTGTTGTCTAGATATTCTTTCTTGTTTCGTTCAAAGTTTAAAAGCTTACTTCTACCTTGCAAACGAAAAACAGAGCTAAACTAGTTCTGTTGTAGGAGAGCTGTAACTTTAAGATATAATGGGCGGATTGATCTAAATAGATTTATGACCTGTCAAAGAATTGACTTTGTGTGGTTTGTAGAATTCTATCCTAATCGACAACGACGACGACGATGAATACGACAAAGGGCCAACAACTAACTGGCTTACTGCTAGATATGGGTTTCCTTGTGTTTTTGTTTTGTTTTTTGTAAGTCATCCCTGTCCCTGCCTAGGACATAATCAATCTTGTGGTTTAAATGATTTAGTTCTCTGAATCCGAATGGATTTAGTTTTTCTTCCTTCACAAAACAATCTCATTAATGTGATTATGACAGCGGGATTGGCCACGACGGAGTAAGCAAAAATATTGTTCCATCCTTTTAACGACCATAGACACTGGTTTCCTTTCATGTCAGAAGGCAACACCGACAAGTGAGATTCTCATAAATATTTATCATCTCTTTCTGAATTAACTCGATGGCAGCAGACTATATAACCTTAGTCATGAATGTGAGTGAAATTTAAATTCAGCAAACCAAAATAAAAATTTATGCAAACGTAACAGCTCTGTTGATACGAAAAAAGAAAAAAATCAAAGTTTGCCAATAGGTTCAACGTGAAAAGGTGATTTTTGCTCGTTGAACCAGAAGACAATAACGATGGAAAGTCTATAAGAATATCACATGGCAACGCGTAAAACACTAACCAAGCAAAACTATCAATGCTAAGTAAGCATTTCAATGGCCTTTTTTATGCAGTCGACTAGATGTCAGTGTGAAGTTGAAGTTATAAATAAAAATCGTCCTCATAATAACCGTTTTCTATTTTTATGAAGCTTTGGAATGTCAGGTTTTGTGTATTTTTTTAGGCAAAATAATATTTCTAAATTTATGGAGCGTTTAGAGATTCGTTCGAACATTGAACAATCGCATAATCGTTGCCGAGCATGCTTCGAGCAGTTTTTTCTATTTTTTTGAGTGTCCAAATCCAATTCATGGTCTCAAAAATGCGTGAAATATGAGATAGTTTTACATAGGTACTCATTAATTAATATTTATTTTATAATATTTTTACTTTACATCCTTTGTGTATTGATTAAACGTTAACCAAAGATTGACTTAATTAATAAATTTTGTTCATAATCAATGTCAATTTTGAAATTACTCTTGTTGACTGTCGTCGCATAGATGTTTAGTCAAATTAATAAACACAGAATAGCGAAACCTTATTCTGTAGGCTAAGTGGATGATGCTATTTAGATAATTTAATTTCTCTTAATTGACGTTTACTTACTTATTGCACCGTGCAGGGTATTTCAGCGACGGACTAAACAAAAATGGAATTACTTCTGTCGATTCAATAGATGGCGCCACAACTAATTGCCATATACATAGGAAACACAGCAAGAAATCGGGTTGAAGTATCAACAACAACAAAATTCAAAGAGTGTCACTCTACTTTTCCGTTATTATGAGAAATTTTAACACATAGAGTAACACTTGTTCTATGGGTAAGTTAACCTGTGAAATAGGTGTATCCCTTCTGAGAGTTCATTTAGACAACCAATATTATTTATCATCAGCTGTAGACTTTGGCGTGTATACAACCAGCACAAAGTCGTTTGCAAAAAGAGATTTACTTTAATGTCTCTCTGAACTTGTTCTCCAGCTACAGAATTAAACCTCTTGGAGGTATATATTGTAGCAGTAAGCACATATTTATGTTAAGGTATTGCATGCTACCGTATTGCTATAATGATTATCGTTACTCTTCCCCTTAAGACATTATTGTACACATATTGAGTCAAACCTAACTGAACGCTTTTATATTCAAACAACCGATAGTCATCTACACATGTATTAGTTATTGTTACTCTTCCCGTAAGACATTGTTATACACATATTGAGTCAAACCCAAACCGAATACTTTTATATTTAAAACAACCGATAGCCATCTACACATGCATCAGTTTCTTTTATTCCGCTTTGTATCTCTTGCCATTTTGTATGTATTAGTGTGTTACTAGTTTTAAGAACGAAAATAAGAAAGAAAGAGATTGATTCTATACGCATCATCCGAACGAAGTGGACGTGTTGTGAAAACGGCTTAATAAAAATCTTTAAATAAAATAAACGTGTTTTGGTTATTTTCTTGATTGTTCCAATTAACATTTAAATTCCCTGCTACAAATATCAGAAGTGGGATCCAAGATCCAATAAAATTTAAAAAAAAAAAACGAAACACAAAAAACAGATTGTTAAATTTTTTTTTTCTCTATCTCTGCCTCTGCTGTGAAAGTTCTAGAATTCATTCTCGCCTAATAACGCGTCGCACATTTTCTTGTCAAGTAACGCGTCGTATATTTTTTTTCTCTCTTTCCCCTTGCTGTGAAATTTTTTTTTCGGTGGTTGTTTTCTGTTTGCACACTTTTCGCTTTTCGGTAAAATGGAAGATATAGTCCATGCATCAGACTACACAGCTACCCAGCTGCGCGAATGGCTACAACGGTTAGGAAAACAGAGCAGTGGAAAGAAGGCGACGTTGGCTGTTCGTCTCAGCGAAATCCCATTGCAACAACGTGGAGAAGCGCCGAAGAAAAATGCTCCCGAGAAGGAATCACATGATGACGACGATGACGACGACGGCGACGAGGAGGAACGTGTTCCTAACGAAAACGAAATACATGGAGAAACTGAGCATACGTTAACGGATCGTCAAAAACAGATTGACCACGAGTTACTACAACGAGAGGTGGCTATTTTGAAAAGAGAAAGAGATGTATCAAGAAGGGAAAACGAGCTGTTGAGAAAGATGATGAGCTTGACAACGGGAGTGGCAACGGAGATGACTACAGCTAGAGTGGAAACGGGAGAGACAACGGATGGTGCTATAGAACTGACAACAGGAGCGACAACAGCAACAGCATCAGGATCGACAGCAGCGATGGAAACGGGACCGATGACAAGAGCAACAACAGAAACAACGACAGAAATGACAACAAGCAACATTCAACCATACACTGCATACAAAGACCTCGTCCCAGACTACAACGGTGGTGCTAATATTGACGTTTGGTTGACACAGTTAAAAAATGTGCAACAAATGTACAATGTAGGCGAAGACATGCTGCGCACACTTTTCGTGTCGAAGCTAAAAGGGAAAGCGGAGGAGTGGTTGCACGCACAGCCGAATTTCTTGTGCGAGAGTGTCGAGACCCTTTCCCAGTCGTTGAGGGAAATTTTCGGGGTGAAAGAAAATAGAATGGTGACAAGAAAAAGGTTTGAAGCAAGAAAATGGGCGTTGTCGGAGACGTTTGGAGAGTACTATAGCGACAAGTTGAGACTGGCTGCGGGTCTGGAGATGGAAGAAGAAGAGCTGGTAGAGTACATTATTGATGGTTTCACCGATGAAGACATGAGGCTATACGCATACGTCGGCGCATTTACTACCAAAGCGGCCTTGTACAAAGCCTACAATAAAGTACTACAACGACCGAAACGGAACGAGACGGGATCGGCAACTGAAGCGACAACAGGATCGGCAAGAAGAACGTCGAGAGTAACAACAGGATCGAGTAAGATGACAATGAGATGCTATAACTGTAATTCGATGGGACATATAGTAGCAGCCTGTCTAGAACGGAAATCACTTGTCCATCAGCTCACAGACAAGACAGAAGATGATGATTATGTAAGAAGATTATGTTTTTTTTCAAAAAATAGTGAAAAATTTTCTCTAGATTGCCTCATAGATTCCGGTAGTCCTGTCAGCCTTATTAGAAAGTCAATAACACCACAACACATTAAACTGATCGAACTTAAAAGTATAAAAGAACAAAATTATTTTGGAATTAATAAAAGTAAACTGAAAATTTATGGAATGTTGTCTGGTGTAGTTATTTATAAAGATATTGAGATAATTATAGATTTGTTAGTGGTAGATGACGGCACGACTGGATATGAGGTAATCTTGGGACGAGATTTTTTAAATAATGGAAGGTTCAAATTTTTTTCTGAATTAGAAGATCGCAAAAATGAAAGTATGTTAGTTGACAACAGATCGAATTTTGAAAAAGAATTAATGTCTATTAATGTTGAAGAAACTGATAACGAAAATTTAAATTTAGAAGTTGATGAGCTAAACGATTATCGGTATAAAAAGCAATTAAACGAGTTGTATTTAAATAGTTACATGTATGCCGAACGCCCCGCCGAACCTTTGGTAAAAACCAAAATGAAATTATCATTAAATGATGTGAAACCTTTTCATTGTCGTCCAAGAAGGTTATCTTATGCTGAGAAAGGAGAACTCAGTTCGTTGCTAGATGAATATTTGGACAAAGGCTATATTAGGGAAAGCGAGTCCGAGTACGTTTCACCTATAGTCTTGGTGAAAAAGAAAACTGGAGAGCTTAGAATGTGTGTAGATTTTAGAACTTTAAATAAGGTAACGTCAAAAGATAGCTACCCCATACCGATAATTGACGATTTGTTAGACAGAATGGCGGGTAAAACTATTTTTTCAAAGTTGGATTTGAAGAACGGCTTCTTCCATGTATACATGCACGAAGATTCGGTTAAGTTTACTTCGTTTATTACACCGTTAGGCCAATACGAATTTTTGAGAATGCTTTTTGGACTCAAAAACGCGCCGTCAACGTTTCAAAGACATATAAACAAAATATTTGCAGACATGATAAGAAACGATAAGGTGATAGTCTATTTGGACGATTTGATGATAGCTACGAATTCCTATGACGAACATTTTTTGATTCTTGAGGAAGTCTTTAAGAGAATGGTAGAAAATAGACTGGAGCTTAGAATAGACAAATGTAAATTTCTTCAAAGTAAGATTAAATATTTGGGTTTTACAATTACTGGTGAAGGTATTCAAGCTGATGATAGGGGTATCGAAGCGATACAAAATTTTCCGATTCCACAAAATGCTCACACGGTACAGAGTTTCTTAGGCTTATGCTCATACTTCCGTAGGTTCGTTAAGGATTTTTCGACTATTGCAAAACCCTTATACGATTTGATTAGAAAAGATAGAAAATTTAATTTCGGTCCAGAGCAATTAGAAGCTTTTGAGCTACTAAAAACTAAATTGATAGAAATGCCAGTACTGGCAATTTATAACCCAAAAGATGAGACAGAGTTGCATTGCGACGCCAGTGCCCTAGGGTTTGGAGCAATTCTATTACAGAGAAAAGAAGACAAAAAGTTGCATCCAGTCTTCTATTATTCCAAAAGAACGACAGACGCTGAATCAAAATTTCATAGCTTTGAGTTGGAGACGCTCGCAATTATAAATGCCCTAAGTAGGTTTAGAATTTATCTTCAAGGCAAAAAATTTAAAATAGTTACAGACTGCAATTCTCTAACCCTTACTTTAAACAAGAAAGAACTCAACCCAAGAATTGCTCGTTGGGCATTGGAATTACAAAATTACGATTATACGTTAGAGCACAGGGCGGGCACTCGCATGCATCATGTTGATGCATTAAGTAGGACGACGAATATTTTAACGTTGGAAACTAATACTTTTGAAGAAAATTTAATTATATGCCAAGGGAAAGATGAAAAAATAGTTAAGTTGAAAAAAATGTTAGAAAATGCAGAACATGGGTTATATGAAATGAGAAACGGAGTGATATATAAAAAGAAAAAATGATGGTAATGTAGTATTTCTAGTGCCAGAACAAATGGAAGATCACGTGATGTATAGATACCATGATGAAGTCGGTCATGTAGGAACAGACAAAGTAATTGAGTTAATATCAAAAAGTTATTGGTTCCCTAAAATGAGAGAAAAGATAGGTACGCATATACAAAACTGTCTTAAGTGTATTTCTTTTTCCGCTAAACAAGGTCGAGAAGAAGGCTTTCTCCATATTATACCGAAAGGAAAAGTTCCGTTCGAAGTAATACACATAGATCACTATGGACCGGTGGATAATTCGAGACAGGTAAAGAAATATATACTGGTAGTGATAGATGCTTTTACAAAGTTCGTGAGACTGTACCCTACTAAGACAACAAACACTAAAGAAGTAATGCAAGCATTGGTTGATTACTTTAGGGCATATAGTAAGCCAAAATGCGTAGTGTCAGACAGAGGAAGTTGCTTCACAGCAAATGAATTTAAAGAGTTTCTATCTGAAAGGGATATTCAGCATGTGAAAATTGCAACAGGATCGCCTCAAGCAAACGGACAGGTAGAGAGAGTCAATAGGAGTTTAGGGCCAATGATAGCAAAACTTGTCAAACCAGAAGAGGGTATACACTGGGATCACATATTGGAAAAGGTAGAGTATTCACTAAATAATACAGTAAATCGAACGATAAAAGAACATCCGAGCGTGATGTTGTTTGGGGTAAGTCAGAAAGGTAAGCCAATAGACAGAATCGTTGAAAGTTTAAGCGAAGTTGAAAACGGGATAGGAAAACGGGATTTAACCGAGATAAGACAGAAAGCGGTGATAGAACAAGAAAAGTCTCAGACTTACAACAAAAATTACGTGGACAAGAAAAGGTGTAATCCTACATCCTACGAAACAGGAGACTATGTAATGATAAAAAATTTTGACTCACATCCCGGCGCATACGGTCCTCTAAATTTCGGGATCAACTTCTTAATCCCGAAATTTAGAGGACCGTATCGGGTTGCTAAAGTCCTACGAAATGACAGATATCTGCTCGAAGATGTAGACAATTTTCAACAGTCACGGTTACCATATCAAGGGGTGTGGGCGGTCGGCAATATGAAACCTTGGTTAAGTGAAAAATGTAAAACAAAGTAGAGATCAGGTGATCTCAAAGGTCAGGATGGCCGAATTGTAGTAGTAAGCACATATTTATGTTAAGGTATTGCATGCTACCGTATTGCTATAATGATTATCGTTACTCTTCCCCTTAAGACATTATTGTACACATATTGAGTCAAACCTAACTGAACGCTTTTATATTCAAACAACCGATAGTCATCTACACATGTATTACTTATTGTTACTCTTCCCGTAAGACATTGTTATACACATATTGAGTCAAACCCAAACCGAATACTTTTATATTTAAAACAACCGATAGCCATCTACACATGCATCAGTTTCTTTTATTCCGCTTTGTATCTCTTGCCATTTTGTATGTATTAGTGTGTAACTAGTTTTAAGAACGAAAATAAGAAAGAAAGAGATTGATTCTATACGCATCATCCGAACGAAGTGGACGTGTTGTGAAAACGGCTTAATAAAAATCTTTAAATAAAATAAACGTGTTTTGGTTATTTTCTTGATTGTTCCAATTAACATTTAAATTCCCTGCTACAATATGTTATAGAGATATCATTGATTCACAAAGTTAGATTGTACACCTCACAGTAGTAAGGATTCGTATCTCTTTTATGTTCTTATGTCGTCAGTGCTCTTGTGAAATAACCAGTTTCATTCTTCATACAAAATTCACCCGTGATACTCGTGCTTCTCGATGCTTATCATAATCAGTTAACCCTAGAGCACAACTTCAATCTTACTGTTTTGTAAAGAGATTCGTTTTTTAACCGTACTACGCGAATGTAGAACACTTTTTCACACTCTGTATTCGCCAGTCATTGCAACTCATAATTTCAGGGCCCATGCAAACTGAAAGCTTGTTATATTATCCCTATTTTTTTCCGTTTTTCAAGCGTTTTTTTTTCACTTAAACAAGCAGATCAACAAAATAAAAGTAACATAACAACTAAAAATACATAACACAAACAAAACACTTAAGCGCGTGGAACACTGGCTTTTAATAACGATTTTAAATGATTTTTACTTAAGTTAAAATCAAATAAGTTTGAGTTGCAGTTAGAAAGTCTGCTCATTCGTGTCAAGGGCTCATGCATACCGTAATTTGTCCGATGCCTAGGTTCTTTAATCATGTCCCTACCACGAAAGTTGTAACCTCCTCCTCTATGGTTAAATGAAATAAGGCCTAACAAGTCCGGAGCGTCAGTTATACCCATAATTATCTGATGGAAAAATACAATGTCATTGTTGGTTCTTCTTTGTGACAATGTTTCCATCTGGAGAGTTGACAAACGATATTCATAAGGAGGAATGTGTAAAGAATCGCTCGAATCCGTTCAACGGACTTTTACTAGGTTTGCCATCAAAGGTATTCAATGCCTTTGATGGCAAACCTAGTAAAAGTCCGTTGAACGGATTCTAACCTCTCAATATGAGTATCATAAAAAGGTGTCCAAACCTGAGAAGCATATTCAAGATGAGGACGAACAAAACAGTTATATAGAGAACGAGTGACAGCCGGATCACGGAATTCCTTTGACCAACGCTTTATAAATCCTAACATTGAATTGGCTTTATTAACAATGCTATTAATATGCTCAGAAAAGTCTAAACTAGATGTGAATAAAACACCGAGATCTTTTACAGTGACAGGACGAGTCAAAATGTGCTGTGAGATTGTGTAGTCATAAGAATTCGGTACTCGCTTCCTAGAAAAAGTCATTGTTTGGCATTTAATGGGATTCAATTTTAAACTATTTTTCTCACACCACAGAGAAAACCTGTCAAGGTCATTTTGCAAAAGAATTCTATCATTCGCAGAAGATATGTTTTTGAACAACTTCATATCATCTTCAAAGATAAGAATATCGCTATTCTGAACACACAGCGGAGCATCGTTAATAGCCAATATAAAAAGTAGGGGTCCTAAGTGACTGCCTTGAGGGACGCCGGATTTAGCAATAAATGATTTAGAGACATGATGTCTGAATTTTACCTGATAGGACCTGTCTTCAAGATATTATGTAGATATCCATTTTATGAAAAAAGGGGGAAACCCATATGCGTTCAACTTGAACGTTATAATTGCGTGGGATAACTGGTCGAAAGCTTTCGAGAAGTCAGTATAGACACAATCTATTTCCTGACCACACTCCATATAGTTCAAGCATTTGTTCACAAAGACAAGAAGGTTTGTGACTGTAGAACGTTTCTGCATGAATCCGTGTTGTTGGCTACAGATAATATTTTTACAATTAAATGCTAACGTATCACATACAACTTGTTCAAACAGCTTAGACAGTTTGGATATAGGTCTATAATTTGTAATATTAGTTTTATCTCCCTTCTTAAATACTGGAGTTAAAAATGCATTCTTCCAAATTGAAGGAAATATTCCTGTTTTCAGGGACAACTCAAATATATTTCTTAAAGGAAGAGCTAAAACAGATTTGCATTTTTTTAAAACAATAGGTGGAATGCCATCTGGACCACATGAATAATCATCTTTAAGAAGTGAAAGAAATTCAAATATTCTATTACTCTCTATTGAAATGCTACTAAACAAAACTTGAGGACAGTTATTTAAATATTGAAAGTAGAGTTTGTCAACTGCATTTGGAGAATCAGCAAAAGATTTACTGAAATAATCTGCAAAACCTTCGCAGATTTCAGGGCTTGTGGTAAGGGTAACATTATTATGAATAAAATTAACTGGATAACCATCACATTTCTTTTTCGAATTAACGTATTTCCAGAAAATTTTGGGTCAGATTTCAGAGAGCTTCCTACAGTGAGCATGTATTCGCTATAAAGTTCGTAAGAAATTTTCTTGAACTCTTCAAAAAGAGAAATGTATACCACTTGGTCTTCCAAGGTCATGGATTTGATATACTTTTTCCAAGCCTTATTTCTTTTATTGCGAAGAGCTTTAAGCTCTTTCGAGTACCAAGGATGGCATGAACCATTAGATTGTATGGATCTTTTTATGGGAACAGTTTGATATATGCATTTCATTAAGATACCATAAAACCTTTCAACAACTGCTTCAGTATCAGATAGTACCGGTACTTGTTCAATACCGGAATTACTCAAAAGTTCAGAAAGCTGTTGAAAATTACTATGGGCTAGTAAGTGATCGCTCAAGTCAAGAAAAATGTCAAGGGGAGGGTGAAATTTATCTATGTTAGATATAGCAGAGGAAGATTCTACCACTACTGTATTAACAGGGTCAGATGTAAAAACTAAGTCAAGCACTCGATTCATATGATTTTTAATACAGCTAACTTGCTGTAAATCAGCTGAAATAATATTATCCAGTGATTGAAGTTCCAGTTGTGGTGAGCAAGTGGAAGCTTCGAAATAGGATTCGTCGTCAGAATTAACCCAATCGATGTTAGGAAGGTTGAAATCGCCTAAAAGGAGGACACAACTATCAATGCTGGCGATACCAAGAATAAAGTCCAGTGCCTCGGAAAGTTCCATGAACACGGCTATTGGACTTTTAGGTGGAATGTAAGCATTTAATACAAAGATAGATTTCTCTTGTAAGATTATTTTTATGCATAAGAGCTCAATTGATATGTTGAAAGGGAAAACAACTTGAACTGCAAAGAAATTACTTCTAACGGCAATAAGGACTCCCCCACCAACTGAATTCCCTACATCCACATGACGGTCTCTTCGGAAAACTACGAACTCTTGAACTCTTTCTGGATAGATATTCGGGATAATTCGGTAATATTTAGAACGAAATACCCCTCTGACGACCTAAACTCGTAACTTATCTCTCTATTGAGCAACAACTTTCAAACTTTATCAGCGGGTGGAAAAGATTTTGATGGATTGAAAACCTCGTTTTTTACATTTTAGTTTATTAGATTAGTTTTAAGAACAATCAGAGACTTGATCAAATTGAGTTGGGCCAACTGAGTTGCAACTCTGCTTACATAAGAACCTACTCGAGTTAAATCGGCTTACAAAATTTACGTTTCGGCACTTGCGGTGGCATGGCACTGTGGCTGGGGTGGTGTGGCGGCCGACGGCACGGCGCGGCGGCGGCGGCGGCGTCGGCGTGGACGCATTGATAACTTAGCATATAGCATACCTTTCAAAGGTACAGGTCACATCATTGCGTTTTCGAAGCATTAAATTCAACGTAGTTTTTATTTCCCCGTTAAACAATGCTGATTAGGTCAGAGTTGAATGAGTTTATCATAATCAGCCGTTACAGTTCCAGATCCGAAGAAGAGTTAGGGTAGCTATTTTCACCAGCGAAATATCAGCCCTTCCATATAAATGGAAAGAAATAACTTAAGTGCGATTGGTCGATAACTGAAGGAAGAAAATGATTCACCTGTTTTCCAGCTTCTCCGAACAAGCCCAAAAGAATAGGATAGATGGAAAAACTTACGCAGAGTCGTTGTCATTGTTGAAGTTTTTTTTGGCCGATTGAGTAAAAGTTGCAGTGTGCTTGAGTACCTTGAGTACCTATCAGTTCAAGAAAATGATGTCACTAAGAGTAGCCCCTAATATCCTCTCAAAGATCCTCCACAAACTTTATATTCTTAACAGACTATTATTTGTAATTAAAATACCCTTATTGAGAATACAACTTTTAAAAAATGCAAACATTATTCGAATTCACTGTTCTTAAACTGGAACCAACATTCTTTGCCTGTAGAAAATGTTTTTTAATTTAAATTTGAATTTACAATGGAATCTCCTTACTTGCATTATCAATTGATTTATTTATGCAGATGCAATTCTTTGAGAGAGTAAGCAACATACAGCTTGACTTTTGGATGAATTCCAAACAAATATAAGTTAAGTGCAGTAAGGATGAACAATTCCTGCAAAATCTTTTTACCCAAGTCCTTTTGTTTTGGAAACATTCCATCTTATTTGAAAAGAACTGCTTATATTAACTATATGCTCTTGTGCGTTATCCTGCAGTTGTGCATAAATAATTTGAACTTAAATAAATTACAATTTCCAATAAGTGACATCCTGCTCCGTGAAATGAGGCTTAGTCTTGTTCTATTTTCAATGGCTGGCAAAAAAGTAATACACACTGTTTTCAATCAAGTGAAAACGCAAAACAGTTGAGGTACTAATTTTCCCGACGCTGACTGTAGCATAAACATCCACACCCAATATAAATTATTGCTTTACAATTCTCAGATATTCTGCCAAAAAATATCTGGCGACGACATGCCATTTACTTGAATCACAACGAATAAAATTCACTTCACTCTTTCGCAATTCACTGAACTCTTTTTGCAGCCACTTTAATGGCATGCAAAAGTCATTCCTTTCCTATAAAACCTAAATCCTTGAAGAAAAGATGACAAAAAAAAATTGATGGTAAATCATGGCACCTATTCCATTTTGGAATTAACATGACATTCGACTAATTGAAACTAGCACGGAATCCTCGATTCTATTTTCATTTTCCAACAGAGTCCTTCATGCCAATTTATCAAATACTTCACTTGATATCCTTGTGAATTTATGTTTTTTTCTTTGCGACTTCTTCCCATTGCGTGTACCTACTTTAAATGATGAAAATGACTTGAAAAGAACTGATGACGAGCTGCAACCCGATTACAGAATCTTAAACGATACACGTGCATTTTTTTATGAATGTTAATTTATTCGACGGAATTTCATTTCAAAACTGAATAGATATCAATTACAATTTCTTGAGAATGGCAATGGAGTCGGAAAAACTGTTCAATTCGCAGGAGTCTCGTGAGAAAATGCGTGCTAGGGTAATAAAGAGGAGTGTTTCTCAGAGACTTTATAAAGAAATAATTTGATAACATTTTTGGTCTTTGTATGTTTTCATGAAATTTGCAAGTTCCTGGGGAAATATAAACATTGAACCCAAAAAAAAACGGTTCGACTGATACTGCAAGTCGGTTCAGTCTAAACTAAACATTATAGGAACCATCCAGTTGAAAGTATTTCTTTCTCCTCCCAGCTGAGCTGGGACATTTTGAAATGTAAGTAGTTCCAGCACTTGCATGAACATACGACATGAAAGTCAACCTTATTTAGAACCGTGATGCACTGCATTAAAAACGAAATTAATTTTGCCGCCGGCCGCCCGCGAAAACACGTTGGATTATAATTTACGGTTGCGAAGGCAAAAAACGGCAACTGGTTCTTCCGGTAACAGTTCTCTTTTTCTTATTATTTTACTTTTTTGCTGTTGTGAAAATGCAAATTTCACACCAGATACCAAAACAATACCGCACCCACATGCTGCATAACCTCAAATTAATTTAATAAAAGCTTCTAGAGTATCCGGAGGTTCACAACTCACCCACAAGGGATGAGCTTACCTCAGTCATTTCTAGTTTTTTGTGCTATTTAACTGCATTGAGCATTACATTGCATATATGCGGAGTCGATAAGCGTGAAAAATGAGAATGGTTGGAGGGTATTTGCTTGGTGTGGTTGAGTTTGGTGTCAGGTCGAAATGGAACTTGAACATAAAGTTTAGATTGGTATCCTGTTGTCTTCGGGCGCTGAATACGGTGTGAAAGGAGTTTTACACGAAATTTCGGAATCACGGTTCCATGGAGATTTTTTGGAGCAGAAAAAAAATATCATGAATGTCTATGCAGTTTGGCGTTACTCTAGAAAATATTTTATTATAGTTTAAGCGACAGCACTCAAGGCTTTAAGTGCAAATTAAATAGTTTTGGGAATTGTTTGTTTATTTTTTGGCGTTGCTTTTTTTTCTTTTTTTTAAACTCTCTTGCGGAGACTTGTGGTTTCACTGTTGTTAAGTGAAAATATTTTAACAGATTTTTAACTCACTTGAGTTGTTGATGAGTTGCCTAAATGTTAAGCTGGATTGGCATATAAGTATTAAAATGCTGTGTTATGACTATGAGTTTTCCACAATAATGAACGGAAATCTTAGCTTTTACTCATTTGTTCAAGAGTTGAACCGCGTTCAAATTATCGTGGAATCACTTCTTTGGAAAATAACAAAATGTTGGCATTTGCTGTTGAAATTGAAAATTTCAAGTTGTCTTGACAGTGTACTTGTGGTTTCAGTTTTTTTTTATGCACTTGAACAGGAAAAATCAAAACATCCATGGCAAGTTATCTAGGCATGAAGATTCAAATAGGTCAATCTACACAGGTGAATTGAAATCACAAAAGTATGCTTATGCCTAATCAAATCCAATTAAAATTGTCAAGTAACGGATATTTCACATTTGAAGCTCACTCGAAAAAAAAAATTGTGAATGCAGCCGTTTTGATGTTAAAAGTCATTAGTTTCCTCTCTGATGAATTTAGTTACAAGTTCATTGAATCGACAAGTTTATAGCAAACAAACAGGTATTCGTCCTTTAACCATAAAATAAAACAATCAGTCGTTTTTACAAAAAAAAAAAAAAAAAATAAACAAATGGTAACGTGTCTGCATGCACGTTTGTATATGCTATATGCACTTTTTTGACACAAATTTTGCATACAAATTATTTTAGCTTTTCCCAATTCCCATGTTCCTAACAAAAACCATGTCTCATTGTCGGATAAGCATTCCCAGAAGGATGGAGATGAAAATGGTTTTCTGTTTTGTTTTGTTAGTTTTTTAGCATGTGCAATGAGCATTGAGGTTTATGATTCGAACGTTTTCAATTTTTTTGACATAAAAATAAAAAATGCAATGAAATCGTAATCCCTTATCAAACGCGTCCTGTGGGATTTCTATGTGTCTGCAACAGGATTTTGGCTATGTTGATAGACAACGTTTTTATGTTTGTAATCCGATAAGTGTTAGATCCAAAAAAACAAATAGAAAAATGAGAGGAGTTGGTTTTTCCCAATCTTAGCTTATGCATGCTGATAAAATTTGAATTCATGGAGCGCGTTGTAAAACATGCAAATAGTTGATACGAATAAACGGAATAATAAACATTGCATGCTTGAAACCCTATCAATTTTGCTTGTTAATGTTAATTTGTTGCTAGCAATAAGTTGTTTTTTGATATTTTATTTTAGACTAGCCGACCCCGCGAACTTCGTCTCGCCATCCATCAGAGCAACTCCAGAATAATCATTATGATTAACACAGGCATTGTTAAAATGCAATGTGATTTACTTGAATCCAATTGAAATAGAGAGTTACATATCTGAATTTTTCCAAGATTTGCAACTACCTAACATTCTACTTTCATAAAAGCATGAAGTAAAATGCAAATTTCTTTGAAAAATTCAAAAAATCATCTGTTTGGCTATTTCACAAAAACCAGAATTCAAAACAGCTTACGGTTGTCCCCCTTATTTGCTGACTTTTCCATAAGATTGTCCCAAAATATTTATTTTTTACTGAGGCTATATTATCTACAATGATAATTTTATAAAAATGCATTGAGGATTGAGCAGATTTAGAGTCCAAACCGGATATACACACAAACCAATGCACCTTAAGTTCAATGAAAAACATGATTTAAGGTCTTGAAATTCTTCGTGCTCTCGCAGAGTTTTCCGACTTCCATTTTTCTGTATGAGATTCATTGGACTTTTTATTTTCCACTCGAAAACTCATTTTGAAATTTTCCAGTTTTACATTTGAATACCAATGCACCTGCAATAATTTGCAATTTTCCCTTTGAAAAGCAATGAGTTTTCCCAGTTTTTCATCGGAACTTTCTATTTTTCACTCGAAAACTCATTTTTAAATTTTCCAGTTTTCCATTTAAAACCAATGAGTTCATCAGAACTTTCTATTTTCCATTGGAAAACACATTTTGAATATTTCCACTTTTCCATTTGAAAACCAATAATATGCAATTTTCCCAATGAGTTTTCCGAGTTTTTCATCAAGAACTTTCTGTTTTTCCATTCGAAAACCCATTTTGAAACAAAAAATTCCAAGCAAAAAAATCAAATTTTCGACCTTTGTTTGGTGTTTCCAGTTTTCCCACTTTTCCATGAGGTTTTTCCAATTTTTTTTTCACAGAAATCATCACTGAATACAACAGTATAAACCATGAAAATTTCACAAATATCTGTCGGGCCATTTCGGAGTCTATAAGAGACATACAAACAAACACACATCCATTTTTATATATATAGAGATAATGATGTCTTCCGCCAAAAAAATACTAAAAATTAATTTCATAATTTTTATTCAACTACATCACGTAAGAAACAAGAGTATCCATTTTCCAAAAGGATACTTTGAATTTCAAACTAAGCACACCCCTGCTACCACATATAACCAAGGACTCGCACTACACGATGTCTTCCTTACATTTAATTGCCCGTTGGCTTTAAAAGTGTTGCATAGAAGGCCGAGCGTTATTGTTACGTAGAGTCGTAAAATCGTGAAGGCCGCAATTGAGGTAGTGGTGTTATAAAACCTCACTATAGGACTGCACGGAGCAGAATGGCGAATGTCACGTTTCAATTTTTTTAGTGGCTTTTTATATAATTGACAAAAAATTGTATAAACGACAAAACGGTGCACTAATTATTATTTTTTTTAGCATTGAAAGAACCATGGTATGTAGAGGACAGTGTAGGAAGAGGTGCATTAATGTTTGAGGTTGTGGTTAAGCATAGTGTAAATATTTTTCAAGGGGTCGGTGGGGGATTGGGGGAATGTAAGATTTGAACAAATGTGTTATTTTGTTCTGTGAAGGATCTTACGAGCACTTACTCCTCAGACGTCTTTATGTAACGGAACCTAGGCTCACAGCACAAAAGTAATCTGTCAAAAAAAAAAATTGTTTAACAAAATGTATACGTACCCCTACCACCCCTATTTTGAGAAAGAGATTTGGGCAGCAGATAAGGCCTACAGTAGTTTTAAAAGATCGCCTGTATTTTGCCTGGAAAGAAAATTGTTTTTTTGTGGTAAGCAAGGTTAACATCTACATAAGTTTGAAGTCTAAGAAGTCTTTCTTGTATACCTACAATTCAGATAATTATGTCTTTTGAGCACACCAGCTCAAGTATTGAAATTGTAGTCAAGTTCTGGACGGATACAATAGCTATAAGAAGGTTATAACAAGTATATCCCACCATTACCATGCAGGAGACAAAGCGGTTGACCGAATTTGGCCTAGAAATTGGCATAGACCAGGGTGCTCGAAACCTGGAGTGCGAAACTTAATGGCGTTGCGTCGGCCAACGATGCGAAAAGGCGGGAGGACTTGCCGAAGGAATCCCATATCAAAATCCAGTTATGGCGTAGATGAAGGTTGATTTTGAATTAAGGTTGTTAGTGATGAGAAAAGGAGTGTGTACTTATAGGTATAGTTTGAAGCGCATCAGTCGCGGGAAAACACACACACTCCCTTTTGAAAAAGGCATCAGACATGGCACGCGAGAAAACTGCGAAACTCATCCTCGTTAAAAGTTTCTATTGAATTTTTGAGGAACATTAATCTAAATTTTATTGGCTCTGTTTTTCTTTAACCATGGATAGAGTATGATGCGTTATTTTGTTTGTCTTTCTATATTCCTTTCCATAAAACGTCGTCGTCGTCATAAATATGGATTTGTACGTGTAAGGTACGGGTCCCAAGAACCAAGTTACAATGTGTACTCGAAAAATATTTTATTTTACTTCCATAGTTAAAAAAAAGGACTTAAATCCTAATATCAACAAATAACGAATGTAATACACGAGTTGCGAGGATAGGCGCTGACTCGTCGGTGTGTACAGTAAATATTTTCCCTCTTACTTAAATACACGGCAAATGTGCTATACTCGCAGAAAACATCCAAACAAGTCTTTTACGACCAATTCTATAAGTCAATAGTTTTGGTCTTTCCAAGTCAAAGGCAACTCATAAAAAAGTTGACATTCAGCACAGAATGCGAAACAATAACATTGAAATCGTGGTTTAAAAATCTACACCTCGAAAAAATCACTTTTAAGGCGAAAACAATCACACCGTGTCACACTGTGCTCAAAAGCCCACTTATCCGAGCATCAGACAAAATGTCTACATTGACATCAAAAAGTATGTATGAACAACAGACAAAGGTTCACAAAGATGGAGTTTTTCAATAAAACGAAAATAATCTTCAAAACAAACATATACTTTACTATATCCTCTTTCAAAATGAGGTCTCTTGCTGGAACGCGGGTGTTGGAAGTAATTTTTATTTGTTTGGCGTTTGCCTTTGGGCTTCATCGTCATTGTCCTCGTTTTTGTTTGATTCATTTTTGTCCAGCCCCACGTTTTTCGCAGCTTTATTTTTCACTTTTGAAATTGATGAATCATCGGTCATGAGTCATCATGACGGGTTGATGTTGCAGAGTTTATAAAAAAAACAAAGTACGTTCTCATAATAATAATAACTGATGGCTCATTCAAATAAATAAAATAGTTATTGTCAATTATTAGGGTAAGGAAGATATTTTAGGGGACTTTATTTTGAGGATGTTGAATTTTCGGGGATGACAAACGATATAAATTGGCTGAGGTGATACGAATATAAGATTGATGGTGCAAAAGTTACTACTTTTTATGTACATACATATTATTGCAACACGCGGGGACAAATGCGAGAGGGTTCATTTTAGAGTGCTCTTAAATTAAAGAGCGGGTAGTCAAAAGATTTTTATTTTAATATTAGTAGGATGTACCTCGTAATGTTTATGGTACATGAACGAATGGATGGTAAATAGTACGAAGTATTAGTAGAATGTACTAATAACCTTCGGAAAGGTACGAATGCATAGTTACAGTATACAAAGCTCTTTGTAGTCATTCTTTTTACAAGGTCTTGCATTTTTCTTGTGGCAGTTTTGTAGCGTTTCCCAAAGAGAATATTCCGATATTTCTGTCAAGATATCCCATAAATGTGCCTTTGCTTAAAATCTGATTAAAATATTTCGTGTGATTTTTTATACTTGAGAGTACGCCCGAGGTTGGGCTTGAGGGTAAACTGATGGGCATTCCTAGAAACGCGAGTATTACGGTCGAATTGTTTGATGGGATGATTGCAACTGGCTATTTCACTAAAGCACTTACCGTAAAAGTAACGATAGAACAGAGAGAGACATGAAATGATTCAACGGCAAAGTTTTTAAGTTTGTTTTGGGAACTGTCTTGCTGGAATACAAGGCCATCACCGATTAATAAGAGCCTGCATAACAAAACGTGGTCCCTGCCATTCCAATCTACCGATCTTTCTTGTCAGATTTCGCACTCCATTGTAAGAGAAACATCCATAGACAAAGACCGTTGGGGCCATACAGTCTGGTAGCATCTACGCGAATTTTTTTATTTTCACACCCCAAATTGATTCTCTTTTGGGCAAAATTTTTTCCGCTCGTTTCGCTCCCAATCAAATCAAATCGATTTTAAATGTTCCAGCTTCCAGATCGTCATCATCCTCAGACGAGAGTTAAAAAAGATGCTCAAAATGAATCATTGCAATGTAGCGTCCGCTTTCCAGACAAGCGTGCATTACAAAGTTGCGTGGTGGTTCCTTTTTCAAATTAAAGGAAACGGTGGCAGCTTTGAAAAATTAATTGCTCTGTCTGTTTCTTTCTGTTTGATGTTTTTTTTATTTATTTATAAAAACGTTTTAATAAAGCTTTGGAGTTCAGTTGCTTAACATAATTTTCATAAACATATTGTTTTTTCGTTCTTGTTTTTACAGTTTACAAACAAGTTTGAAAGTGCCATTTGGCCATAATGGTCAAATGACACATTACCAAAGCGACAAATAGCCATATATTAAAATATGGCCATATGACACAATTCAGAAGTGTCATATGGCCATATTTTGAAATATGGCCATATGGCATATGGCCAAATGACATGGCACCGTTTTGGTCCATTTCAACTTATTAATCCCATTTTGTGATAGTAGAAGTTAGTTCCGCACTTCGTCCAGGTCGTCTCGGTTTATATTTAAAACCGTCAGTACTAGCGCCGCTGGATGTTCCCATTAGAAGCTCCCATGGATATCTTCAGCTTTGTAGCTTGTACGCAAGAAAATTTTTCAGTGCATAGAAAACATTAGATGAAAAAGCTTCACGTTGCTTGGAGAAAAATTCTTCGCATGATCCTTAGGTCCGTCTGCATAAACTGAGAAGTTTCAATAATAACTGATTAGGCTGCTAGCGATCTAGAAATAAGAGTCAATGAAAGAGAACAGTACTCCCGTCAGGCCGCAACCAATCTCAAGGAACACCGAAAGAAATGGATGAACTCAAGTCATCAAGAATTGCGAGCACTTACAATTTCCTTGGAAGAACACAATTAAAATTTTTTGGTTAATTTTTTTATAGTAGATATTTAATTTGTATATAAAAACATTATATTTAAAAGAAAAAAGAAAAATAAATAATGTAAATAATCCTTTAGTTTTTTCTTTATTAAGCCTAACAATATTCCCATTTTCATTTTAAATTATAAGAATATAAAAAACAATTTCAATTTTAGTTAAATTTAATTTTACAGGTATCTGTTGCTTTTTTAATTCATATTTCAATGTTTATTTTCGTTTGTTTTTAAATTTATAATATTCAACAGTCAATATTATTTTTATTTGTTTTCTTAACATTTTTACTTTTCTGTTTTCTTAAATTTTAATTTTAATTTTGTTTAAGCCTTAAACCTTAATATTGATTTTAATTAGATATTTTTTTTAAACACATTATTCTATTTATTTTTTTCGGATTCATTTCAGCTCTAAAGGTACTTTTACAAATTTTCAAAAAAAAGGTTAGGGGGAACAATAACAAAATAAGTTTCTTACATATTTTTGAAATATAAAACTTTTTGTATTTTTTTTTCAGTTTCTGTAGGAATGTAGATAGGACTGGCTAGTGATGACTTGCCGTAGATCATCTCGTGCGGGATGTTCGATGTTGAGCTTTGAATTGAAGTTGAGGCAGGTACACGGGCCGGAAAGGCAAGCAGGTCTGGTGAAAGATTCTTGCCATAACCATCGTTGATGTAGGTCTGACGGGACTGCGATGTTTTGTCGGATAGCACAATGGAGTGAGTTTCTTCAGCACGATTTCCTGCAAAGAAAAGAAGAATGCTCGGACTTCCGTAAAATGTAAAAAAAAACCAGCGACATTCGGAACTCCCAACAATTGCATTCATACGCTCGCCCATGCCAATTAAAACTTTGATCTCAACGGAAAAGTGACCCTAACATAACATTACTAGTCACAGTCAACACTTCCATTACATTCGATTCAATTAAAAAGTCGTTTCCATACTTAAGGGACAAATAGTTCCCATGACAAAGTCACTCAAGCCCAGTAGATTTCTCGATGCATCTACTCACACCAAATCCGATTGAACAAGGAAAAAGAGAAGTGGAAAGGTCTTTGGAAACAATCAAGTGTCATCAGTTTTTCATCCTCTGGCTTTCTGTCTTTCAACTCGATTTACAGAAATTTATCAATAGTATTTTCAAATACTGTGTCTCTTTCATGATCTCAAATACCAAGAAAGAGTACGTCTATGACTAAATATGTTCGATTGACTTGTTTGTGGATGTTAGTGTGGAAAATATTTGCCTTCAAATTTTCGTGTAGCATGTTCAAGCTCGAGCTTGTAGGCAAACAGTGCTTAATTTTGAAATTCATTTTAGATGAGTCAATACACTCTGGGGCGTTTGATTGATGCTCTTGAAGTGTGTTCTCTTTTTGAAAAGCAGTTCACCCAAACCTTATATCAGGACACAAAAGAGTGCGAACGATGTCGGTCGTTGCGACTTGGTTTGGAAAATATTGATGCCAGACACACACTGAAACGAGAAGAATATAGAACAGAGCTCATAGCTCTAGTTCAAAGTGTTTTCACTCGACATAGCGTCAATGAGCTATCCATACTTCCTGTCGAATATCCTGTATTCATGCTGTTAGATGGGCATTTATGCCTTTTTCTATGGCCACTCCTTGTTGGCCACGTTGCTTGCTGGGGTACTGATTGAATAGGAAGTTCCTTTCCATCTAGTTAAGAATTGAGTGAGTGGATTCAGAAGGACCATAACGGTGAAGGTTGTAGTATTCAGGGTTCTGGATGACGCACGACATGAATGAATCCACTTGTATTGGAATATCGTTTATCCAACACACCGAATGACATTAAGTTTCGGCTTGTGTGTCTGGTTACATTTTCATTGCCATTTCGTCAGAAAATCCTATATTGGAAGTAGATAAATGCATAAATAACCATGTAAAATGGTTATTTCAACGGTATTCGAATGAATGATCGTATGTAAGCAATCTATGAAAACATACACTGCAAACAAAATGAGAGTAAATTCATACATATTTGCATAATTCGAATATCTGTACATCGTTCTACAATCAACATCATGGTGAGTTGGTACACGAGGGTGAGAGACTCTCTGCCATTTTCCAAACTCCTTGGTTCTTCGTCTACTTCAGAATGGCATGATAAAAATTGAATTTGAAATATATTCCCGGAACTTTGTGTGAGAAAATGAATTGCATTTAAGCAAGAATACACTTGGAAAATGTGAAAAGAAATTGATATGAACTCTTGGAAAGGACACATTCAAATAAAAAAATTACTGTGACCAGGGAAATCTCGTTCAAATAAGAAGTTAGATTTCTATCGAATACAGATGTAGTTACTGTTTTTTTTTAATTGAAATTGATTTTTTTAAGGGATTGATGGCTTGAATATTACTCAATCAGAAATAGAGTCACAAGAGATGTTAAACGAGAACTGAAAGGAACATTTATTGTGTATTGATGATTTGATGAACACGGATTGTTGATAGTTGAGAAGAAGCTTATTGGAATTGTAAAATTTAGTCTACTCTCTACTGTTTAAGCAAAATTATAAGTTGGCGTCAGAAAAAAGCTAAGATATCAAAATTGTTTGGATTGATCTTTCCAATTTTTTAAAATATTTGATATTTGAAGGAAAATAGTGTTGCCAGAAACACTTTATATTGTTAGGTTGTTTGTTCGGTTTTCTCTTTTCTAATGAACAGAAATTGGAGTTCATATGCAAAAATTGTTTGATTTTTTATTCTCAATCAAATTTGAATTTGATTTTAATTTTAAATGATGTGAGATGATTTTCTTGAAAAGAAAGGTCGTTCATCCGCTGTGCATGGAGATTGTAATGTGTGTGGTTGGATGATTATTTCTAGTTTGCGATGTTATAACATATGAACGGGACTCTACTTTTTTCGTAACCGAAATACCTTTTTTACTTGTAACGATATTTCTCATGCCGACATTTAAAAAGTTAGGCTATGGTAAAACTTGCACAGAAAATTCGATAAATACCATAGTCTCTTTGTTGAAGAGCTGTGAAAATTTTCTTAAGCTAAATGGGCATAATTTTACTGTGTGAACAAAGCCTTAGCTAGATGCTGTAAAGTTAATAAACTGTCAACATGACAAGAGGTGTTCATTTTGTGAAAATGAGATAATTCATTTGTTTTTGCGTTTTAACTTTTGCATTCCCGGAGTGCAATCAGTTTTTTTAGTGATATAGATCCTTATGTTGGAAACTCTAATTAAACTGGCGGCCATTTTGTCAGCTGTCAAGTGATTTATTTTCAGTTTGGCTTGGCAACAAGACAACCGTTGATCCCAATTCGTCATTAAACAAAACTGCCATATTCGAATTGATGACAATCCTCAAGTGTGTGCAAAGGCGCCATTATATCCACAGAAACTGACTGTTATTATGTATTATGTTATGTGTATTATACTCCATGGGGTAAGCCTTGACATGGCGGAGCGGCTTACGGTAACTACTACTGCGATGCTTAGAGCTATGCGATCGCGAAACTTGTTTTCGCAGCAGGGCCTCCCATGGTCGACAGGTCGAAGCGGAGTAGGCTGTTACTACTAATTACCCCACAACGAAGGAGTGTTCCCACCAAGGCACTTCCCACGAGGGACGGCAGCGGATGAATTTCTTTTTGGAATGAACGGTGGCGTCCTCAGTTCCAGTTAGGTCGAACTACTTGGTGAACACCTTTACGGGCTACTTCGACATATTTGAAGCTCAGGTCGTAAAAGGAGCGGTTTTCCGGCTTTTGTACTTGGAGTCACATCAAGTACCTGGTACTCCAGGTTGGAGGTTGTACGTCGGGGTGACTTCCCGGCTACATAGAAAAAATCTAGTTACGAAGCGACAACAGGCCTCGGAAACGGACGGATACACTGATGACGACCCAAGCAAACGTATAAAGGACAACGAATTTCGGATATGCACGTGGAATGTTAGGTCCCTTAATGGACTGCGTGCTGCCGAGCAACTAGCGGAGACCCTCAACTGCTACAAACCAGATATTACCGCTATCAAGGAAATGCGATTGGATGGACCGGGCGAAAAGAAGATGGATAACTGCGACATCTACTATGGGGATTGCTACCGGGAACAGCGACTCTTTGGATGCGGATTCGTCGTGGGAAGCAGACTCAGGCAATAAGTCTTGAGCTTCAAATGCGTAAGCGAACGCATCACGACGATCCGAATCAAGGCTAAATTCGGCAACATTAGCTTAATATGCGCGCATGCCCTCACAGAAGAGAAAAAGACGAATTCTACGAGCTCCTCGACAAAACATATGAGCAATGTTCTAGCTATGACATGAAAATTGTCCTCGGCGATTCTAACGCAAAGCAGGGAAAAGAAGGCATCTTTGGAAGAACAGTCGGAAAGCACAGCCTGCACGACACCACTTCCGACAACGGATTCAGGCTGAGCGATTTTGCTGCGGGGCGAAATGTTGTGGTAGCAAGCACCTGGTTCCCACATCTCAACATCCATAAAGGTACATGGAGATCTCCTGATCAATCAACCGTCAACCAGATTGATCACATTGCGATCGATGGGAGGCACTTTTCCAGCATTCAAGATGTTCGAACTTTCCGAGGAGCCAACATCGACTCGGACCACTACCTCGTCGTAGCCAAGGCAGTGCTACGAATATCCCGACAACGGCCAAAACAAAGAGATGCTGCAAGAAAATTCGACGTCGGACGGCTACAATCGCAAGAGATCGCCAGATCCTTCTCTGATCGAGTGACAAGTAACCTCTTAAGGAGTCCTATGCCGCCAACATCAAGTATCGAAGACCAGTGGCAACATTGCCAGAATGCAGTTAGAGATGCCGCCTCTAATGTGCTGGGTTTCACACAGCCACCAAAACGAAACCCCTGGTTTGACGAAGAATGCAGGCAGGCCCATGCAGCCAAGCAGGAGGCTTACAAAGCGGCGCTGCAAAGAAGGACAAGAGCTGCTCGTGAGCTCTACGAGCAAAAGAGGAGAGAAGAACGCCGGCTTCTCAGGAGAAAAAAGAGAGAGCATGAGAAGCGTCAGATCGAAGATGTTGAGAGAGCTAACAGCAGGAATGAAGTTCGGAGGTTTTATCGGAAGGTAAAACAGCTGGCTCAAGGTCATCGAGCAAGAACCGATATCTGCAGAGACCAACAAGGAAACATCATAGTAGAACCGCAGTCAGTGCTGGGGATTTGGAAAGACCACTTCTGTAGACTGTATAACGACGATGACGAACAGAACCCCGCCGTCAGACAGGAGCCTTTTATCATACACGATGACAGCCAACAATTCTGTTAACCCGACCTAGAAGAAGTGAAAACAGCAATATCACGGCTGAAAACCAACAAAGCCACTGGAGCAGATGGTCTAGCTGCCGAGCTGTTCAAAGCCGCAGGCGATGAGCTACACTGAACCAAAAAGGTACACCATATTGATAAAAAAGGTCATCTATATGATGTAGAATTCATCAATTTTAGTCCAGTGAACCTTTTCATCCATATGATGAAGCATTGTTCATTAATATGATGAAAATTTTCAGCGACAAATTTCGATCATCATTCATCAACTTTGTTCATCAATATTATGAAAAATGATGAACCAAATTTTGATTTATTTGTACATCAAAATGATGAATTATTTCATCGATCTGATTATCGTATTCATGAATATGATGAAAATTTAAGCAAGTAAATCATCAATGTGATGAATGCATTCATCATATTGATGTTTTTTTTCAGATTGATGATCGTATCATCGTATCATAACCAAAAAAGCATTTACGATTCAGGAGCGTAATTTACGATCAGCCAGTTATCAACTACGTAAATTATCCTTTTTGTTTCCCTCCTCCTCCCCCGTTTCGGGGGGATCTTGCCTCTTTTTCTCTCTCCCTTCCTCGCCCTTCCCCAGGTACTATATTCTCCCTTCCTTTCTCTCACCTCACCGATCAATCTCCGTACTTCCATCTCATTCTGCACTGCTTAGTGGCGACTATTTTTTTTTTTACAAATCCGTCACTCCGCACTGCTGGGATTCGAACCCAGGCATGAGAATGCACGACGGTCTCTTGATCGGCACCTCTACCCACTGAGCTACTTGACGCTTTATGAAATTGGAATTGATTTTCGACCGCATGAAAACTAGGGAATAAATAAACAACACAAAACGTTTTTCTTTTTTAGGAAATATTGTCGTAATTTACGATTCAAGAATCGTAACAAAAGAAAACAGTTTGGATTCAAAAGTAGTAAAATGCGATAAGAATTCATGATTTAATAAACACCTATTTTTTAATTCAGGAAATATTTTTGTAAACTACGATTGTCTAAGATCAATTCGTTCATTTAGCTTCAAGAGTTTTGTTTTTAGAATATTGAGATCATAAATCTCGATCTTTGATTTTGTAAATCAGAATTATTTAGTCGTACAATTTATATCATGCTCCAAATGTTTAAAATTACGAATACAAAATTTGTAAATTGCTCTTACAATGGAAATCTAAAATCATGACATTTTTTCGTAATTCTCAAATTATACAGTTTTGTAAATTTAGACGGAATAAAGATTGATTTACAATATTGACTCTCATTTTACGAAAAAAGGGGGATAATTTACAAAAAAAAGATTTTTCATAATTTACGACATAGAAATTCGTGATTACTGATTTTTCATTTCTTTCCGTGAATATGATGAACATTTTTCATCAATTCAGTGAATATTTTCATCAATAAGATTCACATTTTCATCATATTAAAGATCGTATACATCAATATGATGAACATTTTTCATCGATTCAGTGAATATTTTCATCAATATGAATAATAGGTGATTAAGAATTACCAAAAATCAAGTCAAATTAAAACAATCAGTTTTCATAAACGTTATAAACTAAACTTTAATTATCAAAAAAGCAATATTCAATTTGTTGGAACAACAAGCGGTTGGTTTGGTGGTTGCTACAAGAAGAAAGATTATATTTTTTCTTAAATGCAAAGGTACCAATGGTTAAGCCAATTTGCACACGGTACCAATGATCTGCATTGCAATTACGGTTATCGAATTTAGCATATGCTTTGATTTCAATTGCAACGGCAGATCAAAGAAAAACAATGTTAAGCCTACCATAGAACAAAAAAATATGTATGCATTACACAGTGCATAGATTACAATACAAAAAATAACATGATGACAAATAATATAGAAAATATACAGGTACATAGGGTATTCGTAAGTATGTTTGGCAAAGTTACACATTTTAAAAATTAACATTTGAGCAAAATATGTGCAATATGATAAATAATATTATTCAATAAAGAATTAATTAATTAAACAATTAACAAAAGGTAAAGTTAATAACAAATAAACAATAAATAATAAATTAATTGTGCATTCCTCAACATGCCGCCCCCGCTGAAGGAATTTCAGGACTTGGCAAGAGGGACAGCTTTGTGATGGGGCGTTTAAATGTGCCACGTTTGGTGCGCAATGTAACCACCCGTACATATCCATCTTCACCTGGATGGACTTCGGTTATTCTTCCTAAGGACCATTGTGACGGTGGCATATTTGATTCCTTCAGAATTACCAGGTCACCAACTTCAAAATCTCGTTTGCCTTGTCTCCATTTTGGGCGTTGCTGCAACGATGTGAGGTAGTCTGTATACCACCTGCGCCAAAAACCTTGCATCATATTTTGTAGCTGCTCCCATCTTCCCAATCGGTTGATAGATGTTTCCAAATAACTGGGCTCAGAAATCGCCGTGTACGGTCTACCTATAAGGAAATGAGCAGGTGTTAATGAATTAAGATCGGAATCTGATAGCGCACAAAGGGGCCTAGAATTCAAAAGGGCTTCGATTTGGGCTAACAAGGTACTCATTTCTTCAAAGGTTAGAACACTGTCACCAACAACGCGCCGAAGATGTGTTTTTATCAATTTAACTCCCGCTTCCCAAAGCCCACCAAAGTGCGGGCTGTGAGGAGGGATGAATTGCCAATCGATGCTTTCTCCAGCCAGCATTTCTGCAACCTTCTCGTTGTGGGCTTGGGACTGCACCAATTTATGCATGTCGGATAGAACACGGACCGCTCCTTTAAAATTCGTACCATTATCAGAGTACATAACGCTGCATTTACCACGCCGGGCCATAAATCGTTTCAGGGCAGCCAAAAACGCATCCGTGGTCAGGTCCGAGACCAATTCGAGGTGCAGCGCCTTTGTTGTCATACAGACAAACAACGAAATATACCCTTTCGACAGCGTTGGTTTCCTTCCTCTAGCTGAACGAAGAGTTATTGGGCCAGCGTAATCACATCCTGTATGGGCGAAAGCAAAAGAAGGATTCAAACGAGACGATGGCAAATTTCCCATAAGCTGCGTTGAAGTAATTTTTCGTTGACGAAAACACGTATGACAGTCATGAACTAATTTTCGAATTAGATTTCTGCTGCCAAGGATCCAATACTCCTGACGAATCAACGCGAAAAGTCCCGACACACCGATATGTAAGAAGTTTCTGTGGGCATCTAACAGTATTAACTGCGTTATAGGGTGATTTTTGGGCAGGATTATAGGGTGTTTTATCGCGAAGGGAACATCTTTAGCGTTCGAAATTCTACCACCAACACGCAACAAACCGACGGCATCAAGGAAAGGCGAAAGCGAACACAATTTTGAAGTCTTTTCAACGCAACGATCAGCCTTAAGAGTTTGGATATCACTAACGAATTCTAATTGAGTCCATTTGAGACAAACAAGGCGAGCAAGGCGAAGCTCAGAAAGCGAAAGATATCCATATCTTCTATAGCTTTTAGGCAAACGGCAAAAACAGATGAATCGACGAATATAGCCAACTATTCTCACAATTTTCCTCCAACTCGAAATTTTGCGCGAAAGGTTTCCCATAAAATGCTCAGCCACACCAGAAACGTGAACTGTAAGGGCCTTCTTTCTCTCCTCAGGAATATCTTCCATAGCAGCTTCACAACAATTTGGCCACTTATCAAGGGGTTCAGCCAACCACTTTGGACCATTCCACCACAACTTGTGATCCATCAAGTCCCTAGGTGAGAGACCCCGCGAAGCACAATCAGCGGGTTTTCAGATGAACCGACATGATTCCAAGACGAACGGGGCAATGAAGACAAGATTTCGGACGTACGATTTGCCACAAACGTATTCCATTTTCGCGGGGACGATGCAAGCCATGACAAGACTATTTTAGAGTCACAAAACGCCGATACGCGAATCGGTTTTACATCTAACGACGACGTTCGAATAAGTTCTATTAATCGACACAAGAGCAGACTCCCACAAAGTTCCAGACGTGGAATAGACAACTGCTTAACTGGAGCAACACGAGTTTTCGCAGCGATTAACTGGATTTCAACACCATCTTCCGAGCAACTTCGACAATAAACCACCGCAGAATAGGCCTTTTCCGAAGCATCCGAGAAACCTATTAACTCCAAGCTTTTAGAATTTTGGGTAAACCTTCGACAAATCCTAAAGTTTTCGAAATAGGATAAATCTTCCCGGTACAACTTCCATTTTTCTGCGAATTCAAAGGGCAAGGGATCATCCCAATCTATCTTCGTCCTTGCGGTCCACAGCTCCTGAAACAGTATTTTCATCAAAATAGTGGAGGGAGCCAAAAAACCCAAAGGATCGAAAATCCTTGCAACCTCAGAAAGAAGTTTTCTTTTCGTTGGCAATATGTCTGTGGTCAAACTAATTCTGTAGGTAAAGGTGTCGTGGTACGGGTTCCAAACCAACCCGAGAACCTTGGTGCACTCCGAAGAACTATCTAAGTCCAGAGAAACAGCTTCCTTGCAGTTAACCTCTCGCAGTATCTCCCAACAATTAGAGCTCCATTTGCTGAGCTCAAGACCTCCACACGATAACATCTCGACGATCTGGTTCTTTAGCTCTAAAGTCTCTGACAACGAATCAGCCCCGGTCATAAGGTCATCAACATACATATCGTGCAAGACTGCATGGGATGCTAAGGGAAACTGGTTTTTATAATCAAACGCTATTTGACGGAGAACTTTCATGGACAAATATGGAGCTGGCGAAGTACCATACGTCACCGTAGACAGACGATAATGCGAAATCGGGCTATCAGGGGATTCTCTCCAAACTATCCTCTGGTAATCCCGGTGCTTTGGATGCACCCAAATTTGCCGAAACATTTTCACAATGTCAGCACAAAACACGAAACGATGAAGACGAAAACGAATGCAAACGTTTACCAAATTACGTTGAAGAGGAGTTCCTACGTGAAGCATTTCATTAAGGCAACAATTGTTGGAGTCCTTATGAGACCCATCGAAGACAACACGAATTTTATTTGTTACAACAGCGTGGTGTGGCAAATAAAAAACACTTCCCGATGTAGGTTCTATTTGATCATCTAGGATACGCTCCATATGTCCTAGATCCAAGTAAGCCTGCATGAACTTGCAATACTCTACTTTGAGGTCCTTATTACGCGAAAACCGACGTTCCATCGCGAAAAGTCTTGACAAGGCCCCAGATATGGTGTTAGCAAACTTTACGTTGTCCTGTCGAAAAGGAAGTTCTACCATGTATACTTATTGTCCGGAGTACGGCTAAGAGTTTTTGAAAACTTTTCATCTACCTCATCTTCATGTACTGTACACGGGGAACAATGGGGTACCTCTTCAATCTCCCAAAAGGATTTCAAAATCACATCAAGGTCAACACCTGCGTGCAACGAAACTAACGAACTTCCTGGCAAACAACCCGTGACAACCCATCCAAACAATGTCTCATGCGCAACAACCTTTCCTTCTGGATCAGAACGATGATCACTCAGCAGAATACTCCAAGCCTTGTCAGCCCCCAACAAAACATCAATGGGACCGGGTTTTCTGAATTCTACGTCGGCTAACAAAAGATCGTCAAGGAAAGTGAAGTTGTTTGCTTCAAATGGAATTGATGGAGTTGAGGAAGTGATTTGATTGAGAATATATGCCTCAACTTGCATAGTATGTGGGGTGATGCGAGATTTTATCCGTAACTCAACAGAACCTTGAGTCAAACCAGCTTCAACAGACGAAATTCCGGTTATGGGTAAGCGAGCATGAGAACGGCGAAGTCCAAGCCTTTTCACCAAGGAATCGGTCACGAACGAAACCTGAGAACCGCTGTCCAACAAGACGCGCACGAGATGAGTCTTTCCAGAAGCGTCGAACACTTGTACAACCGCTGTTGGTAATATAACCGACGAACGCGAATCATTTTTCATATGGTTGCTTACGACGGAAGGTGAGCTTTGGATCGGATCAACGACATTAGCTGGACTTGGGTTATCTAAGTGTACCAGGCTATGATGGCGAGAATTGCAATACGTACAACGTGCTTTAACTCGACATCGATTCGAGGAGTGCTTAGTACCGAGGCAGTTATAGCATAATCGTTGGTCTCGAGCGAAATTGCGACGCGAACTTACCGACATTGACGCGAAATCTGGGCACTGCGGAAGGTAGTGTTCACCTTTACATTTGGGACACGAGGTGCTTACAACAGCGAGGCTTTTTATATTCGAAGGATTTGACGCACGAGAGTTCTTAACACGAGTAGTTTTCGGATCACTAGCTTCTAAGGCATTAGAGCGTTTGTCAAGGAAATCAAGAAGGTCTTTAAACGTTGACTCTTCCGACATTTGGTTTTGTAAAGCCCAAGCCTTTTTAGTTTCTGAGTCTGTTTTATTGATTAGCAGATAAACAAGCCATGGATCCCTACCTACCGACTTAACCGCTTCCAGCCCACGAATAACCTCATCCGCTTTATCCACTAGCTTACGTAATTGAGAGCCATCACCCGAACCAACGTTTGGCAATTTTAAGAATTGTTCGATAAGCGCATTTATTATAAAAAGTGGTTTATCATAGCGATTTTCTAATTTCTCCCAAGCGAGCTGGTAATTGGAATCCGAAATGCTAACACCGTTCAAAAGGTTGAAAGCGTCGTCGCGCAGAACCGACTTCAAGTATCTGAACTTTTGAGCACTTGAAAGTTTTGTGTTGCAGTCTACCGTTTGCAAAAACACATCGCGAAAACCTGGCCATTCACGATAGTCACCAGTAAATGATGGAATTTGCATTGGTTGCAACTTTATATTGGTTGGGTTTTCATCTTTATGTCCTAACCGATCTAACAATTCGGCTTGGGAAGAAGCTAATTCCTTTAATGAAATGTTCGTTTCACTACTTTTTTCAACCGGAGTAATGTCTTCCAAACGTTTAAGCAGAGCACACTTCGCCACTATGTATTTTGATTCTAAAATCTCAAACTCGGGCTCAGGGTCAACGTAACCCTCTTAGCATGGAATTCAAAAAGAGCCGTTTGAGAATTACAAATATCCTTAAAAGCCTTCTCAAGCCTTTCTAAACGCACATTCAATTCTAAACTATTCGCATTTTCTGGAATGTCTTGAGCGTATGTATATACTCTAGTAATGGAGCCTTTGTAATGTCCGCGAGCTTGTTTCAAGACTTCCATTTTGGTGTTTAGAAATACCGTTTAAATTCCGTTCTTTTATAAAGCAACCGAACACAAGATTTTAAAGTCAATACCGCACAATATGCACAAATTCTCAAAGAATGATTCCAGCAGCAACAACGCACAGACAGATCAACAAAAGCAGCAAATCGAGCCCCCAACAAAAAAAAGCATCCATAAAATGCGCAGTGGAGCACCAGACAAAATCAGATTTCTGCGATATACTTATCTGTGTATTCAAGGAATCCAAAAGCGTAGGAACCACCAACCAAAAAACAAAAAAGCGATTCAAAATATCCGTGGCTTCGAAGGACCAAATTTGATTAGGATTTACCAAAATCAAGGCAAAATTAAAACAATCAGTTTTCCTGAACGTTATAATATAAACTTTAATTATCCAAAAAAACAATGTTCAATTTGTTGGAACAACAAGCGGTTGGTCTGGTGGTTGCTACAAGAAGAAAGATTATATTTTTTCTTAAATGCAAAGGTACCAATGGTTAAGCCAATTTGCACACGGTACCAATGATCTGCATTGCAATTACGGTTATCGCATTTAGCATATGCTTTGATTTCAATTGCAACGGCAGATCAAAGAAAAACAATGTTAAGCCTACCATAGAACAAAAAAATATGTATGCATTACACAGTGCATAGATTACAATACAAAAAATAACATGATGACAAATAATATAGAAAATATACAGGTACATAGGGTATTCGTAAGTATGTTTGGCAAAGTTACACATTTTAAAAATTAACATTTGAGCAAAATATGTGCAATATGATAAATAATATTATTCAATAAAGAATTAATTAATTAAACAATTAACAAAAGGTAAAGTTAATAACAAATAAACAATAAATAATAAATTAATTGTGCATTCCTCAACAATAGGATTCATTCATGCAATGATACTATTCATAAATAAAAAGCGTTTATATTCTTCTTCGTACTGATGATCGACTTCATCAATATTGAGGTATATAATGGACATGATGAAAACACAAGTCTGTTTTGTTCATCAATATGTTAATCATTTACATCACCTAATTTTCTTCCAAATTCAAATTGAAGTCGATTTTTTGATGATAGTCTTCATCAATATGATGAAATAAAATTGTCATTTTAATATGATGAATCAATTCATCATATTGAAGAAGAAATCATCAATGGGATGTAAAAACATTTTTTTTCGTCAAATAGATGCTTTCATCCTATTGACGAAAACTTTTGATGAACTGATGAACTAAATTTTTATCAAATTCTGCCGAAATTCTCCCAAAAAAAGTTGATGAATGCACTTTCATCTTATTGATGATTGGTTCATCCGTCATCAAAAAGTTTTCATGAATTTATACATAATATGCAAGAAAAGTACATCTTATTGATGAATTACAGTTGATGAACGCCATTCATCAATATGATGACGGCTTTTTTTTCAGTGTAGATAGGAGCATGCACCAAATCATCTGTAAGATATGGTCGGAGGAATGCATCCCCGATGAATGGAACCTCAGCATTGTTTGCCCGATCCTGAAAAAGGGAGATCCTCTAAACTGCGCCAACTACAGAGGAATCAGTCTGCTTAACATCGCCTACAAGATCCTCTCTGCCGTATTATGTGAACGCCTGAAGCCTTTCGTCAACAATCTGATTGGTCCTTATCAATGTGGCTTCAGGCCAGGAAAGTCTACCATCGACCAAATTTTCACGTTGCGGCAGATCCTGGAAAAAACCTATGAAATGCAAATCGATACCCACCACCTCTTCATTGATTTTAAGGCCGCGTATGACAGCATCTACAGAGACGAACTGTATAAAGCTATGTCTAGCTTTGGCATCCCTGCCAAGCTCGTTCGCTTGTGCAAAATGACGATGGAGAACTCACGCTGCTCTATCAAGGTTGGCAATGAGCTTACGGAATCATTCGACGTCAAAAAAGGATTCAGACAAGGCGATGCACTGTCGTGCGATTTCTTTAACATCGTTCTTGAGAAGATAGTCCAAAACTCCACCGTCAACACCAGAGGCACTATCTTCTATAAATCTGTTCAACTTCTCGCGTACGCCGATATTGACATAATGGGAAGAACACAGCGTGATGTCAATGGCGCCTTTGTGAGGATTGAGACAGAAGCGGCAAAAATGGGTTTAGCGGTAAATGAGGGAAAAACGAAGTACATGCTGTCTTCGAGTAAGGACACCCAACACCGACGGCTCGGACAGAACGTCACAATAGACGTATACAACTTCGAGGTAGTTAAGGAGTTTGTCTACCTAGGCTCCGCTATCAACACGGACAATAACACCAGCGCTGAGATAAGACGAAGAATTACTCTTGCTAATCGCTGTTTCTTTGAGCTAAGAAAACAACTGAGTGGAAAAGCCCTCTCTCGAGCAACTAAGGTTAAACTGTACAACACCCTCATCATCCCTGTCCTGCTATATGGTGCAGAAGCATGGACCCTAACAAAATCGGATGAATGTGCCTTAGGCTGTTTCGAGAGGAAAATTCTTCGGGTCATCTTTGGCCCCGTGTGCATTGATGGGGAATGGAGAAGGAGATACAACAGCGAACTTTACGGGTTGTACAACGACGTGAACTTAGCCAGAAGGGTCAAGGTCCAGAGACTCAGATGGCTCGGTCATTTAGAGCGCATGGACACCAATGCTCCGGCCCGGAAAGTCTTCGACACTATTCCCGAGGGACGCAGAAGGAGAGGAAGACCGCGACTCAGGTGGCGCACACAAGTGGAAGAGGACCTCAATCAACTTGGAGTGCAAAACTGGAGACAGCTAGCTAGGGACCGAGCTGGCTGGCGGAGACTGTTGATTGAGGCCCAAGTCCACAACGGACTGTAGCGCCACCTTAAGTAAGTAAGTAAGTATTATAGGTTGCTGGAATTATTAGTCCCTACATAACGTGACAGTCAATAGTCCGCTTTAATGCCACGATTATTGACTTTTTCGTTAGTAAATTGAACAACTATGATGTGAAGGAGTTGTTAAACCCATAAATGTTGGAATTTATGTCAAAACATAAACAAGTTCTGTAGGCTTTCTTATTTAATCTAAGGTTTAATCTGTGTAACCGCAGTGTACAATGTACTAAAAAGAGCTTTTAATCTCTATATGAATCATGTAAATCATATTTAATCGTATGATCTCGTTTTGTATGTAAGCTTATTATATAACCTCTCATCATGCCATGCATCAAACGGTTCGACTAAGCTATGTAATCCTTAACTGTATGTTTTCTTAAACTGTAATCTTAAACTGTGCAATAAAAGATCACTCTGTGTTAAGTGTTCAGAAAGTGAAGAACTTGTTTTATTGAGAGCTTACAGTTCTTCATTTGTTTGATTTGCGATCTGTATCTTTATTTTCAAATTTGATTTATATTAATTCCCACAATAATTATTACAAACGCCCCAACAGTTCTTTCTTTCGTCAAATCAACCAGAACGAACCGAACTTGATTACATATATTGGTTTTTTTCAAATTACCTATTAAATTATATAAAACAAAATAACGTGCAATCAAAATTAATCGTTTGCAACTGACAAATTTCCGATTAGCTTTCATTATTTTTGCAAAATCACTTCTGTTACCGGAGCCCACAGAAAATAAAAAGGAAAACGTTCAGTTTCTTTAATTAATTTTTCTTTCATAGTAAACAAAAAAATATATTTTTATAGAGAGAAAAATGTCCTTGAATAACTCTGTCCTGAAAATTGAATTTCGCTTTATATTCAGTTCAAATGGAAAAATAGTAAATGGTTTATTCTTCGTTGGATTATTTTCTCAATTTTTTGAAACTTTTCATCTGGATTTAATCAGGCCTATAAATTGAAGTGTACCTACAACTTGATGAGGTTGAAACTTTTAAGGTGTTTCTTTTTGGTCTTGTATGCATGCATTTCTGAAAAAATTGTCTTTTTTTCAGTGATTCCCACATTGAACATCATTCTCAACACCGACCGTAAGCTAGACACTGTCAAAACTGTCCTGAACGTGGCAATTTATTTGTAAATTTATATCTTATTTTCTGGTCCCACGCTTGAAGCCTGTGAAAAGGTCGATAAGTGAAACATTCGTATGCCACTGGCTGCAGATGGATGTGATTGAATTTGTTTCTGTTTTTGTTTTTAAGCATTTCCTGGTAAATCGAGTAATGAATTTAATTGGCAAATTAAAATGTTTGCCCCTGAGTTTAATTGCAAAATTGGATTGATGCCAGGCATCTGATTGTAAAACTCGACTCTGCTGTCATGGGCACTTTAAACACATAAACGCCGCCGCTGCACAAAACTTCCTCGTGTATTGAATTAAGGATAAATATACTTCACGCACTTTATTTGGGGGAACAGGAAGTAGGAAAGCCGGATGGGATAGCTCATGGCATCGTACGTGGCGTGTTGTTTGCTTTCCAAAAAAAAAAAAAAAAACAGAAACAAAAATAATTGCAAGCAGAGTAGGTAATATGATTTTCGAACGACAACAGCCAGCCCAACAAACATCTGTTCGCATGAGCTCTATAATGAGATTTTGATGTAAGTTTTATTTTCGGCCGGCTTTTCGGGGGTAGATAAACGGATTTGTAGAACCATCATGACGATTAAGTCAACAATGATGTTGTACGCTTAAAGCGGATAATAATTATTGTAACTGGCGGTTACTGCTGTAAATCAAAATTTTAAGGGATGTCCCGGGGTAATTGAGTAGCTATTTTGAACAGCAACCATTGTCAAGAATGAGGATGAGGCTGCTTAAAGCTCACCCACAAAACCTTAAATTACTTTAATGCTTTAGGCTATGTTTATGACCGAGCGTAAACGCGTCGCGCGATGCGACGAGAATCGCTCCATCGCTTGTTACATTTTCGCTTGCGTTATCGCTAGCTATTGAGTGTTTATAGTAGAGCGAAACTTCAAGCGATTGAATGTTTGAAATATTAAAACTTTATTTAAGTTTTGTCATTGAAGAAAGCAAAATGCGTGCATTGACTAGGAAAGTTTTATTATTAGAAACCAGCTATTTATTGCGTAAAAAATATTTAACTAATAAAAGCATATATAAGAGGTTTCAAGTGCATCCAATTATAACAGAAAGAAGAACTTACGGTGAATTTCATCATCTTCATTCACGACTGCTAAAATTTCCTGAAAAATTTAAGGAATACTATCGTATGAGCAAAGAAACTTTTGAGTACATCTTGGAGCAGATATCGGCAATTATTGAAAAAAAAAACCAGAAATCAGAAAGTACCAATTAATGCTACGGAAAGACTATCACTGACCATCAGGCAAGTACATTTACAAAATTAATTCTTGCGGCACAAATTAGCAACAAATTAGCAACAAAATATGCCGTTAGTTTCATGTCGCTAGCTTCACTGGTTCTAGTTTGGTTCTGCTAACGTAATATTACGCTAGCAGAACATCGATTTTTCCAAGAACTAGTGGAGCAACAAAATCAATTCTTGCGGCACAAATAAGCAACAAATGTTCAACAATCGCTCGTATCGCTCAAAATATCAAAATATTTTGATTGTAAATTTTCGTCGCTTTTTCGCTTGTAATCGCTCAATTCGCTTTTCGCTAAATCGCTTTGTCATAAACACTTTCATAAGCAACAATGAATTTAGTCGCTAGTAGCGATTCTCGTCGCATCGCGCGACGCGTTTACGCTCGGTCATAAACATAGCCTAAATTGTACCAGAGATCTTTGTTTTCGAGTTGTTTAAGCAATTTTCTATGCTTTCAAAATTTCACTTTGAGTATTTTGTTAAAATTGATCTGGATGTTAAACCACAAATCCGGAAATTATTACTCTATTTGTTTGGCTTGTAACCAAATTCATAACAACAATAATTTGAATTTATCCCTTCATCCACAAATAATATGAAATTTGATACTCTAGTAGCATGAATAATCTATATTCGTCCTGTCAAAATACATTTTAAGGTAATGTCTCAAGTGTGTATTTTATCGGTAATTAAAACTCTACCTCACTTTCAATAAGACAAACCTATCAAAGATGCAATTGAATAAACGTGTATTCACAAAATATTTCAAAAACAAAAAAGTCGGTAAAGTAATCAATTTCACTTTAACAATCCACACTCATGTCTGTGGTCATGTTCTGAATGCTTTTTGGAATATTCATTCATTTATATGTATATGTACATGTACATACACCTGTGGTTGTATTTGCGTAAGAAATAATCTGTTTGCTATTAAACCTCTTAACCAGGTCCGTATTCCTTGGGGGAAAGTAATCGATTCAGAACAGAAGTGACTTATGAATTTCTAACTATTTTCGAAAAACAGAATTATGAAAACCAAGAACAAAATTTGAATTTTTTTAGCATTATCAATTTGGAGTTCTTCACCGAAGCTGAAACAGTTGAGCAACTAGAAATCTGTTAGAAATGCAAGAATAAAACTCCAGTAACACTGATCTCCCAGGCTTACGATTCCCATCCAATAATATCTTGTCGACCTGGTAACTTACATTACATGCCATTCGCTTTCAATGTGACCACCAACTATGGTTATGTACTTCTGAAAAGACCCAGTCGAAAGTCGAAAGGTGTAGCTAACCAGCATGTCATTGTGATGGTAGTCATTGGCAATTGGCTCTAAGAGCAATGAAATCAAGATGATCCTTTAAATTTATGGAATTCCCAAATACCTTGAGCACAATTGTTATGCTAACAAAATCTTATACAAATGATTCTCTCAATTGAACTTGGGGATTCATTAAATTGCATTGGCTTTTTCCTGTTTTCATGTGATTTGAATATAAATGCTTAACTTAAACCTTCTAAAGTGTCTTGTGGTGGCGTCGGCATCGGTCGGTGACAGTGGCAGTGGCGGTGGCGGTGTCAGCTGTAGTTGATGATTTGAGATGTTTGAGAGGATTACTTCACTGACATTTTGCTGAAGTGAAATTGATATATTTTAGGTTTTAGTTCGTGCTTTTGAACATTCCTAATGGAACGAAAGAGAGCTGTCTTGAGCATAATGGCTTCTAAGATGATTCAAGCTCTAATCATTTGTGTTGTCTTAGTTTCCGTTATACTACGTGTTTATGACAATGATGAGCGTAATGTCTGACCAAAGCATATCGACTGATTGTCATAAATGTGTGGTGTCATATGTGATTCACTTGGCAATATGGTGAATTTGAATGACGATGACATATGAAATGCGATGATGATGCGTTGCCAAAACCATATCAAAACTAATGGCTTTAAGGGAGTGTACAAAATATGTATGCTGCTGTAGCATTCCTTGAACTTAAGAGTCTAAATCAATTACGAAAGTAAAGCTAAATAAAACACACAAAAGGATACATTTTCAATGAATATTTTATTTCATTATTATGTTTGGACTTTGCCATTGAGTGTGAAATGGGCTCCTCGGGAGTTATCCCAGTATGCGATGCTTTTGAAGTAGTTATTAACCACTTGTTCGCGCATATCGGCGGTATATCGGCCAAAAGTTGAGTAATGTTGGTTTTTAATGCATCTAGAGTTCGGGGAGTCTTCGCGTAGACACGGTCTTTTGCATAGCCCCACAGACGCCAATTGACGTCGCCAAACCATCGTGGGTTCGAGTCCTACTCGTGCCCATAGTTTTTAATTCATCTTTCAAGGGCACTGCCTCTTGAGAAGAACTGACAAAACTTCCAAGAGTATCAATCTGTCATAAAAAAGTGCTTCTCAACTTTTCCGTTCGGAATCGGCGTTAAATTGTAAGTCCCCTCAATTCTTCACACGCACCCAGAGAATTGTTGATGAGAGTTTTCCACTTAGGCCTTGGCTCTTCAAGAGCTGTCGCGCCACTATTTATTTATTTATTTATTTATAAACCGTCAAATTTCCCAACCAGGAAACTTCTCACGCAATAAAGTCATAATTGGTCCTGTTTTGATTCTTGGTGTCCTCATCTTGTTTGAACCACATATCGCCGGTCAAAAAAAAATCGGTTATCATTCGACCAAATTGCTCCTAATTGACAGTTAGTAACCGTCTCACAGTGTGGCCAAGTATATGAAAAGTTGGCAAAAATTATTTTTCCTCGTTTTCATTTATTTTTGTTCAAGAAAAATGGATGTTGAGTAGTTCAAATTACAATTATTAAAAAATTGAGAATAAATATTTATAAATCCTAGTGATATTAAAAATGTTAAAGTTTGGATGAATGGATTTGTGAAGGTAGAGATGTTTGTTGCTCAATCACGCCAGAGCAGTTGAACGGATCTAGGTAAAATTTGGCTCAGAGATAGATTTTAGTCTGAAATAGCAGATAGGATACTTTTTATGTCGGTAAGGGGGGGGGGGGGCATTGGGTGATCCAAACACCCCAAATCAATTTTAGCCTACATCAGTATTTTTGCAGTTTTTATTGAAAAATAAGATTTCAGGATACCTACGTGAATATGTATGTAGTTATGTAACTCACAATTAAAACTGCGTATTTTGTGATAACTATTTATTTGTGATTACAGATCATAAAAAGAAATTAATTCATGAAAATATGTAACAAAAAACCAGAAAACACCAAATTATGTTACAAAATTAAAGAAAAAATAAAACTAGTTCTGATTTGAGTCTGAGTCCGAGTAATTTGAAGTGTCAATGATATATGGAGCTTCTAACATCTCTATAACTATGAGTCTAAATTGAATTTTCGGCTTATTGGTTTATGCTTACTAGTTACAAATATGAAGATGAAATAAGGAGTCCACAAAGAACATCTTCATTGGTCTTTCTCTTGAGTATTTGCGTGAAAAGTTCTCTCTATATATTTATTTACATTGTTGATTGCCTCTTGTGTCTCAAATGTCCTATAGGAACAAGCGCTTTTTTTATAACAATACTACCATAAATTAACATTTTGTGCATGGTAGGAGACAAATGGTACCACGGATACTTTTTGAACTCAACCACCTTTTTTAAAGCTGGATATAAAATAAAACACTTTTAAACGCAGATCTTGCATTTTTGGTTTTGAACAATTTATCCGATTTACCAAGTATGTATTGGGTCAAAAATACAGTTTTATTTCGAATTGAACGTTTACCTGATTGAATAAGGTTTTCAAATAAAAATTTGTGTGATAGGCTAATGTTGGAACCTAAAACAAAAATTGTAGACCCTTGATATTATCCAATATTTTACGCAATTTTGCTCACACAAAAATTCAATTTTCTTTAAGAGGGGCAAATATGGGCAAAATATTTTAACTTCACACGAAAGCCTACTCTATGGACCATAACAGGACACAAACAGTTTTACGCCATCTCACGTCTATATATACTTTCTGTTAACGATTTCAAAGGACTTTTTCTAAAATAATGCTTTTAAATAACGTAAAATTCGAACATATTTCTTAACACAATATTAAAGCAAAACATATATAAATGTGATATCAATTAAAAGCTTACTACATGCTTGTGGATCCGTTTTTTATTTCAAGTTGATAGCTTTTTGTTTAAAGAAATGCGACTTAAAATGGTAAACACCCTCTTGCACTGCATGAAAATCAAGAACAAATAACCTGTCAAATAGTCGAACTTTAAATTACTATAACTTTGCTTCCTCTGCACTTATCATAAAACAAAAACCGGTTTTGTGTAGCTCAAGAGTACCTCACCATATCAATAATTTTCTAATGAGTTGAAGAGAGAAAAAAGGTATTTTTGCCAACTTTTTCTACTTTTGGCCACACTGTGCGTCTGCCAGACCAATGACACCTTTCGGTCATAGAGCACACCAAACAGTCACTTTTTCTGGATTGCGATGGCACCTCTTCGATCACTCGTCGGTTTTCTAAGCCCCATATACGGCAATTTTGTTTGTTTACATACCGATCGATTAAAAAATGTGCCTCTTCGCTGTTGTTCGAAAAATCGGTGTTTATTGTCTGTTGTTAAACACCCAGTGTTGTTAAGCGATCCATTATAGTGTATGGCAAAAATTTAAACTACGTATCAAATGCTAGCGCTACTAACTTGAAACCAAGAAATGACCATATGTTGCTCTGATTTTTCTAGGATAATAGTAAGTATACGCCATACGTCCAGTTTTCATCTCGTTTACAACAGGGACTTTCTAAAGTAGATAATATATTTAAATTTTTTATTCGAAACGTCATTATTTTGATGAAGAAGGCCAATTTTTTAAACTTATTTTTCCGAAAACATAATCTAATTACAACATTTTGAGTGTACTAACAAAAATTCAAATTTTCTTAACCCTCAAAATTTAAAGACTTGAATGCCAACAATTGTCAACTTCTGGTATGAAATCATAACTTTTAATAAGAAAAATTTTAGACTTTAATTTTAACAACCGCCGCAAAAATGCTAATGAAAAGATATCGATTGATTTTCTCTCCCACGAAATCCATTGTACATTTAATACCTCTCTATCGAAAAGAGATTTCCCAAAATTATCGAAAGCAAGAACGTGATAATAACAGAAACTACCGTCCATTAACTTATAATGAATTGCGCTTTCTGGACTAAACAAAGACCTTATTTCTTGCCAACACAAAAAATAAAAGAAACAAGCATAACGCACGACGGGCGGCCATTTTAAAAGCAATGAATTATTCAAAAGCAATACCCTCGAAGAAGTAAACAAACTTCAGCGCACCGGGAAAGTATCCTACCTAGTTTTCTAACGATCTCTCAATCCAAAAAGAAGAAAAAAACAACTACCCTATCATATTCCCTACTCCTGTCACACGGAAGAGATGAAAACGAGAAATTGATGAACTCTAACCACCTTCGTGCTCCATGTCTATCATCGTCCGTTTCAAAGGCTGGGATGGGAGAGGAAAACATAATCCTCTTGGCAACAAGCGGATACAAACATTTATGCGAGACCCGATGCCTTATTAAGAAGCTCAAAGCTTAGACACACAAAAAAAGAAGACAAACTTACCGAATTGCGTTTCGTCTAAAAGTGTTATTTTGATTTCATGTCCATCATCCATATCGAGATTTTCAATGTCTGTCCTCCTCGGAGGCTTCTCGACCGGATTAACCTCAGTCAGCAGACTCTTTTGCATTTCTATTATCACCGATCCCTCCAGCACAGAACCATTTTGATGGCTCTTTTCCATTTTCGTAGCAATCAGTCACGTTGCGTCCTTCTAGTACGTCTTAATCCTTCGACAATACCAACAAATCACCAAAACTATCACAATCAACAATGAAACCAGTGTTTGTGCGACCAGAGAAATTATTATCAGGAGCATATTTGAAGATGAATCAAAACCATTGTAAGGGCCGCCCATGTCATCTATGACAGCACCGCTGCTGCCGCTAACAAACACTCCGTCCCAACAACCAGCCGCATACTGCTCTCGTCTTTGCTGCCACGAATTTTGGCCACACATGTATAGGCACCCCGATCAGCCGACCGCAGTCCAAAAATAATCAACTCCGATGTCAGGATGTTTGGGTTCTCGATGCGATTCTGCTCGATAGCGTTGCGAACTTAAAACGGTTTGTCGTTATTGACATTAATCAGTCGCTTATTGTACACCCAGAGGATGTCGGGTCGCAGCGCTCCTTCGGCACGGCACAACAACGTTATGTTCTCGCTATTTGCCTCGACATACTACCCAGGACGGGGATAGACGATCCGGGGATGGCAAATAAATGGTCGGGTGGAATGTCGGGCCACTGTTTGCCGTGTAGAAGTGTAGGCTCGTAACAATCTGTCGGCGGAATGAAGCACCGTCCCATGATGGCGAAGTCTCGCCTGCAATTCACATGCGCATACGCATGGAACTGCAGTTCCAATTCCAAGGGTTCGCTGCCAGTGACAGGTGCACAGTTTTTTCGAGTTGGCAAAGGCTTCCTTCCGCAGCACTGTCATTTGATTGGATTACAAGTAGACAGGCGACAACCTGGGCATTTGGTCGAAGACATGCATATCGACCCGTTTCAGATGGTTGTGCGAATTTATGCACGCGACAAAAAGGTCAAATTGGCGAACAGATTATTTTCCAGATTTCGATTTTGTTGTTGTTCATAACAAAACCAAATTACGCAGCTTAAATAAGCTTGAAAAGATTGTCGAATGTTGGCCTCGTATGCTATTATGTGACAAGTCGAGTTCGATTAAAATGGCCAGCCCTTTGAGGGAGTCCCGATTGAGTTTTTACAGATTAGGATCGACGAAGTGTTCTCTTTTCAATTCGGCTATGTAGTTGTTGTTGTACAGGTCTATAACTTGCAGTTCGTTGCTTAGATCTGTGGGTAGTGTGGTGAGGGATTTGTTCTTGCAGTCGGCAGTTTTCTTGCCCGAATTCCAATTACAATGGCAGGATGTGCAGTTCTGTAGCCAGTCGGAATTGCCACTGGCACCGACGAACAGCAGCAGAACGAGTAGTTGTGCGATGCGGAGTTGTTGATTTGTGGCGAACATTTTGGGTTTTTCTATGTGTTTGAATATAAAGGTGGGGTGAATATTCTTTAACTTGTGGTTTGTGGTTATAGTTCTTTGGTGCGGGTTATCTTATGTCCTGTTATCCTTGGAGTCACTTTGATTAATTACCATGTCCCTTTCGTGCTGCAGTTGGTCCTCTCTTCTACAACTATTGCGATGATGATGGCGACGACGATGTGTCTATTATGAAAGTGTTGGTTTCGGTAGTTGGGGTGAATTTACAACTTGTAATTAGCATAAAGTGTAACTGTAACGAGAAAAGAAAAAATGTTTTGATTAATACAATGGCGCAAAATTATAGTCCGCTAATGAACAACTTTAGTGTGATACTAGCTTAAAATGACGTTTCAGACATGACTCAAACGTCATTTTAAGCTTAGTATCACACTAAAGTTGTTCATTAGCGACTATAATTTTGCGCCAATGTTATTAAAGTGTGTTGCCTGGTTTCATGGGCAGTTAGGTGATGGTTGCATGTTCAAACTGACTTTGCTCGGCCACAAGAATTCTTTTTCTATTTTCTTTGAAGGGAAACTCAGGGGAGAGAGAAAGACATGAAATAATGCATTTGAAAAGTCAAGAGCAGGGCTTATAAATAACAACAAACACGTCGGAATTTGCATTCTTGTTGTTGATGTTTCTTGTTTTCTTTTTGTTTGTGTGTTTCTGGGTTGGCAGATTTTTTGTTTTGTTGGATGGACTTGAATGAAACATGCGATGACCCAATGACCATTATCTAGAAAGGGATTTTGTTTCCAGATTCTTATTTTGAGTTGAAGTTGAAAGATTGAGATATGTAAATTACTTTGGTTGGAGATTTTTTTCTTTGGGTTTTTCCTTGTTTGGTGGCTTGGACGCGGTTAGATGAGCAACAACAAATAGAGAATAGAGAATGGCAGTAGAAAAGAGTTGAAAATGAGCTCAGCCTCAGGGTGGGACAGTACTAAATTAAAAACAAGTAAACCACAACTTAAAGCGAAAATCTGGTTGACAGTTGTCCTGAAAATTTTGAGAGCATGAACTAAAAGAATAACTGGCCAATGGATGCCAAAAACAAAGGGGAGCGGTCGTGTAGTCAGAACAGATAGATTTTGGTTTAATGAAAACGGTGATTGGCTCATACTACCTTTTGCTTTTGTGGTTGAAACATGAATAAGTTACAACTACCGAGAAAGTAAAATACAAACGGATCTAGAAAATTAAAGGGCTTATAGTTGAGGCGAAAAAGTTCGAGGGAGACTGAGTAAGGGGAGAACGAGTTCATTAAGAAATTTGAAGGGCTTACGTTAGTTAAAAAAGTTCGAGTAATATGGTATAAGAGGGGCAGAGTTATTTTATTGAAAAAATTGAAGGGCTTACTGAAGTCGAAAAAGTTCGAATCAGACGCAGTCAGGAGAAAGTAAGCTTATTCAGAAAGTTGAAAGGCTTACTAAAATCGAAAAAGTTCGAGTGATATGGGGTAAGAGGACAGTAAGTTGGGAGCTTCGAAAGCAATAAGCTGAACAATAGCCGCTAGCTCTACAAAATTTTAACGACTATGTTCAAAGACGACTGCTATCGGGTATCAAAGTTTCGTCTGTTTAAACGGGGATTTTTAGTCGTGATTGAAATCAGGAAGGTTTTTTCGAGAAAATGAGCTATAGGTTAGCTTCCAATAAAAATCAACCTCAGCCTCATCTATGCTCATGGACCCATGGAAGACGAGAAATACAAGTCGTATGAGCTCCTGGACAAGACTTATAAGCAATATTCAACTAATGGGTAGAACGTAGTAATTTTATGATTCTTACAACTCAATAACCAACCAGAGCGACCAAAATGTCATCGATATCCAATATTTAGGGCTCACAAGATTCGTATAGACTAGCATCTCCAATAACCTCTCAGATGACTTTTCGCTTGAGCCGCGATCCAAAATGAAGTTATTGGAGACAATACTTTTTAGGAGATATAAACCAAATTCCGAAGTTACATTCGACCAAGACGCTGAAGGGCAACAAGTTAACACTAAAAATGAAAAGTAAAATTGTTTACAGAATCCATGAACTGCCACACCCTTTTTTCTACCAACAAACTCAAAAATTGTGTTTTGCATTCAGATTATGAAATTTTCAGAACCACTTTTTTTTTTTTTTAAACATAAACTAATATTTCAAAAATAACTTTCAGCATTCCACCTATTGAAACGCCTAGGTGGCCTACAAAACCGAAGGTGCATAAATTACATATCAAACGAAAGTATGTTTTATTCTTTATCGAAATTGTTTAAAACATTAAATTCAAATAAAAAAGTGAGGTTGTTCATACAAAAACAATTTGAATTATCAAATCACAGGTATAAAACAGCTGTTGCATGCAAGGTATATTCGCGAAAAAATGTCATTAAGAATCAACCCAAAACATTAAGGTGGGTCCACATTGGTGTTCACATTGCACAAAGCAACAAGTCAAAAGTTGATAAACATGTTGAATGTGAACCTCCTTAAATTAAATAACAAAGCACTCGAATTTCAAAAGCTGTGTCGACTAGTTATTTAAAAACCAAACAAAATATTAGCTTTCTTAAGATTCAACAACTTGTCTCCAAAAACTTTGCTTCTATTTTATCATCGTATGTTGGGGTTGGCTCCTACTAATGACTCGAGAAGGTTTTGAAATTTCACTTTTTCATAAATTTATATCAAGGAACTTTTTTCCTATAAAAAAAAATAAAAAATAATCCATGTACCAAATTAAATTCGCCCTTAAAAATACATAAACAATTCGCCATGAATTCTGATATCAAAAACTCTGAGGCAATATCTATATTTTGCTTTGGTTTTCAAAAGATAATACATATCGCTATATGCATATTATGTTGAAAGACATATCGTTTGTTGATGGGTTCGCATGCAGGTATCGTTTAAGGATACCTGCGCTATACTAACGTCTTCGTCCTCGATCGTAATTCGTATTTCCAATTATTGTTTTGCCTAGTACGAACAAGCATTTACTGTACTTGTTGGGCATATTTATTTTATTTTTTTTCAGGGTGATTGCAAATTTCAAAAGAGAAGTAATAATACCCTCATCTTCTTTCTTTCCACAAAAATATTTACTCGTCAGCAGCGAAAAATATTAATAAAAAAAAACAAAGACAGTCAGATGGAAAATTATGATATCTTTTAAGGTATTAAATTCCAATCCGTTCTACCCGCCACATAAATTTTTGACGAAAGAAAAGTCATTGCGAGAGTTGAATTATTGCCTATTTGCTCCTTCTGTACACCTTTGTGGCAGACAACATCAATCGATTTACCATTATGGATGGAAAATTTATCAGAACCATAGCAAATATGAACGGAAAGTTTAAGGTTGGTTTCAAATTGATTTCATTGTCTAATGACAGGGTTGCCATATAAGAGAAATGTTTTTTTTTGCCAATTCTCATTACATAAATTGATTTTCATTGCAAACACAACGATGAAAACAGGTTTAAAATATTTTCATAAATATAAAGAAGTTACCTTTAGCTATTTGATGAAAACGACTGTGACGTCACTCTGAGGTACTCGTCTCACGGAAATACCTTTTTTCTAGGTTTTCGCCTTCCGTTAGTGGAAAAAGGACGAAAAACAAGAAGAAATGACAATTTAAAGAGTACCACACTATGACGTCACATTTTTAGTTTTGAAGTGGAATATTTTTGTAAAAATCGCACTGTTAGTTAAATGAGATCGAAGACTTTGATCTTAGACCCAGCAGAATTCAAAATGCGTGGTTTTTTATTAGCTCCAATTTCTTTGAAAACAGATTTCGGTCTAATCAAAAATATAACACCCCTATCAGAATTAATTCAACACCCTCTAGTTTTTGACGGTTGTAACATCATTGACACATGGAACCTACAAAGCCGCTTATAAGCCATTAACCATTACTGATAGAAAATTGTATTTCAGGATTATCGAAGTGTCTCATCTGGATATCAAAAATATCAACACACATTACTCTCGATAAAAAACAAATGATAATGGATTTTCGTATCGACCGGCGTGGCGGGGCGGCCGCGTTTTTTTTCCAAGTTTTTATTCTGAAACACCTAAATGTGATTGAACATTAAGCTAATGACAGCAAGGTGATTACAATTTGTTTTTGTTGCTTGCCGAAGATTGGAAAAAAGTATGCCATAGTGAGACTACAATCGATATAAACGGCATTCAATCTACAAACGAAAAAAAAAAACATTGAATACGACTCTCAGTGGAACCGCAGAAAATAGAAGGAAGTAATGAACAGCTAAGCTATGACTTCTGTTTTGTTTTTTCCACAGTTTTCTTCTACTCTTTTCGTTTGAAATATAAATGTACGGAATAATGGGAACAAAAATTCGATAGAAAATAGAAAAAGGCATCGTTTTTGGTAATTATGTGGTCTCGGGATGCTAGAAACTCGAAACTGGAAGCAATGGTCCACACCCGGAGTCCATTTTAAATGGTTTTCTATTGTCTTTTGTCGATTAGCATTCAATTTACTGTGGTAACTGGTAATTCCAGAATAAGAGCTGATTGCAATGTGTTTTGACGGCAGCGATACGATGTGGATATTTGGCTATTAAGTTATTTAAGCGATGTGGAATGATTCTGCTGAACAGGGAATAAGGAAACCAATCGCAAAAGTGGTGGTATGGTTGGGAAGATCGATTCGAGGTTAATGAGATGGAAAGATGAATGTTTTATATCGGTAACCGATTCATATTTTGATTTTGGAAGATGAAATTTATGAGTTATTAATGAGGAAATGACTTTGATATTTTCTCTGAGCGAAATCAGCATAACAAAAGGCGATGTCTGGGATGGCCATAAAAAGTATGGGTGAAATCATAATTAATTGAACATTAACTTGTTGTTTGTTTTTTGTTACTATTTTTTGATAACCAAGTGTTTTAGGCAAATTTGAAGTCAGTCAACAAAAAGGATCTAAGCCTGAGCCATATAAAGCTACTACACCACGTACTATCTCGACTTAGGCGGTTATGACTTAAAAAATATTTTATTATCTACGTTTAAAAACTTCTTTATATTAAATTCTGAGAAGTAAATCAATATTTCTAAATATTCGTTTTATTTTAAGAAATCCAAGCAGATTCGTCTAACCGCGTGCTGCAAAGTTAGACAAAGTTTCTAATTTGTTTTAATGCAACCACATACAAGAGTTAGTATTTAGTTCCACAAATAGATGACAAATTTTTTCTAAAACTTCATGTCATCTGTAATTAACAGAAAAGGTATAAAAAATTACAACTCAACAGGTGAGAGTAATAAGCAAAGTCTAAACCATGATGCATTTTTTATGTGAACTTTTCTGTACTTACTTTTAGATAAAAGTTTTTTTCAAATTCGAGTGCAGGTTTTCTCTTTCAAAATGTTAAAATTTACTCTCATTTGATGACAAAATTCAGACTAGGTACCTTAATAGAAACATTTTATTTTTTTTAATTTTTAATTAAGTTTTTATGTAATCTGTTATGTTTGCAAAACGGAAACTCAAACTCTGAGTTCAGTTTGTTTGATGATATTCATTTTAAAATAGTGCATGATGAGGTAGTTCAAAGAAAACTCAATGTGGAAAAGTAAAATTAAATAGAAGTTGTTAATTACTCAATATATTCTCAAGTGGTTTTATTCTTCAAAAGATCTGTAGGTGTTGTAAACAAAATTTAATTTAATTACGAAAACCTAAGATTTCATTTGAAAGTTGAAACGCTTTGACATAGAAAAACCGACTCGTTTGTCCTGACTTTAAGTGGTATAACACTTTTTAAGGTAGACACAAACGAAAGAGATATGTGGTTGCAAGAACCTTGAATTCGCATTCAAGGGAAATGGTAGTGTTCACCACGTGCACTATTCTTTTGATAGGAAGCAACTTTGTTCCTTATGCCTCTTACTTGACAGTTTCACATTATATTAAAATTTTTAAGATTTTAATCTTCACCAAACTTCAATGAAGACAATGAAAACACGCTGCGTCTGTTTTATTTGAAAATTTATTTTCATTATTAAGCTTGGACTTTGTCGTGGAGTAAAAAAGATAAAATCATTTAAATGCCGGGCTAGAGAAGTTTCGCAGAATCCTTTGTTTGAGGTAAATTTTAGAGCGAAATCTCAACCATACCTTAAGCAATGTTGCTTTTAATTCGTCTTTAGGTCGGCAAATATTCTCGTAAGCACGGTCTTTTGCCCCACAAACAAAAAAAAAATCACTGCACTCTGGCATTGGTGGTGGAATCGAAAGAAAGTGCAAAAAGTCAAAAACTAAAAACGAATTACCAAATTTTGACAAAATGAACACCTCTTGTCGTGTTGACAGTTGATAAATTGTACACCGGCTGGCTAAGGCTTTGTTCCCACAGCAAAGGTATGCCCAATGCCCATAAACGAAAATATCCTATGCTGGTAAAAGTCTAAGAATTGTAATTTTCCTCGCTCCTTTAATAAAGAATTTTGTTATTGACGACTAGTAATAAAGGTATTTATCGAATTATCTTTGCAAGTATTGTCATTCCCTAAATTTTTAAAAGTCGGAAGAAAAATTGAGTTTGGGAGGGACGTGCCACTCGTTAAATGTTGAAATAAAAAATTTAAAGCATTACTAGGCTTTGAAAAAATTTGAAATTAAGAATAATGTTGTTTTATGTTGCATCTTGCTGTTTGGCTGAGACGTTTTTTAAGTAACTACACAGAAAGAAATCGAAGATCAAATCAAGAAAAACAAGCGGTAAATCACGAAAAATGAATCTAGTTATGGACCTTGGATTGGGAATCAAATATTTGTGATTTACGAAAAAGAGGAAAATGAAGACATTACGACTCAATAGTTGTAATTCTACACTTTTGAATCGCAACAAAAAAAAGCATTTATGATTCAGAAGCGTAATTTACGATCAGCCAGTTGTAAATTTACATTTAGCTTGTCAAGAATTACGACTCAAAAGTTGTAATTCTACACTTTTGAATCATAAGCAAAAAGAGCATTTACGATTCAGGAGCGTTATTTACGATCAGCCAGTTGTCAATTACGTAAATTATCATTTTTGTTCCCCCCCCCCCCACCATCACCGTTTCGGGGGGATCTCGTCTCTATTTCTCTCTCCCTTCCTCGCCCTTCCCCCGGTACTATATTCTCCCTTCCTCTCACCTCACCGATCAATCTCCGTACTTCCTTCTCAATCTGCACTGCTTAGTGGCGACTATTTTTTTTTTTTTACAAATCCGTCACTCCGCACTGCTGGGATTCGAACTCAGGCATGAGAATGCACGACGGTCTCTTGATCGGTACCTCTACCCACTGAGCTACTTGACGCTTTATAAAATTGGAATGGATTTTCGACCGCATGAAAACTAGGGAATAAATAAACAACACAAAACGTTTTTCTTTTTCAGGAAATATTGTCGTAATTTACGATTCAAGAACCGTAACAAAAAAAAAAACAGTTTGGATTCAAAAGTAGTAAAATGCGATAAGAATTCATGATTTACAAAATACCTTTTCTTCATTCAGGAAATATTATCGTGTTTATCGTGTTTTACGATTCACGAGTCGTAACAAAAGAAAACAGTTTGGATTCAAAAGTAGTAAAATGCGATAAGAATTCATGATTTAATAAACACCTATTTTTTAATTCAGGAAATATTTTTGTAAACTACGATTGTCTAAGATCGATTCGTTCATTTAGCTTCAAGAGCTTTGTTTTTAGAATATTGAGATCATAAATCTCGATCTTTGATTTTGTAAATCAGAATTATTTAGTCGTACAATTTATATCATGCTCCAAATGTTTAAAATTACGAATACAAAATTTGTAAATTGCTCTTACAATGGAAATCTAAAATCATGACATTTTTTCGTAATTCTCAAATTATACAGTTTTTTAAATTTAGACGGAATAAAGATTGAATTACAATTTTGACTCTCATTTTACGAAAAAAGGGGGATGATTTACAAAAAAAAGATTTTTCATAATTTACGACATAGAAATTCGTGATTACTGATTTTTCATTTCTTTCCGTGTAGTTGAAGCCTTTCTGGGTGTTACACCGTCTTGAAGATTTTAGTAACAAAATGTACTTGTATCGAAAAAAAGTTAACAAAACAGAATATTCATTTTTTCAGCCTTCACGATGAATTTCAAAAGGTTTCTGCTTGCTAATAAAATATCCAAATAACAAAAAAAGAAGAAACCTATTTGTGGTTTGATTTCATATTTATTTATTCCATTAATACAAAAACAAGCCTCTTCCAGATTTATTAACGTATGCACTTCACAAAAAATAAATTTTCCTTAAATTTTTAAAACGAAATAAAAACAATAAATGTTAACCAAAACCAAGGGCGCTACCTGCGGGCTTTAACAAGAAACTTTTTGTTTATTCCCATGAACTCGTTGACATTACAGAATAATTGATTAAAATAATAACTTGTTCGCAAACATTTTTTTGGTGTTTTTCATTTATTTTCAAAATCTCGGTTACTATTTAAATTTAAAATTTTGGTTGGATTTTCACTTTTTTTAGTTCTGTGTAGTCCTTGGAACATGTTACACAATAAAAGAAGGAAAAAATCACGTTTCTGGTGTGTTTGTTTTGTTTTGGTCCAAACTGTTTATGTAACATTTGTCATTTTGTCAACACCAACTTCGACGTTAAACATATTTTGGGTTGTTTGTGGGAGTTTACATTCGAAATGTTAATTTAAGGAATTATGTAATGAAAGACTGGGTTTTTTGTTACCCTTTGAACATTTGAGTAGGTTTTTGATAAATTGATAACGACAAGGTGGATGTGTTCAAGAATTGTCATCCAGAGCACTGGACTGGACAAAAAAAATGATTTCAAAAATCTAGATTCATATTTGAATCACTTAATTTAATCACATCCCTCCCTTCCCTACGCAAAACCATTTTCATTCTAAATCATTGAATTGATCAGATAAATATGTTTCGTTTTTTAATATGCCATTTCCATATCCTGGGGGCAAAACAAAAAAAAAACAACACCAAGGACGAACAAAGGTAAATAATGATGTTCCATAACATTGGAATACCTATAGAGGTGCAATTATTCATTTTTCGAAATTGGGAGAGAAATTCCGTTAATGGTTGTTCGCAGTGGTGATAATGGCATTATTAGACTATGATTTGCAGTCTAAATAATGTTGTTTGGTTGATTAGAGAATGTGCTTGATTATATGCTTTCGAATATAATAGAGGTTAGAAATGTCTGATTAAGCGAGTCTATGGAACAGATACGGCGTTCATGAGGTATTTTGCTTGCCTCGTGAAGCGTAGATATTATAGTTTTAATGTTTGTTCAGAAGGACTTCGGTCATATTAAATGTTGAAACAGAAACATTTTATCGATTTATTGCTATGAGCAAAAAATATTGTATTTATGATTGGACATTATACTTAATTATTATCTTAATCATCTTCGGGATGAAGGCAAATGTTCCTGTGAAGAATATAAAGTCAACATCCCGTCGGAATCAGAATTTGCAAAAGTTAGTCCTATTAGATAGGGAGCCTTTGTTTCCTATAAGACGATGAGCTTAGTTATCAATACAAAGCAAACCCAAAGGAAAGATCGCAAGAACACATCTCTAACACCGCCTGATCCACTCCTTTTCCACAGGTTAACTAACCCATAGAAGAATCCATGGATTAAAATTTCTTACTCATAAAAACAATTTATTGTTGATTATAGTAATAAACGCCAACTAAGAGAAATTTTATTTTATTAAAAGCATTTTCCACTTATTCCACAGAAGGATTAATCCTTTGCTATTCTGAGTGTATCTATTAATTTAGCTGTAAGTGGCTTGCACTCTTCAACAATTTCTTGAGTGCTTGTAAAGAATTGAGAGGATGCCTTGCCTCACCTACAGATGGAACCAGTATCGCATGAGGCGATTGAAGGTGCGCTAGAAAGCTGTGATTATGAAGCATTTGAACATAAGAAAGCTGTCGGGACGATTGGTGCCACGTTTGTTCGTTCCGCACAATAAGTGAAACTTTGAGACCACCTTAGAGCAGTGTTTGCCGCTGTTTAAGCGTAATCCAATCCGCTCCGGATCCAGTGGTACACATCAGATGCAAAAAACCAGTCGTAACAGTGGACTTCAGCTGGCGAACGTGCTCCGAAGGTGAGGGCTGTCCCAAGGGACGAATTGAAGAAAGAAAAAGCCCCGATCGGCCAAGAAAAAAGTGCTTTTTTACCATAACAACCAGGCAGAAACTTCCGTCGAATGAGAAGGTCATCACCGACATGCAGGCTTTCTTTGCAGACCTGGAGGAAAAGTGCTTTCCAGATCGGTTAAAGCCTTTGGAACATCGTCGGGTCAAAAGGAGGGATTGTCAGTTTTCCAAAATATTTATGTTTTTCTATTTGAGGCTAAGTACTTATCGATTCAGTCTTCTATGTATTTGGTCAACGCACACAACCATTAAGCTACGTGTTGTGTTCAACTGAATTGGATGAGAATTTTAGTTTCAGAAATGGGCCAGTTTTTGAAGAATTAGAGGCCAGAAAAAAAGAAGCTAAAGTAGGAAGGAGGGAAATGACCGTCTTGAAGTACTTATTAATAAAAGATCTCAAGATCAAGCACCAGATGGTAATGTTAAATGAACAGAGAATACTGCTTACTTTTATTCTAAAAGTTGTCTTAAGCACCTTTTTTCTTCCTGCTCAACTTGATACCTTGACCTGAAACGACGAAAAAAAAACAATAAATAAAAATACTACATCTACTTCTACATACATTTCTAACTCTTTTTAAAATATTCTAAACTAGCCAACCCTGCGAACTTCGTTTCGCCACCCTTCAGTAAAACTAAAAAAAGTTGTTATTAACAAAGGTATTGTTAAAATGCAATGTGATTTGCTAGAACCCAATTAAAATAGAAAATTACATATCTGAATTTTTCTAAGCTCTAGAACTAACTTTCTACCCACATTAAAGCATGCAGTAAAATCAAATTTCGTTGAAAAATTCAACAAATTTTCCGGTGTGTTTTGACTATTTCACAAAAATCAAAATTAAATACGGCTTTCGATTATCCCCCTTATTAAGTGACTTTCCAGTAAATTTGTCCAAAAAATTCGTTTTTACTAAGCCTATACCTACCTACAGTGAAAATTTATATAAATGCATTGAGGATTGAGTGGATTAAGTGTCCCTACCGGACATACACACACACCAATCACTTTAAATTCTATGATGGTAGGTGTTGAAGTTCTTCGTGCTCTCGCAGATTTTGCCGAGTTCCCTATCCAAAAATTTTCATTTTTCCATGTGTACCTACAATAACGCGCAATTTTGCCTTTGCAAACCAATGAAGTTTCTAGTTTTTCATTAAGAACTTTCTATTTTCCATGCGAAAACACATTTGGAAATTTTCCGGTTTTCCTATTAAAAACTAATGCACCTACAATAACATGCAATTTTCGCTTTGAAAACCAATGAGTTTTCTATTTTCCATTCGAAAACCCGTTTTGAAATTTTCCAGTTTTCCATTTGAGAACCAATGCACCTACAATTACTTGCAATTTTCCCTTTGCAAACCAACAAAGTTTCTAGTTTTTCATCAAGAACTTTTTCCGGGTTGGGGTCAAAATTCTGCCGGGGTCAAAATTATTTTGTCAAAATTCTGCTTTCAAAATTCTGCTTTTCAAAATTCTGCTTTTAAAATTTTGCTTTTCGAATTTCTGCTGCTCAAAATTCTAAATTCTTAAATTCTGCTTTTCAAAATTCTGCTTACCAAAATTCTGCGAATAATATAGAAAAGAGAGGTTTGAAAATATTAAAAAGCGCGCGCTTTTTAATATTTTCAAACCTCTCTTTTTTATATTTCGCAGAATACCTTCTCTCATTAGAGATTAGCAGAAGATTATTTTGTGTTTGCATAGGTACATAGTTACATCAGTATGTATAATATGTACATCTCCTGTAAGCTATAAGGTTAGTCTAATTTGTTACGCCTTCGAGTTAGTGTTCAAATTTTACCATGAATATTTCGATTGTAAAATCCAATAAGGGAAAAGATAAACTTTGTGTTGATGGCTATATGTTTTATCTTGAAAAGTTACACAAATGTAAAACCTGCTAATCGACTTAGAGACAAGTGCAAGGGACGAATAGTGACTAAATTGAATTTTGACCCCAACCCGAAATTTGTTTGTGTTTATGAATAAACAGACATAAAAAAAGCAGAATGTTTTTATTTCAAACAGAAAATTTGTTTGTGTTTATGAATAAACAGACATAAAAAAAGCAGAATGTTTTTATTTCAAACAAAAAAAAGCAGAATTTTGAAAATCAGAATTTTTCTATTAAAAAGCAAAATTTTGAAAAGCAGAATTTTGAAACCAGAATTATGACCCGCTCCCACTTTTATTATGCGCAAACCCATTTGAAAATATTTCGGTTTTTGCATTTGAAAACCAATGCAGCTACAATTACATGCAATTTTCCCTTTGAAAACCAATGAGTCTTCCGAGATTTTTTTCAAAAAAACCCGTTTTGAAATTTTCCACTTTTCCATTTTAAAACCAATGCACCTACAATTACACGCAATTTTCCATATGATAACCAATGAGCTTACCACACAGGCCTAATTTTGATCTAGACCGAAGTGTATACCTAATATTCATTATGCGAAATATACATGCACAGAGATTGGAAACTAAAATCCATGCTTTTTTTGAATATCGCTGTTAAAATTTTCTTATGTACAGAAAATCGTGCCCAAGAATGTAATGTAAACATTGTTTTGGTCCAAACGCTAAAGTAGGAGTTCAGCCTTAAATATAATAAGGAAGAATGAAAAGGAAATGAAAAAAAAATGAAATGAAAAATAGGCGGGGAGCCCTCAATCCTGAAAGTGCACTTACACGGATTTCAAAATTTTTTATATTAAAAGATAGTTTATAGAAATACCAACAAACTAAGCCTGGTATGACGAGGCCTATCCTGGCACCAGTATTTTTTTGCAATTTTTTGCATTATTAATAATTATTGATAATTTGCACTTATCGCGGATTTTAATTTTAACTAGCGCATATTATTGGAAATTTAATGTGCTTTCAGGAAAAAATGGTATGACAGCTGCCATCCTGGCACCAATGTCTGTCATACCTATTTTAAAAACATATGAGTGACAAAATTTTAAAATAGGTATGACAGACATTGGTGCCAGGATGGCAGCTGTCATACCATTTTTTCCTGAAAGCACATTAAATTTCCAATAATATGCGCTAGTTAAAGTTAAAATCCGCGATAAGTGCAAATTATTAATAATGCAAAAAAATGCAAAAAATACTGGTGCCAGGATAGGCCTCGTCATACCGGGCTTAATTTGTTGGTATTTCTATAAACTATCTTTTAATATAAAAAATTTTGAAATCCGTGTAAGTGCACTTTTAGGATTGAGGGCTCCCGGTGTAAAACAGAGAGACGTTTCAAAAAATTGATGTTGGCTGTCAGTTTGCTGAATTTAAATACAAAATTTCGCGTATGTAAATTTAAAAACAATGGGGCATATTCATAGACATTTTTAAACTGCTGCTAAGCTGTTACTAACTTAAACTGGAGTTTAAGCTATTCATAATCAATAATCACATTTAGTCCTAGGATTAAGAGCTAAACTGGGGTCTTACTTTAAACATGGGTGATGCTATGTTTAAGTTGTTACTTTTCTATTTAATTTCAAAATAGTATTCACTTTATTAATCAAAGTCGTCTTTTATGGGGACTATAACACATGTGTGTGCTTCTAACCGGAAATTGGGTATAAGTATAAGTGAATTTGTGTCCACTATTTTTTTGTGAGACAACGAGACACGATGAATTTGATCCCGGAACTAAAGATATGGTGGATTGATTGTTCTGATTTTGAACATGGTCTTATTCATTTCTGTATGCAATTTAAGATATCTGAAAGCATGTTGAGCGAATTTGTCGTGAGGATACAGATCGTCAGTGTTATCATCATCGGCAACCTCCAATTTGAAGACAAGAAACAAAGCACTAATATTACACTACACAGACTCGAGGAAACAACAACTTCATAAAAACCAAAAGGTTTTCAAACTTATCTTCCCACAAACGTTATAATCTTATCATATCTTCTTTCATTGCGTTTAATCTGGTCCATAGAACAATTTGTTCGCATGCAATATGTACATACGTGCCGTGCATAGAAACAAATATGTTTCTTGATTTAAAATTTACATTTGAATTTTGAAAATTTCAATTTTTTTTTTGACATTCTTGCTGTTTGATTTGTTCATTTGAATGAAGGTTGTAGTAGATTTTTCAATAAACTCTAGTTTAGTTAAACACAGCAAGAAAATCGTCTATGAATAGAAGCTGTGTTTTCCTAAACTATTAAGCTTAAACTGTGGACTACGAAGTTACAACTTAAACAATTCTCTATGAATATGGCCCAATGTTTTTTGGTCTTAATAATTATTTCTTTTAATTTCAGAACCTCCTACTGCACATTCAGTGCATGGAATAACCAATTTGCATCATTTATAAAGAAGGAATTTTGTTTGTTTGTTAGTTTATCGACTACAAACATACAACCGACAAACAAACAAAAGTCTTACTTTATATATTAGTATAGATATATAAATTTAATGAGAAAAACAACCAATTTCAATTAAAACAACATAAAACTATACCTTCGGCGGCGAAAGAACACAAACATTCATCTCAATTTATTATTTTGAAACAAAAAAATACCAAATCGATACAATATAAAAAACCAATACCACATCAACATCCTTTTCGGTTGAGGTACAGTTTCCCGAATAAGAAAATATCATTTTACCGATTGAAAAGATATCAAATGTGATTATGATCTGACGAGACTTTTTGAATAATTTATCGGATTTGCATGCGCAGTCGATGCTGAGGGTTGAATAGAATCTCTAGGTTTTTATTTTTGTGGCCGGGTATAGAAACAATTGAGCATAACGAAAGTATCGGTTTGCAACGCAAGGTTGAATTGCTGCAATGTCAGATGCTAAATTGGAGAAAACTTCTTCACCCCGCACACATAAGCTCGATTACAATTTTTTTGTTGGTTGGCTGACCTTTGGTATCGATAGCTAAACTTACCAATTTACTTTTTCCTTGCTCTCGTAAACGATACATTTTTTCTCCGTCAATATCTTATTCATTTTCATAGACGTTGATGTGGTTTTTATCGAAGCTATCGGGATGATGAAAAGTTTGTCTGCATGAAATTAAGGAGAAAAAAACTGCAGTTTTCTTGAGTCAGTTATCGTTTTTGAAGCAGATCCATGTTTATCACGGTTATCAAAATTCGAACGGATTGTTTTGATAAATGACTTCCGATATCGAAGTTTATTATGCGAATACCCTAACTAACGAAGGTCATGTCACATCCCATTCTTCATAGAGATTAATTCTTGTGTTATTGTATACAGCCGTATCGACCCGCACAACACAGCCAAGAGGGTGAATTAACAACACACAAAACTCATTTAACTTTTACATTTAATTATATTATCACAAGGCGGCATCTGAATTTCCCCGGTTCTCACAGACCTCTATCTTAATGGGTACATCTTCCATCCCAAATAGTCCTTCTATTGTTGCTTCGCCCACCCTTCATTATTACATACATACACGAAGATTAAACTAGAAATATTCCCTTGAGAATATAATTTGTTTCTAATGACATACATTCCCCATTAATTTCTCTGGAAGTTGGAATCTCTACATCAAAAAAGGATGTAGGCAAAGTTCAACGGATACTGTTTGAGATGCTGTGGGTATTCCTTCATTTCTCGTTTGATATCGGATGTCTAATCAACTGCTACTAGATGGCGTTCAATTCATGTAACCTCACAGTAATGTATGTAAAATTCATATGATGATTTCAATATGATGTCCATCAACGACTTTTGCACATCAAATGTGATGAGTTCTTGAACAAATTCTTTGAAAGAGAATAGATTGAAAACTAATAGAAAAGATCCTTGTGAACAGTGTAACCAGTCATTATCCTTCAATTTTATCGTACATTCACCGACGCTCTTCGCTCTTCACTTATCGATCAAAGACTTGATAACATTGTAGAATAAACCAAACTATCTACAAAACAATACACCCGAACAAAATCGAATTATTTTCTCATCAAACAAGATGACCCAATAATCAGGCTACTTTAAGTGATAAGAGGAATTTGAAACAACCAATTAAGGAACGCAAAGCAGCATATTACATGCTCAAATCACGAATGGCAATTAGACGTTGACACAGAAAATATAAATCACAATTTCAATGATAAATATTATTATTATTCTATGATTTAGCAATGGCATAACGAACTAATGAAACATCTTTATTTGTTCGTTAGGTGACTTCTAAGTAGCTCCAGAGTTCAAGAATCTTCTAAATATTATGAAATCTGATGCGAATGGTCTATAAGGAAACTGATGACAATATAGCTTATACAAACTTGTTGCGGCTTGGGTGTCGATATAATTGAAATTGTTATTTGGGCATCCTTCTGGAATACTAATGGGGGCAATTTGTCATTTGATCTGATAGATGGATGGGATGTGAGGCAGGAAGTCCTTAGATTTTATTGGAAAAATTAGGGAAAAAACGTGTGAAGTGGAATCTACGCAAAATAACGAATTTGTTGCATACTTTTTGGGTGGTCTTGATTTGTTGCATATTTTTTGGGCGATTCTGATATCTTGCATGTTTTTGAGCGATTCTGATTTGAAAGTTATATGGCTTTGTGAAACATTTTAGTTCCAAATAATCTCTGTCTACGTTTTATTTAAGGGAAAAAAATCAAACTACGTTTTCTTTCAGTGAGATCTGCTTAAAAAAAAAAAAACAACAAAGCCTATCAAAGAATGTCCCCTTCCCGTGAATCGTGAATGGAAAAAATGGAATGTGACGAAACGCAGTCAGAGTAAACCCTTTAGCAAAAGTAAAATATGACAGCACACATGACAAGTAAAAAGTGAATAGAACGAACTAGCAAAAAAAATCACAAAGGAAAACAACTACACGCTGCAAGTTTTTTGAAGATTTCTGTTTTGTCTGACGACTCTTTTACTCACATTCACTCTAAATTGAATCACATACACTGTCAAGACAGTTGAGTTGCTTTAGAGTTGATAAGTAGAATGACTATCACAAAGGAATTTGATGATAATGGAACACGGCCTTAGAAGTGAATGAAATCCCGAACACAAAACAATAAACAAAAAGGAAAATAATATCAGAAATGTACTTGTCGGGATTTGTTGAAGTAGAATTATATGAAACGCATAAAGTGCGTGTCTGATAAAATTCAAAATTAAAATGGTAATCACTGCTCGTTCGAATTTCGAAATGGAAACCACTCCTTGTCACATAAAGCTCTAATCTACTTTAATTACTGTTTTTATTTTTTCGTGTGACAAAAAATATTATTCTTGAGTGTGTAACACGCCCTCTAGAAAGGGCAAAAGGGCTGTAATGGGCTTATGATTTGAAACTGTCGACACGAAATGGCCGTTAATGCTTTAATTTTGTGTTGTTTTTTCATCCCAGTTTGGTTTTTCAGACTGATTGGTGAAACATTTTCACTGTGGTGGGATGAAGAATGATACTTATTAGTTTATTTAACACTTACGATTGATGGCTATAAATATTTAAGTGGGAATCATATAATTTCTTTTCGTTTTTATTGCATGCCAGGTAGTTTAGATGGTAATTATATTCCTGTTTTTAAATGATTTACTTGGTTACGTTTTTAACGTTTCATACTATACGTACGTATTCTTTTTTTGTTTTTCAACATTACCATACCGGCATAAAATATGGCGCACACGTTATGCAAATATTTCAACAGGAGCTTTCTGCCTGATTGGACATTCATTTTTGTTCAGGAAAGTTATTGACTTGAAAGTCTTATTTTCTTCTTCCGAAAGTTTATTAACATTCTCGCAAGCATTACCTGCAGAATTTCAAGCACACGTGCGAGAAGCTAAAGTTGATTTCTTCCTCGAGTCAATACCAATCCATAAACAATGATACCCCAGCAAAAACCTTGGAAATATTTATTTCGATACATTTTTTGTTTTCTTCCGCCTTATCAAACAATTTCAATAATTTTCACCTCTCCCAGAAATTCATTATCTCAAATATTCAGATTGGATTATTTGAACCAGAAACCAAAAAAAAAAATTTGACTGATGCTTCTCAAGGGCAAGTGCTAATCTCGCAAATTACTCTCAGCAGCAGTAAAAGTGTGTTGGTACAACAGATAACAAATAAAAACGTTGGGAAAATTTCCATCAATCTTTTAAACACCTGCCCATTAAGCATTTCTTAAAATATTATATCTCAGGGCCAGGCCCGTAGCCAGGATTTCGGTTCGGAGGGGGGGGGGGCTTGTTCAATTTCGAAGAAGTAATTCTTTATACAAAAATTAAAAAAAAAAACTACATAATGTAAATGTTTTATTTTTGTTTGTATTTTTTTTTTATTTAATTAAATAAATAGTTTGGATTTTTACAGCAATAAACGCCTTGTCTTTTTTTAGACATAATGTCGATCACTTCATCTGGATCCACTTCAATACCTGAGTGAACAGACAGCATTGCAAGTGCGCTTAGTCTTTTTTTTTTAATTCCCACGCCTCTTTCCCCCCCAGATACCGCACGCGCTGGGGTCCATTTTCACCGAGTACGATTGCAATTACGGTTGCTAGTCGTATCGGCACTTAATTACAAATTATTTGAAATAAATAAAATAAAAAAAGCGATGGCGATTCGAACGTTAGGAAGGCAAGAGTTAGGGACTGCTTAATTCAAGCAGGTACAAAAAGGAAAAACAAAATAAATTTAAATTTAAAAAAAAATCTTACAAAAAGCAAAAAAAAAAGTAAAAATGCAAAATTTAAAATCAAAAATTTTAAAATTTTAAAGTCAAAAAATTATAAAAACACGAAAAAAAAAACAATAAATAAGCGTGTAGAAGACACTTGTCAGGTAAGTAAGTAAGTAAAAAAGTAAAAGTACAATGAGACAAACAATACAAAAAACATTTAAGAACGTGGAACACTGGTTTTAAGGATTAGTTTAAGCTTGTTTTTATTGATATTAAAGTCAAATAAGTCTTCATACGCATTCAATAGCTTACTCATTCTTGTCAGTGGCTCATGCATTCCGTAGTTAGTTCTATGTTGGGGGACTTTAATCAGATTATGAGAACGCAAAATATAATCTCCACCTCGGTAATTAAAGAAGATAGAACTCAAAATATCTGGAGCATCAGTGACACCAGTAATAATTTGATGAAGGAAAACTATATCATTATTTGTTCTCCTTTGACACAGTTTTTGCATCTGGAAAAATGCAAGTCGATCATCGTAAGAAGGGATATTATTGGGGTCAAACCATTGAAGCCCTTTAAAGGCAAAACGTGTAAAATTGCGTTGAACTGATTCTAGTCTCTCAATATGTATCGCATAATGAGGAGACCAAACTTGTGATGCATATTCGAGATGGGGTCGAACCAAACTATTGTACAATGCATAGGAAACGTTAGGGTCAAGGAATTCCTTGGACCAACGCTTAATAAACCCTAACATTGAATTAGCTTTATTGACGATGTTATTAATGTGTTCTGAAAAATCTAAATTAGATGTGAAAAGAACTCCTAAGTCCCTTACTTTAAAGACACGGGATAATATGTGATGGGATATAACATAATCATAAGATGTAGGATTACGCTTTTTGGAAATTGTCATTGTCTGACATTTTCTTGGGTTAAGATTCAAATAATTCTTTTCACACCATACAACAAACTTATTTATATCATCTTGCAGTTGAACGCGATCTTCATTGCATGAAATATTTTTGAAGATCTTCATATCATCTGCAAAGATAAGAATTTAACTACTTCGAACACTTAACGGAGCATCGTTAATAGCTAAAATAAATAAAAGGGGTCCTAAGTGACTACCTTGTGGAACACCCGATTTTGCGATGAAAGGTTTCGAGTAAGAGTTTCTGAATTTAACTTGGTAAGATCTATTATCAAGATAAGAAGAAATCCATTTGACGAATCCTGGAGGAAATCCATATGAATTCAATTTAAACTTGATAATAGTATGCGAAAGTTGATCAAACGCTTTGGAAAAATCTGTGTAAACACAATCAACTTCCTGTCCACTTTCTACAGAATTCAGACATTTATGCAAAAACGCTAGAAGGTTTGTCACCATAGAACGTTTTTGCATAAAGCCATGTTGTTCAAAGCATATAATATTTTTACTGTAGAAGGCTAAGTTCTCACAAACAACTTGCTCAAAAATCTAAGGAATGCAAGACAGTTTAGATATGGGCCTATAATTAGTAATATCTGACTTGTCACCTTTTTTGAAAACAGGTGTTATGTATGCGTTTTTCCACATGCTAGGGAATTTTCCTAGCTTTAACGACAATTCAAAAATATTATGTAAAGGAATAGCCAAGACCGTCCTACATTTTTTTAAAACAATGGGCGGAATACCATCGGGTCCAAAAGAATAGTCTTCCTTAAGAAGGCACATACAATTTGGATGGCCCATAACGCTTCGGGATACTGTTTTGATCCTTTTCATCGTTGATAAGGTTCTTTCAACGATAGCTGTTGTAACTGGTAGTATGGCCAAAATTGTAAGCAAGTAGCTTATGCTCCTGAAGTAGGTCTTGTCACATATATCTAGCAGTTTCAGAACAACGGAAGAGGGATCCTTACTTAGGTTAGGTTAGGTTAGGTTACAGTGGCTGCGGATTCAGAATCCACACACTTAGGCCAAAAGGAAAGGCCCATTGTGATACCATGAATCTAGAGAATTACTTCTTACTAGTCGAACCATTTTGAGCTTTTTATAAAGCGAAGAAGATATTTGATATCCTTATTAGCTAGTTCACTGGGGTTATCATAAAAGTACTCTCCCAGATGAAGTTTGCGTCTTAGTGAAAGAGCAGGGCAAGTGCAGAGAAGGTGAGAGATTGTTTCCTCTTCTTCCTCATCCATACAGCTCCTGCAGAAGTCATTTGAGGCTACAACAAGTCGTATTGCGTGTCTGCCTATAAGACAGTGTCCCGTAAGGACACTTATCAGGGAGCTAATATGAAGTCTGCTTTGAGATAACAAGTCTTTAGAGCGCTTTAAGTCCAGTGAAGGCCATATGAGTTTCGTAGCTGCGCACGTTGGTAAATTGTGCCACCTATAGTTTGTTCTCATTAAAGCTGCTTCTTTTAGCAAAAGTTTACATGTAGCTATCGGTATACCTATCTTCTCCCTTTCAGGTGAAATAGGTATGACGGTTCCATTTTTAGCGAGTTCATCGGCTCTACAATTTCCTTCGATGTCTCTGTGACCCGGCACCCAAGGGATCCTTACTTACTTTACTTACTTACTTAAGGTGGCGCTACAGTCCGGGGTGGACTTGGGCCTCAACCAACAAACCTCTCCAGCCAGCTCGGTCCCTAGCTCGTTGTCTCCAGTTTCGCACGCCGAGTTGGTTGAGGTCGTGTTCAACTTGCGCGCGCCACCTGAGCCTTGGTCTTCCTTTACTGCGTCTTCCCTCTGGGGTGTTTTCGAAGACTTTACGGGCCGCAGTATTGGTGTCCATCCTCTGCACGTGACCGAGCCATCTGAGTCTTTGGACCTTCACTCTTTTAGCTAAGTCAGTGTCGCTGTACAGCCCGTACAGTTCGTCGTTAAATCTTCTCCTCCATTCACCGTTTATGCAGACAGGACCATAGATCTTACGTAGAATCTTTCTCTCAAAACGGCCAAGTGCGTTCTCATCCGTTTTTGACAAGGTCCATGCACCATATAGCAGGACGGGGATGATGAGGGTCTTATAGAGCGTCACCTTAGTTTTTCGGGAGAGGGCTTTACTACTCAATTGCTTTCTTAGCCCGAAGAAACAGCGATTAGCAAGAGTTATTCTTCGTCTGATCTCGGCGCTGGCTGATGTCGTTGTCCGTATTGATAGCGGAGCCAAGGTATACAAAGTCCCTAACTACCTCGAAATTATATGCGTCTATCGTGACGTTTTGTCCAAGACGTCGGAATAAAACCTACAAAATTTTCCCGAAGCATACTTTTCGTGGGCTCTGTACAGCAGTCAACATATCGGACACATATTGAAAGTTGCTCAGTGCCAGAAATATCCATTGTTTCATCAGCCAGAATGCTAAAACAACTCGATCTTATAACCCGGTTAGATATTTTTCTGGTGACAATATCAGAGCATATATCCAAGATTTCGTTTTGGATATCTGGGCTTATATAGGTTGCATTTTTTGAACTGGTTACGATGTGGTTACATAAGTAGTGAGGAACTAATAAGAGAATATACAAACTTTTGTTCAAATATTTTTTTTTAAAATCATTTCGGGAGGGGCTTGAGCCCCTCTAGCCCCCCCCTCTGGCTACGTGCCTACGCAGGGCTTAACATGTTTAATGTTCTTAAAATAACACAAACACTCGTTCCTACATGTGAATTCCTTGAATTCCTTGAAAATATAGGTCTATCCAGGCAAAGTCAGCGAAAGCAGTGTTGCCAGATGATTAAGGTCGAATTCCCCTTTTACTGTATCAAAATTCCCCATTTTCCCCATTTTAAAAATTGATTTTCCCCACGAATTCCCCTCGAATATTTACTTGCAAAAGAAAACGTTTTGTTTTGTTTTTTCTTTATATTTGGTAATATATGTTTTTTTTTTCATTTAACAATAAAACAACAATAACAAAAACATAATTGAAACATTCCATTTCATAAAAAATCCAAACATACATTTGGAATCGAAAAAATGAGAGACATAAATTCATATAATATTTTGTGTATATTATTGAGCCCAATAAAGTCGATATCAAAAAAATCGCAGAAGCTAACCAAACCAAATTCAAAGATAAAAGTTTTATTTGTGAAAACATCAAACAAAAAAAATGTGGAAAAGAAACACATTTCCAGATTCCAGTTTTGTCTTGCGATGGAAAATAGTATGATAGATTGTATTATCTTTTTCTTACTGGATTTTTTCACTGGGAGCGCCACCAGTCAAAATCAGTCGTAGGTATACTAAGAGATTACAAATACAATGATCAAAGTGCTTCTCATGTGATTATTTGTGTGAGTTCTGTTAATAGACTAATTAATACAAATTAACTTCGAGGTTTTTGTTTTCTTGTGTTTTCTATAGGTAGGTATTTAGAATAGGTATGTTCTATTAAATAAAGTTTTCCCCATATTTGGTTCTAGCAGAAAATGGATTCCCCTTTTCCCCTTTAACCAAATTTTTTTCGTGTATTCCCCACGAAAAGGGGAATTCCCCACGAAATGGCAACACTGAGCGAAAGCATTAACTTAGACAATTGTAACTGTACGTGTAAATTACAGCCATCTTTTGCACGTTTAAGAAGGTTCTTGTTGATATCATATTTCAGAGACTTTACTCGAGACTGAGACTGCCTGTTTTTGTACTTGCCTTGGAATTTAGAGTCTCATACAGAAAGATACACTTGACATTTTGATGGTTGGAACTCAAGTCGTTTTGTCTTTTTCTGTTGCGACAAAACATTGTTTTTTTTTTTGCAATTTTGAAGGTACTCGCATTCAAATGGATAAATAACTAAATAAGAGTAAAGCGAAGACAGTGAGTTTTGTTGGGTGGTTGGCTGGTCGACCAAAGTTACGAGTAAAAGATAAATAAATGTCTAAATGAGCGTCAAGCAGCAAATTAGGATAGGGATTTTGTTGGAAGATATGTTAAATAAAACAAACAACCTTAAGACACAATTAAGACATTGCAGAGAAAGAGACGACTGGGGGGAAATTCTTCGTTCATTGTCAGATAATGAATTTTTTATCATTTTGAAAATTTAAATTGTTCCGTCAGAAATATGTTCGAACACATCAACGTCAATACTTAAGCTCTCTGCCTGTCTGCCTGTGTTGGTAGTTTAATCTACAGATACGAACGAGTGAATTGGAAGAAGAAGCGAGTTAACATCGTTAATGTTTATTTCTTTGAGTGTCTTCTGATGTCCTTTTTCGACAGTATTTGCTTTTATATCCCTTCAAAAAAACGGAGAGAGAGGGGAAATTTATGGAGAAAAGATCAAGATTATGAAGAATTTTTAAATACAGTAGAAGGGAAACGGATTAATGTTTGTTCAAAAAGTCAGTCGTTCTGAAGAAAAGAATTGGGGACTTATTGTTGAATGTTTTTCTTGCAGAATGTCAAATTTCGAATATTAAGATTTTTTGAGAATTTGAGTACCTATCAAGTTGTTTTCTATGAGTGAAAAAGTTTTAACAATCTTGATAGGTTTTTGTTGGAAACTATCAACTGGAGCATTGTGAGCAGGGGTGCTACTTCATTTTTCCTAGTTTTTATCCATTCAAAATGGACTGTTGTTCAATCTGAACAATTCTACTACTGCAAAAAAACACTTAAAGTCACTATTGGAGCTTGATTTATATTCGTATCGGGATATTAAGTGTCTACTACATAACTTTGTTTCCTTAAGAAACAGGGGTTGGAAGGAGATCAACTTTACACGCACTGGTCTGAGTAGAATGCTACACAAAGATCTAGGATACTTCGCTTACAAATCCGCTTAAAAAGTCCAATTATCGCAAAAAATAATGGCGCAGGACGTTCCGCTTCGTCGACTTAGCAGGTCGCGTCTTCTGCGACTTCTTTCCATGCATTTAAGGCGAATATTATGCAGGACATGCGTGAGTTACAAGCCAAGTGCAAGAACAAGCTTTTGGAAAATTGGAATGACAGAATGGTGAGAACAGTTGTCATCCACACAGTTTAAATTTTCCAAAGCAGACATTCGCTATACTCCAAGTGGTCAATCGTTTTGGACTTTTTCGGACTAATTGGCGTAAACTAGCGAGTTTACATGTCACCACAAAAAATAGCCAAGCGGCAGCGGCTCGAAATCGACTAATTTTGGAGACTGATTCACGGGTCTAGAACGTGAAACTAATCGTTACCATAAGTTTCCTTCAATAAGTAAATTTCGGCACCAGCTTTGTGACATAAATTACAATGCGCCGCCGTCTTATTAACTTGAAAACAGAGGTCTTGCATACCTATCATGGGTGTTCAAGCAAGAATCATGGCTCTAGGGCAATCATCATTAACTGTAACGTTCTTTACGAACAAATTATTCCACCAACCCATAAAGCACTACAAATATTCAGTTTTTCTGGATGTAACAGTGTCTCATCACACACTGGAGGATTATCATCACTTCAAATACGGCAATCTCGTTTTTGGCCCATTTACCGAATATATGCCTTTCTAGGTGATTCTGTGGCTTCAATTTGTTAAATGGCAAACCACCCTTAAAACAAATCACTTGATAGTTTAAAAATTGGCGACCAGTAACAATAGTGTAGCCAACTTATTGAGATTTCGTTACACTTAAAGTTGAAGGCTTTATAATAAATAACGATTTGTAGGGCTGGACAATTTTGATAGTAAAAGTCAGAGCAAAGAAAGTGGTGGAAGCTCAATTTTTCTTTTTTTTGATTAATTTATAACGAAGTGTAGAAACAGAGAAAAAGGGAAAATTTGAAGCTTACTACCGAAGTACTAGCTTTCCCCGATCCCTGATATATGTATGTGTTTGTAAATGAATTTCGCTCAATCCTATTGCTTTGGTGAACTTTTCGAATTTTTCTCCTCGTTTAAACCTCTCCCGAACTTCCAAAAATCGACCAATAGGTTTTCGAATTTTAAAAACAAAAAGGAAGAATAAATAATTTTTATATATAGAGAAGATAATTGAGTCAACAATTAAAATTGAAAAAAGAACATTAGCAAAACCAGTAAACCAGTTCCCAAATAGCTAAATACAATTAAAAAATACAATTTTACAGCACCGAAAATCAAGCTACCGGATATCTATTTTGGGACAAAAAATTCATCCGTACTAATTTAATGAAATCCGCAATATCATATATTTTGTCAAAACAATTTTTTTCATCCGAAGCAATAAAATTCCATGATAAGCTCCTGGAGGACAAAGTTAAGTGATATATTCCCTGACAACGTTCCTCACATAAATCTTCGATTTTTTTTTCTAAGTCAAACCACACGAACAAAGAAAAAACATCATCAACTTTAAAGTGCCACTCCCGCTCTACTATTTTCTAATGCAATACGTGTGCGCTACATTTGCATAATACAAGACATAGAACATCAACTGGAGCGGCAATTAAAAATGATGGCATCGAACTAAAGACAGCAGCGTCTTAAGGGGACGAGCTGTAGGACGAGTTCTGTCACTGAACTCTCCTTGACTCTTAACGTTATTTGTAGACTTTTTCCTTCTTTACTTTATGAGAAAAGAGAAGACGAAGAAGATGGGTCTTTCTTTAGAAGATGAAGTGTGTCTTAGGTCGGGAATGTATGAGCAATGCTTCCAACTCTTTAAATGCTCCATAAAGGGCAAGTACTAGTTCCTCTCTAACAAAATTTAATATCTCATTAGTATTTTATGCATGTAAACCGAAATTTCAAAGCTTAATAAAGGCTTTAGATTTCATTCAACTTGGCAAGACAGACAACGTTTCAAAAACTTCCAGGTAACGAAAACTTATTGCAAATTTGAACACTTTCATGCCACCGACGCATGCTCCTTGCACTTTAAATGCAAGAAAAATAAAAGAGTTGTTCGTCATTCATCACCGGAAGACTTTAAAATAGATTCAAAGGCAGTATACATTAGGCCGAGTAAGATTGAGTTAATTGCTTTTTTGTTTGAAGCGGAAAGTGCGTGATTTACCATGGTTCCTAAATTCAAATACGCTTAGAATGTTTGAAAGACGTACGATGGCGGTGGCGGTTGTGATGGGCGACTGCTTGGTGGTGAAATAGTTGTGGTTAATGGTATCCTGTTCAAAGGAAACGATCTATTTAAACGAGAAAAGCGGGATGCTTTAAATGAAGTAATTACAGGATTTTAATGAATGACTTGGAGCTATTTCGAGGGCATACATAGGTCTATCTTAAGGAACTGACATTTAAGCACTTAATTAATGGGGCTTACCAAAGATAAGGCTGCGTATAGATTTACTGGAAGATGGGTTTTAAGGATTTAATTGGTCGATTGGTCTCAAGCGGGATTGTGGAAGTTTTGGCTTTCGCAATTGTTTTGGCAAAAAAAAGTGAATCCGGATTTTGGATGTTGAATGGATTAACTGTGAGTAGGGCTCCAAAAAGATAAGAAAATCTACAGAATGAAATTGATTTTAAGCCGAATTGGAATGTGCGTTGGTGGGGCTTGAATTCATGTAATTTTAATTCTATTGAGTTGATATTTTAAAATAATAACATTCCGAAGTTATTCAGTCTTCTTTTACCAACATAAATATGGCGTGCCTTGAAAAGACAAGTTTTTTAAACCATTTAACGAAGACAATCGAAAAAGAAAACTTAAAGCTTTGTAGAAACCAAAAAGAATGATTGGCAGCATCATGGGTTCCAGTCCCAAAACGAATCATTCCACAACTAAGGCAAGTTCCTTCAAAAACGGAATATAGAAGGACTTCGTTATGCGGTAGCTATGTCTATTCCCAGGTACCAGCGTGATGGAAGCATGTTATCCTGAGAACTGATTTTACGACTAATATTTTATGCTTCCTCATTTTTCATGCACGCAGTATCAGGGATCCAGCACAATTCAACCGAAACTATCGCTTCAACATGTTAAGAGAACTCCATCCAAAGCTAAAGCATAAAATAAACTCCCCGGAGATTAAGAATTCATTTGCTTGGTTTTGTAGCAATTTGGTGACGTTTTACGACATATTCAGAGTCTTATAAAATCAACTTAATATAATCTTTTCCAACAAAGTGATAGGAGCTGTGTGGCAGGACCAACATCCTTGGAAATGCGCTCGAGGTGTGTTTTGAGATAAACAAACTCCGTTCTTTAAGTGACAGTCGAATAACTTTCATAACATTATTTTATATCTTTTCGGTCGTTGTTTGCGTAGTAGTGGTCGGTCGCCGTCATCACGTCGTGCGTCGCCGTCAGATGAAGCTTTTTTACGGCGGACACGTTTCGGTGTTGTTTATTTCCGCTTCAGTTCCACACATGGGAAGCTATCTCTGCACTCGTGCTGCTTTTACCTGCTCTCTTGAAGAGCAACAGAAATTGCAGTCATATAATATACAAGACAACACCGACAATCATGAAATCGAAAAAAGTGGAAACGTTAGAGAGATAAACCCAAGGCAACCACAACTACAGGAACAGGATCTTTTTTTCAGATTCCCAGATTCCAGGTGTCAACCATTTCCGAGGCAAATTGCGTGCTTCGTGAGTTGAAAAAAAAAATACAATTTGATTTGCATTTTGCACAAAATGATGAATTTCTAAGGTTGCGCGAATTTATGCGAGAACGACGAAAAGTGCATCCATCTGTATCCGCACGCTATTCAGTATCCTTGCGTGCATATAAACGATCCCGACGTTTGATGCTCGAAGCTTATGATGATGAAGCTGATGATATCTGATGACATTGAAAGCGACCGAGTTTTGCGTATGGTTGATTGCTCAGATATTGTATTCGTTCATAAATGCATTTGAATGATGCAACGTGAAATCAAATCAATCGATACGTGTTGTGGAAAAGGCTTGTGGTTGGAAAGAAGCATTATACTTTTCTGCGGATGAGCTTGAAACCATTTGCAAAATACTACATGACCCGAACCCGATGACGACCGACGCGAAGGTTTCATTTTGAAACCAATTTGTGCGGATAACCACTGTTAATTTGTTGATTGGCAGGCAGGCAGTGGTGGACAGATGGATATCATGTGCATGAATAGGTAAGCTTTGCAACTGCACACCTGTTCGGGTGTGGAATTTTGGTTTGTGGGGTTTTTCAGTAAATGCAGGAAATTGTGAAGGAGGAAGTGAAATGGATTCATGGCGGATGGAGGAAGCAATTTGACTTAGTCATAATTAAATGTTCAAAAAAAGATTCAGAATAAGGACATTAAAAGGCAGAAGTTGTAGTTAAACTGAATCGAGCATCAATGCTAAGTTTCGTTAAAAAAAAAACTGTAAATATAGAAAGCGAAAAAAGAAGCGGTCCTAGTATCGACTCTTGATGTACTCCGCAGTTTAAAATGTTGTAGCTCTTTTGGTTGTGAGTTTTTAAAATGAATGAGAAAAAACTATTGGAAATCTTGTTGGCAGATTGAAGAAAGTCAAGATCTTGATAAGTCAGCAATGATTTTAAAACTTTATCAAAGAAAAGCAGGAGCTCAATTGTTCTGAAGTCTACAAGGGTTGATTTGTTTGGAATACGTAAGACAATTTTATCTTTCCGAGGTTAGAATGGATGAAAAATTGGTTAACTGAAAAATCCGAACCGACCACATCCTCGATTTGTCGACAACAGCTCGTTAGAAGACCCTACTAGGCGTTCTTGGCAAGATCCAGAAGCAAGTCTTACTAGCTTTTTTAACTCCAAAATTAATGTTCAACTCCATCCAACGACCAGTATACATACTAGCTGACCCAACAAACGTCGTTCTTTAAACCGCAATCAACAATTATTTTGTTTATATTTTGTTCAACCTTTGCTAGAATTGAATATTGGTGACGGAGGTGGAGGACGGGGTGTTCTTAGCAGTTTGATATAATTTTTCCATACTTGTTAAGGAGCTTCTCATAGTCAAAGATGTTAATATCTATTTACTTTCAGTATATTTTCAATCCGAATGGTTTATTTACAAAGCTCCCACCTAAATAAAACCAAATTTTTGCAACCTACGCAAAATGTCACTTTAGAGTTAAACTCTTAAATTAATTTCTACAAATCAAACACAAATTTGATGAAGGTTCTCGAAGAAGGTGTTCAAATAAAACAAAAACCAGTGGCCACAAAACTTCAAACAATTAATTATACTTTTCTTTGGAAAGAGACATCTGACCTTGACCTTTCCACAAGATCAAAGCACACAACTCAAAAACACGAGATTCAAAAACACAAAAACCGTTTCTACTTAATTACATTTCCATTCGTCATTACCACCAACAATAAAAAGAAGAAAACAGGGCCACCCTTCTTGTCATTATACTACTTTCAAACTGTTCTCACTTAATTTTCACTAACCCCTCTTGCAATTAGTTCTAACCCATTTAGAGCTTACAAAAAAAAAGATTCCTTTTGGTCAAAAACCTCCTCAACCTTCCTCAAGAGTCATGACACTTGAAACAAGAAAAACGCGTTGCCAAATAGTTTCGCTAAATACATGCCATTGTTTGACAACAATAGAACACTAAATACTCATCACCACGGAGTCGAAGGGGCCACCACTAACCAGCAAGGGATGTACACAGAACGATATTTACAAACCAAAAAAAAAGGAGAATGAGAAGTGTCCTTTGCTGGTAATATACCAAACTAGTTCTCGTCTCCACCTCTACTTAGTGGCACAATTGTTAGGTAAAACTTTTGTTAAAATCCTTTTGTGAAGATTAGGTATTCAAGTGGAATTCGTTTCATAAGCTATTTTCTGACAAACTGTTAGGAAGTCTGCATATGTATGTTTGGAGCATCTACTAGTTTTGAGAGATCTAGAATACTTACATTGTTAAATGGCTGCATTTTTAGGGACCATCATCCTGCGAACTAGTAAAAAGAATAGGAATAAAAATCACAATTGCCCAAGTTCTCTGCACACACATTTCATCTGTGTGTGAGCTTGAGTGTATGAATTTTTCTCTTCCTGGTTGTCTGGATAAAAATGCATCCTGTAGAAAAAATGTCTGTTGCAACAGCAGAGTATTCTGATGCGGAGAATGTGCCATAGAAATAAATGCAAAGTAGTAAGGATTCGTTGTTGATCCTTGTGATGTTTGTTTTTTACAAAAAAAAGAAAAATAGAAAAATCCTTCAGGGTAGTTATAATTATATGGAGGAAAAGGATACATGATGCTTCAGTGGGAGATAGTTTTGTTCCCTATTAATTTTTTTTTAGCTATCAACTTTTATTCGCACAAATACAAACTTGTTTTAGAAATATCGAAATGAGCAAATTAACGTAAGGGGGGGGGGGGGGTTCAAAACAGGAATTCCTGCGTTGGAATTGTTATTTTTTGGAAGCATTAGGGTTTACTTCATTGTTGTTTGATGGAATTTTGTTGGGGAATCCATGCGGGTACTGCAAAGGCAAACATTCGTGCATCGGATCTGAAAAAAAAAATAGCGAGAGAAAACACAGTTTAAAATGAATTTCAAAAATATCTTTTCCACTGAATCCCAGAAACATTTTGGACAAAAGTTTCGATTGCAGGAAACAAGCAATATTTTTTAACCTCGGCACGAAAAACAAACTTCATCAAACAATGGAGATTGAAATGCAAACGAGTCCTGCTAGATTACCTTAAAACCCATCTTACACCCTCTGTTTTGAACATAGAAGTTCATGCTGATTCTAAAAATTAACCTCACGCAAAATAGAGTAGTTTATAGCGGGGTGTCCTATATTTATCAAGTTAGCACTCGCAATTTACTCGTGTGATAACATCTCACATTCATTTCCCATTTCCCTTGAACAAAGGCCTTAAATTGTTTGTGAACGATTTATATTCGCACGTTTCCTAAAATCGCAAACCGATTTACCTTCATATGAAAACATGCGAATCTGCAGGTTTGCTGCAGGGGTCGATATTTTCTAATGTTCGATTAAATGTGTTTTCCTGCAGCTGCTGTGATAGATGTTTGGCTTAATTGAGTTTATACGAGGCTCATCAGCTTCCGGAAGTTCATTTTAAATTGATTTTAATTATACTTTTGGAATTGACGGTTGGCAAACAACATAAATGAGTGTGATTTGGAGTATGTTCGAAGTGCTACAGTGGATTATGGCGTTGTAGTATTGGTAAGGATTAAGCAAATACAGGGCCTCCAAACAGTCGGAGAGGCCAAAATTGATTTCTATCACGACATCTCTGCAGATCGAGGCGAGCACAAGAAAGTTCAAGCTGTTCATTTGACTTCAAAGTTCAAAAGGCTACAATATCAAGAGATAATCATGTCAGTTTTGTATCGTGTTATCTTTGAAGAGTTTTTTTTAACAAAATCTTAACAGAAAGTTATAATCGTAGTGATTGCTGTCAGCCTGACAAAACTTGCTGAACGTATAAGTTTGTGAGAAAGTATAGAGATCCGATCTTTATCCGTATAACGCGGATGTGTTTAAAAATAAAAAAAACCTAGTTTTTTTGCCAACTCTTTTAGTTTGTAAATATGGGAGAATGCGACACAAATTTTTTGAATAGATCAAAGTTTACAAGCACGCAAATAGCCAAAGTCGATATCATTTGAATCCTTTCTGTGGAGGTTTATTTTCAATCGTTGCATCGTCAATTTTTTTCTTTTTCTTCTTTCGTATAATTCCAAGCTGCTTGTTTTCTGTTCAGTTGAGATTTTTCTGTCAAAGAAAAACAACTCAAAGTGACCAAAGGAAAGCGATATGTCCCTCCATCGATTTATTCGTCATTACAGAAGTTTGTAATTTGTATGCTTACAGTTATATTCTGTAGAAGACTGTGGGATTTTGTTTCTTCGATTATTTTTATTCATTTTTTTAAAGCCACAATCTTGTTGCAGGATGTCGGATACCATTTCTGTTGAAAAAAAATTATATTTTGTCTATTTCTATTGAATTATTTATCTGCCATTTGATTAATATAGAGAACTTGTTATAAATGACATTTGATTTTACTTACAAAATTGTCAAAAGAAATTGAAAGCAACAACACATAAATTAAGCTGAATTACACTGTTTATAACGCCCTTACTTTTCAACAAAGGAAAATTACAAATAACCTGAAACAGCGCCAGTAGCAAACCATCAACTATCATTGAATTTGACAAAAAAAAAAAACTTCACAGCTTATTTGCCTTCATTCGACGACAGACAAAAATTGATGATGCCACTGATTTGATAATATAATCGAATCGAATTATTACAAAAGTTTGTCTCCGTCTATCGTCTATGGCAATGCTTATTTTTGAGCTTTTGTGTAGATTTATAACAACTCTGTTGATAACGAGCTAATTTTCCCGAGTTGAATGGAAATTAGGTTCAGTTAATTAGGTAACGAAGGAACGCCACTGTTGGGGGAGCCTTTCAGTGTAATGAGTGCATTTGAGTTGTAATTGAAGGTTTGTAATCTTTTCTTTTTTTTTGTTCGGATTACACAAATGATTTGTTTGACTGTTGTTAACAAAGAAAATTTGTAGCTAGATGTTGAATGTTCCCTATTCTTAAACAACGAAATTGATGTGGTGGATGTCACAAAAGTGTAATTATGGACTTAGCTCGTATACATGTTGAGAGAACATAAGCCCTGTGGTGATCATTAGTTGCCGGCTTTTTCTTTGCGTAGATGTGGTTTTAAGGCCAACACAAAAAAAAGAGAGAATAGAATTTTCTGTTACATGGATTCAAAAAATTCTCCAAGCTTAAAACATCCGAAGACAAAACGGGCAGATGTAAAAAAGTACTCAGCTGAGGAACATTCAGATGCAATCAACGCTACTGGCTTCTGCATTTCCGGTAAAGAACAACACCTGAACTTACACCTAATAGAGTTACTAAGACTTTTTCGGTGCCATGCCATTTGGCCATGTGCCACATGGCTATATTTCAAAATATGGCCATATGAACTTTTGAATTGTGTCATATGGCCATGTGGCTATTTGTCGCTTTGGTAATGTGTCATTTGACCATATTTTCTTGTGTCATTCAGCCATATGGTCAAATGACGCTTTCTTATAGCGACAAATGGCCATATATTCTAATATTGTCATTTGACAGATTTTCAAAGCGTCATTTGACACAAAATATGCAAAATGGTTCGAGCAGGAAATATCTTTTAGATGGTACTTTTAGTGTTGTAAGATCTTGCGGCTACAAATAATTGTAAATTGTGCGCTTCGCTCATGATAACCACGTTAGTAAAGATATATTAATTTACATTTTGTTCCAATTTAGGTTGAGAAATTATAAATAAGAATCATTGATGATGTTTATAATTTTGAAAACATATGTAAAGTTGTTAAGTTAAAATTGTTTTTTGTTGAGATTTTCTAAAACATTATCAGTTCTTCTGAACTTTGGTGTTCGTCAGAGTAGGGCATTCTACAAGCACACTGTACCTACTTGAACCCAGTTTCATCTTATTTTATCTTTTTGTCACCTCAATCCTCAAATAACTGAGCTGTTTCAATTTCATTAACAGCTCCATCAGAAAGACATTTTTGTATTGAAGGTATGTTCAGTTTTCTTGCATCATGTGGATGCAGGCGTAAGCACTATTTTTGCAATACTCCTTAACTCAGTCTCACGTGTTTTAAGGATTTGGAGCTTGAACCAAAAAATGAAGCAGGTACAATAATTGCTAGCGAGCGAAGCGAGAATTTTTTTATTTTCACACCCCAAATTCATTCTCTTTTAGGCAAAATTTTTTCCGCTCATTTCGCTCACAATCAAACCAAATCAATTTTGAATGTTCCAGATCGTCATCATCCTCAGACAAAAGAGGTGCAGTGCATTAACGCCTATGGAATTAACGCCCGCGGGTGTTAATTCCAAAAACAAAAGGAGTTCACCCCCGCGGGTATTAAATCCTTTTTGAATTGGCAATAAGGCCCACCATAAAAAAGAACTAACGACCGCGGGTGTTAATGCCATTTGAAATTGGCACTAACACCCGCGAGTGTTATTTTCTTTTGGAAAAGATCTTTTCAACCTCGGATGTGAACACTTGCGCTGGCGTCCTAGAAACCTAGACACCTTGGCCACGTGAGTAGAAACAAATTAAACATCACAAATGAAGTATACAAATTTCACATTTCTAACTTCGTACGATTATACTTTTGGTCATTCAAGACTTATTCGGTTTGTGAATTAAATTTTTTTTTTTAATTTATTCAAAAACCGAATAAATCTTTGGGATGTCAAAGTTCGGTGAGGATATGGCATTCTACAAGCACACTATAATTGAAGCCAATTTCATCTTATTGTATCTATCTGTCACCTAAAATAACCAAGCTATTTCATTTACATTGAAAGATGGATGGACACAAGCGGAAAAAATTTTGGCCAAAAGAGAATCACTTTGGGGTGTGAAAATAAAAAAATTCGCGCGAATTTTTTTATTTTCACACCCCAAATTGATTCTCTTTTGGCCAAAATTTTTTCCGCTCGCTACGCTCGCGATCAAATCAAATCGATCTTGAATTTTTTGTATCGGCTTCAACCTCAGTCGAAATGATGCTGAAAATGAATCATTGAAATGCTTGCAAAAATGTAAAACCACTACTTTTCCAAATAAAAGGAAACCTAAACAGCTCTGACAATTTTGTCGACTGCTAATAAAGAAATGTGGTCCTATTTATTTCAATGTGTACTTAAACAATACATACATACAAGAATTTAAGTTTTATGTTTATTTGTTTAGCATGAACGTTCGTTGTTTCACTTTTTTTTTCATTTGGGACTTTTGTCCCATAAAAAGTAAAATTTAATTGGGACTACTGACTGGCCATAGTGGGTTAATAATCCCTAAAACTATTTCGGTACTTTTGAGTCTTCAGAGTGGCTCAGAAGTTCCGAAAACCATTTTCGGGACTTCTGACTTCGAGACGAGTTTCCCTGCGCCAAGTTTCTAATCAAAACCGAAAAAACAAAATAAGGCCCCACGGGCATTATTTCTAGGTTGCAATGGACATAAGACTGCAACCCTTGTAAGGGTCTAATTTCCGTAAGAAATTGAAATAAGGCTTTATTTCGTCAGACGTTATTTCACGTCACCATTTGTTTCACGTGTGGGTTTTATTTCCAATTCAAATTGGAAATAAAGCCCACAAAAAAAAGGAATTAACCCCCGCGGGTGTTAATTCCAAATCAAAAAAGGAATTAACACCCGCGGGGGTAAATTCCTTTTGTTATTGGAATTAACACCCGCGGGCGTTAATTCCATGGGCGATAATGCACTGCACCGAAAAAAGATGCTTAAAATGAATTACTGCAATGCAACACCTGCTTTCCAGACACAAGCGTGCATTACAAGGGTGCGTGGTGGTTCCTTTTCCAAATTAAAGAAACGGCAGCAGCTTTGAAAAATTAATTGCTCTGTCTGTTTCTTTCTGTTTGATTATTATTTTTTTTTTATTAAAACGTTGCGATAAGCTTTTTGAGATCAGTTACTTACCATATTTTCATAAATATAGATATTGTATATTTTCATAAATATATTGCATATTCGTTTTTGTTTTTCCAGTAAATGTAAACTGCAAGCTTGAAAGTGTAATTTGGCCATAATGGTCAAATGACACATTACCAAAGCGACAAATAGCCATATATTAAAATATGGCCGTATGACACAATTCAAAAGTGTCATATGGCCATATTTTGAAATATGGCCTTATGGCATATGGCCAAATGTCATGGCACCGACTTTTTCGTGGATATTAAGGATCCCTTTGGCCGACTCCCATCTTTTGACTTGAAAACTTAAAACAAAAATACGGACATTTATTTATTTATTTATTTATTTATTTAAAATAACTTACAAATTAATTTATAAATTACTACAAATTTAAAGACATCAGGGCAGTTGAAACCATCGATGTCATTAAAAAAAAAAAAAAATACGGACATTTAACTGGAGATAAGTTGATGTCCAGCAACGGTCACAATGGGTTTTGGGGCACTCCGGTAACAGTGAGAATAAAATATCCCTCTAGCGACTTAGATTCGTCAAAATTTATTAGCGAATGGCAAAGATTTTGACGGATTAAAAACCTGTTTTTTTTCGTTCTTTAAGTGTTTTCTAAATTGATTTTCAGGTCAATCCAGATTGGCAAAGCAAGTTGGTGATACTCAACTCGAGTTGGAAAAAGCGAGCAGTAACTCGGACAAACTGAGTAGCAACTCTGTTTCCATAAAAAACAGCTCGAGTTAACTCGGTTCACAAAATTTGGCACATAAAAAACTTCAAGACATTGAATCGACGTTTGTTAACATGTTCATAGTATTTTCGCTGTTGAACTGCAATAATTGATGTTGAAGACACGGTTATGAGTTATGAGTATGACGAACCAAGATTTTATTTTCAACAATTCCGTCAACTCTAATTTTCGATTGATTACAAATTTGGAAACAACAAAATTTGAAACATTGAATGTGTTTTTGTCCAATGTTCCAAAATATCCCTTGATCCACGTCAAAAGCCATTTCCCATTAAAAGCAAATATCTAATGCGTACCATTAGTATGATTAATAGCTTGAAAGCCTCAGGCACAAAAAAATAATAATGAGCATGTTTTTCCAAACTTATCCATTAACTTTGGCCTCTAAATCATCTTCCGCATGGCCGTACACTGGCACCGGCCGGCGGCAAAGAAACTTTAATATTAAAAATAAAAATTTAATTGTTTCAACATTCCCCTGACAAACCTTATTCTTAAGCAGCCCCATACATCAAGAGAAATTCCTCTCAAAGCGAAATCACGATTATGGTTTTAAGCCCCAAAACCTAGAAAAAGCAAAAACAAAATAACACACACATGGGCTCAATTTCTTTTATAAATTGCCAAATTGTGAGGATGCCAGTGAAAGTCGTTTAAAGCCAAATTGTTTCTTTTTTGGTTTTTGTTTTTGTTTCATTTCCTCACTTTTATCGATCCCACTTTTAGGTCAACTAAAGAAAAGGAAGAAAAAATCGTTTCATAAAATAAGGATCAAGATTATTTTCATCTACCCGCAGGACCTTCCTCAATTTTTCAATAAAAATTATGAGACAAAAATGTCAACCAACTGATTTGGTATGTTGTCGTGCCGTGCCGGTTGGTCCAACACGTTTAACCTTCATTTATTTTAATCTCCTCTCGGCCCCGAACAAAAAAAAACCAAAGAATGACATTTTGTAAAATGTTGTTAACAGTGGAACCCGTTCAAGATAATTTCATCTTTTTTTTTGTTTCTAAGATTTTACAGAACATGGCTTCAGGGTCTTCAAAAACTTGTCCAAATTCAAATGAATTGTTATGGTCGCTCCCACTATTCCACGGGTGGCATTAGAAGCATCAACGTGTCCGGAGGGATTTTTTCTTCTTCGTAGACCCTTCAGAGACTAGTTTCTATTGTTCTCAAAAACTATCCGAACCGGCACCATCTGCACGTACATCTATTCTTTGTTTTTTTTTTTTTGGGTTAAAAATTCATTGGAGGCATCAGCGAAGCAAACTACTGCCGCTGATGCTGTCCCCGAATGAAGAAGTCCCTCTTCTTAGGAGGACGACCGCCACAGCCACTGCACGACGCGACGCTGCGCTGTGGCTATGTGGCGACGATAATAAATAATCCGTCTTCGAAATTCCAGAAAATTCGAGAAAAATCAACGGTGCTCCGCAGAACACTGCTGACTCGATTTGGCCGTAGTAGAAATGAACAGAATCTATTTTGAGCTCAACCAAATAAGGAAACCCCATGCTGTATAGACACATCACCATCAACATCACCACACAGCTAAGACAGAACAGAACACACAAAATCATCCACATACATAAATATTTGGTGCACACTCTACTTTAAGAGCAAAGAGAGCCAAGGCTGGAGTCGGTTGAAGGTCGGTCGAAAGGAAGAGATGAGGAAGACAAGGCACATAGTTCTGATGCCGATGCTGAGCCAAGTGTGGCCTCGATCTTAAACGAGTATAGGGAAGCACGTAGGACGTGGATTCATTTAGTTTATGAATTGAAATCTTCCAAAAAACCAAATAAACCGAATAATTTAAACACCCTCGCGTACACACACTTAAACACAAACTAACAAAAATATTCGATTTTATAGTTCGATTATTATTTCTTGGGAAATGATAATAATTTGGGCGAACGAGGTTAAAATCGAAAACTACTTTGGGTATTGATTTGTGATTTTGTGGCAGTCTAAGAATTCGTTAGGGGGCATTTAAAGTAGCAGAGCTAGGGCGGGCCCAATGGAACTGACAATATTATGGTGTATTAATTTTTAGGATCAAAGAATACTCCAGGGGGAAATTTGATTAAGTTGCCTCTTGGTTGGCGGAGATTGAGAAATAAAATGGAAATATGAAACTTTTGAAAGACATTATTAAGTTCGTTTTTTGTTGATTGCTTGGATGGATTTTTATTGAGGAAGAGGAGATGCTCTGAACTAGTTTGCCTTTTTAGTACGGAAATTAAAGAGGTTTTGTGGTTCATTTAATGCGATTCTAATGTGAAGTTGAACTTTTGTAAATGGCGGTCTAATTGGCAATTGATTTTAAGGCATTAATGATTTGGGAGGTAAAACAAATAATGGTTTTATAAGAGGACCTTTAAAAAGTTGCATGTTGAAACCAATTAGATTTTAAAATGGATGTACTGATCACTAATTTAAGAAATTTGTGATGTTAATTTAATTTAAACTTAAACAATTTTTTTTTTGTTTAAAGGCACGCAATGCAATAAAGGTAATGTACCTATACAGTTTTAATTTTCGCGCTAGAGCTATGATCTTATGAGTTGGACCAAACGTTCCACGATTTCACGGAACCTTTCGATGTCACAAAAGGGATTCAGACAAGACGTTGCACTGTCATCCGATTTCTTTAACATCGTACTTGAGAAGATAGTACTGAGCTCCACCGTCAACACCAGAGGCATTATCTTCCAAACGTCTGTTCAACTTCTTACGCCGAAAATATGGACAAAATGGGAATCGCACCTTTTTGAGGATTGAGACAGAAGCAGCAAAAATGATCAAAGCGATAATTAAGGGGAAAAACGAAGTACATATCTATAATTATGCTGTCTTCAAGGAAGGTCACGCAACATCGAGAGCTCAGATAGAACGATTCCGCTATTGACACCCCCAATATGTTAATGCCTGAAAGCAGACGAAGAATAACTCTTGGTCTTGCTAATCGCAAGCACGAAATCAGTGGTGAAGCCTTCCCTCAATCAACAAGTAAAACTAAACAAGTCCCTGTTTTGAAGTCCAATCTGATGTAAATTTCAATGGAATCCATCATCTTCAGAAACACTTTTTTGAACTGAGACATCAACAGTTCTGATCTCCAATTCTGTTAAATCTACATATAACAATAATTGTCTCCCAGAAAGGGCTTTATTCCCTTAAATGAAAATATGCATGAATTTCCATTAAAAACTTGAATTCTAACTTAAGTTTCCCAAATATCAGCAAAATGTACACAAAATCGACAGTTTAATTGACACAGGGCACCCAAGACTTCAACACAACAAAACTTATTTCCTAATTCCGCAACATCTGTTAATCTTAAGTTCCTCAAAATTATTTCTCGGGTGCAAATGAATTTCACTTCCCGTTCAATAACTTCTCAACATTACCCACAACTCAGCACATACACACAAAAGTAGTTTGAATCAAAAATCCGAATTATTTTCGTAACTTTAGACATAAACACATTCCATCACTTCAAAAGAATACACCCTCCAGAAACAACTGTATCATATGGCACTGGGGAAGGCGACGCAGTGCCTTTGTAGTGATCTCCGACATCTCGATTCCAAAAGAGTATCTGTTTTCATCTAAAGTGCGAAACTATACCTACTAGAACTACAACTGACTCTTGTTTCCATTCATCAGAATCTTCGGCATGTGTTCCATTTCGACTCACAAGCTCTTTTGTACCCAATATCTAGGTACTGACTAGTGGTTGTAAACAATCTTGTGTTTTGTGTACCAACAACAGTAGTCGCGTATATAAACTTCTGGTGCCGGATAATTAAGTTTTTGTCTAAAACAACCAAACCTAGCACAATACCTTAAGATGCCTTAGATACCCATCGCCACCATTGCACTGCACCCGCAGTATCATCTTTCTCTCGTCTTGAAGAATTAATGAATGCAATGTTTGGATACATTTCATCGCAGCTGCTATGCGCGGTCGGGAAAGCAGTTGATGTGGGTGAAAATTAACTTCACAGAGACGAAGAAGTTGGAAAAAGTGAAGTAGACACGAAAATGAAAAAAGCATTGTAAGTGTTTATGCTCCAAATAACAAATTACCCATTACAAGAGAAATTACTTTTTAACATGAAGTTTACAATATTTTTAAATGAACTTGTTTGCCCTCAAAAATGAAACGGATATCTCAAGACTGACAAGTTGAAGGTGCGATTTTGCTTACTTAATCGTTGCTTATCGGAAGTTACAATTCCGTATTGGTTATCTGTCTTAGATGAATCGCTCTTAAGCTTAATGGGAACCTGTTGACATCAAATTGTATTCACCTCTAAAAGAAGGAAATTTTGCAACTCCAAGATTTAATTGCAGCTTTTTTATGCCCCCAAAGCCTCCAATAATTATTTTCATTGAAAAAAGAAACGAACTTTCCTTATTCTTCCGATATCTCTTAATTTTTTTTCTCTTTTCTCATTTCAATTGCTACCAGATGGTGATGCTGATGATTTTGCTCGGCAGAGGTTAAATAGCTAAAACGAGTGCTTGACGCGTTCGCCATTCAATGAAGTACGCCCAAAGTACTTGACAGCCGACAGGCCTGGAGGGCAATTAGGGTCAATAAATTCAGTCTTTCGGTCTTCATCCTCCTATTGATATTGTGGAGTGTTTTGTGTTAAGAAAAAAAATTCTCGAGTATAAAAGAATGCATTGTTTAAGAAGCTGATTTTGCTTCTTTAATGTAGTTGTATAGATATTTGTTGTAAAAAGTGGGTAAGCCACTCTAACAGCCCAAGTCTACTGAAGAAGAGATAAGAAGTGCACTAAATATTTTTCTTTTTTTTGAAGCATATTTTTTTTCTTTTAGTTTTTTTGTGGGCAAATAAATGACCTGGTTTATTTTGATTTTTATTTTTATTTCTAGCGTTCAAATGATGAGATTTGTGCGGTTTTATTTTTACAAAGGAGTTTAGGGCAATGAATTAAAAAGCGGTGTTTCTTAACAACGTTCAATTTTAAAATGTTTTGACGAGATTGTACCTCGCTTAGAAATTAAAACGAGTCAGTACAAAAGAAAAAGTAAGTAGAAAATGTTGGTGAATTTTTTTTTCAAAACATTTTCTTTTTTCAAAAATTTAATAATTATCTACGTCAAGAAATGCTTTCACTTTGGAATTTTTTTTGTACTTCCCTAGAAACGGGAACATTTGCTGATGGTTTATATCCAAAACTGCATTTTGAAATATGAACGTGCCTTCTTTTTTAGTGTAAAATTTGTCGAATAAAATAGATAGATACGAATAGAAATAAATAAATCCACATATTTTGATTATTTTGATTTTTTGTGATCAAAACACCATTGTTAAATGTCAACAGGACCTTGTGTATGGGTTTCAATATACATTAGGATTTCATGAGCAAATGACACCGCGTTGTCAGTTGAATTTTCTCCAGCAAAAAAAAGGAATAATTATGGACTCGTAATATCTTCGAACAAGTTTACTGATTGAAAGTAAAATCGCTTACAATCACCATTAAATTATTCATGGCGCTTGTAAGTAAATCGAAAAATAATGTTTGGTTTCATAGCTTAGCCTTAAAATGTTCATTCATACCTCAATTTTTGTTTTATTACTCTAATTACAAAACGCCAACATATCACCCTAGAAAAGGATTAGAACATATTATCCAGAAAGTAGTAGGTAGCTTGGTTATAGGTAGAAGGTCAGATATGTTATAAAAAGAATATTTAAAATATCTTTACAAAACTGCATTCTCTACCAACCGGAAGCAGGTATTCCCATGACATAATCTTCGTCTATCACTGTTTTCTATTTAGGTATACAAACATATACCTAACCTATTTTAATGTATGCATTCATTAATAAACCCTTTCTTTAATTAATGTGAAAAATAATCTTTCCAGTGCGGATTATTATATTTATGACTGCGAATCCGGCCACCTAACTCATTTATAAATATTTCTATTCATTAAATTACAACCCATACAAAGCCTGCATCTTTCATTTTTTTCTTCGTAGAGAAAAAAAAAATTCCAATCAATTTTACCCGAAAACTCGAACATGTTTGAGTAAGTACAAGCAAGCAAATTGCTTGTGAATCAATTTGACTTGAAATGATCGAAAACGAAAAATATTTACGAGTTCCTTCTGCTTGCTTGGTTTGACTTACAAGCTTTCTTATTTATGAGTCAAATTCTCGCTTTGCGTCGCAACCATAATGTCTTCGGCTCAGGTCACAAGAAAATGGTGATCATGATCACATATCTATAGCGATCGCCCACAGTTGACGGTGATGGTCCGGCCATCATCACTTTCAAAGAAGTACGGACCGTTAAAGCCTGCATTCACACCAAACAGTGAATTTATTTGGACACGGGACTCACACCCGCTGGGATTGGTGTCATCCGAAATCCGGCAGTTTTGCTTATCAAGTACCCATGCATCCGAGAACGGGTCTCATCTCTAAAGATGATTGTTCGCCGTGTTTAAAAATGACATAATTTAGGCTCTCTGCATATTTTTCTGTTTTTGTTTTTTTTTCCCTTGAAATAATTTGTTATAAAAAACAGTTAAAATAATTAAATCAGATATTGCCGAGTAGAACAGAAGAAGTCGAACAACTTCTAGACAATCTTGATAATTGCTTAAAAGCACCATTTGATCTGGGTCAGCTATAAATCTGAGTTCAAAGACAAAAATCCCACTATTTATCGATTCTTGATCTATCTCATTTAAAACCCCTGATAAAAAACAATTTTTGTTCACTCTCATAGTCTTAAAGTTGCCGAGATTATTCATTATCAACTATAAAACTCCTACGCCAGAAATTCTCAACCATCCACGGATTTTCCCCAAAGCCATTTCAAATCCAAACAACAAATTGGACCTTACCCAACTAGTCCTTTTTTCATCCCACGCATACATTTAAAATCTACATATATTAAACCAAGAACCCACAAACATTAATCGATTTCAAAACTCTTAGCATAAATTTAAGTAATTCTCATCCAAAACACTCTTGTTTTTGTCCCAAACAAAGCCACAAAACCGAAAAAAAACAACAACAATAGGTTTATAATCATCCCCACAATCTCCTGTGGAAAACCCCAATAGGCCCATAACACAGCGTTCATAAATGTTGGAATTATGTTTTTCTCCCTTTTTTTTTAGTAATCTTACTCCTGTGGGAACAATATTCCAGAGTCTCACAAAAAATACATTACATTACTTGCAAAAATAAATTCCACAAAGAATGTAAATCAGATGTAATTTAGAATGTTCTCTTGATTTTTTTTTTCTCGCAAGACCACCATCAACTCAATCTCCATATCAGCCCCGCAGTTCTGGGCACAAAAAACAAAAAAAAGGGGTTGGCAGAAAACTTGTCTCTGAGCGCAAATATCACTGACCTACTTCGAAACTAGTTGGCGTATGTTTTTTTTTTTTCATCTTCGTTTCTT